>VZRN01000636.1:139734-150277 GCA_013397935.1 Dasyornis broadbenti | reverse complement strand
AAAAGAAAAGAGAAAAGAAAAAAAAAGTGGCATTGTTTGTGATTTGTGATTTAATTTGGAAATGTTACCTTTATTTAGGACAATAATGTTTGTGCAGTGCCTAAGCAAATTGTATAATAATTTGTTTTAAAACACCACAATATCCTAGCAATACCCATTTAATATCTTCAAAACATGCAGTCTCTAAGAATCACCCATCTTGATGTTTACCCTTTATAAAGAAAAAGGTCTCATAGGCATGAGAAAAATAATTATTTTGTAAGTAACGCTCTGGAAAAGGGTTAGTAGAAACTAACAGCATATTTTAGGACTATGGCCTTGTAATGTAGATTATTAACATTAAATATTTGGTATTTGTTTAGGAGAAACGTACTCCACACAGACGATCCAATACATTATGTATGAAGTATTAAGAGAACAGTGAGGGAATTATTGAGAAAACTTACAAAGTACAAAAGTACTGTAACTTTTCTGCAATTTGAATTTTCACTTGAACTGTTGTCCAGCAACTAAAAGTTAATAGTCTTTTTGCTACTCATATTTATATCAGATCTAGTGCCCTGTTTTTCTGTACTCCTTTTAGCTGGGATGTCTGGGAGGCGGTCAGAGATGGTGAACAAAAACAATAACAAAATCAATATGAGAGCAAAGTCAATATGAGCATCACTGAAGAAATGAATATATTTAGTGAATGACACTATCAGATGTCTCCACTTATTTTTCCATTCCTCTGGTGGTAATGTGTAGTTCTTTCAGAGATATTCTGTTTATACTGATAAATAATTTACACAAATACATGAAACCTTTGGTCAGCTAGATACTGGTATATATTGGGAAAATACTGATAATTTTAATGTTTTCTGGTAATTGTCATCCAGTCTTAACACCTAAGTGAATTGAAGGAAAATGTTATACAGTATTGACATTTGTGGCAAGTATGGAAAATTTTGGGTTAATTGTTAGGTATATACAGAACTAAAGTTCCTCTCATCAGCTGATTCCCGTGGGACTGCTTCATTTATAAAGTTTTATAGAGTGAATTCCAGAAGACTGTTCCATATATACATGTAATTACAGCAGCTACACCTTTTTCTGCTGGGCAATATTCATGTTGATTTGTATGTGATGGTGCAGGAAGAGTATTTGACACATCCTGTTAAACTGGGGAAGGATGTCTTTAGGCTGAGAGACAGTTTAGGAAACTGAGAGCAAAGAGCTTCAATGCTTGAAAGCCAAGCCCTGACATAAAATGAGAGTGTTATGGGGACAGAGTGCACAGTTTCATGGGTTTTTTTCTCTATGTTATTTGGGGAAGAATGCCACCATAAGGTCTCTTTTTAACTTTCAAGGGAAAACGTAAAGCTCAAGGTCTATGATAAGAATAAATTCTAAGTATTAATTGATTTCCGTTTGTTGTATTTTTAAGTAGGCATCAAAACCCGTGGGATGTGCTGTGGGATGGTAATTTGTGTGTAATGTAACCAAGAGAACCAGGGTAAACCTGTAGTGACTCATAACAGTCTCTTAGAAGAGGAGATTCAGTAAACTATTTGCAAGCAATGGAGATAATTCACTGAAAAAATAAAAATAGTGTTTCATTCACATACTACATTCACATTTCATATATCTGATGCTACCTGGTTATAAACTAGGAATCTAACAGTCAACTTTCTTGGATGCGTAATTAATTTCTTTTACAAAAATGGACATTAAAGTGCTTACTCAAATAGTGGTTTCTTTAAATTACTGGGCTTTAGCCATCATGGTCCTTTCGGTGAGTTATAACTGATACTTCAAGTCAAGCTTTTCTCTTCTGCTGTGACCTAAATAGCTTGCTGTAATTTCAGATTGCCTTTTTCAAGGCTATTGTAGTTGTATCTCTGTGCCCCTGTAGATCACACTTCTATTTCCTTCCTTCCCTACTGATTGACCTTCACATAATGTAGTTCAATAGAGATTAGAGTTTGCCTGGAGACTTTATTTTGCTATTACTGGTTCCTTTATAAAAGAACTCTGTTTTGTTGGGGATATTAAATCCCTTACCACTGATTTCTATCTCAGTTAACTTCTTGTTCCTGATAATAAGATCCCACTCACCTTGCAGGCTGTTTTTGTGACATGTCAGATTCAAATAACCCCTTGGATTATTATTTACAGATATGCCCTTGTTCAGGTTCTGGGTGATGGCTGTAATCTAGTACAAACCTTTACTATGCAAATGAAGTGAGTTGATAATTGTGCATGTCTTCAATGTCACAGGAATTTTATTCATAAACATAAACATAAATCTTTCATGCTCTCATTAAAGGCAATAGGATTTGTGTTTTCCCTTTCTATTTTTTATTTTTCAGAGCGTTAACTAAATGGTAAATGCTTATCTTGGTCATTCTTCTGTCTTCTTGAGTGTCTAGGTGTTGTTCTGAGATACTGTACCTTTTCCTTGGAGATTTTCTCTTGTGGTTTGTATCTCTGCCACTGTCTTTCTGCATTTCACTATGCTGTGATAGTTTTGGCACAGTAAGAGTACTTTTGTTTCATCTTGCTCATTTTGACTTGTGGCATAGCTGGTCTTCATTTTTATTTAGATTGTTCTACTGATTAAGAAATGACATCCTTAGGTGAGGGAATGATGCTATGCAGATATTGATTATGGGTCATTTTGATTTTCTGTTTCATTGCTTTGGAGAGAATATTTGATATTTTGAGCAAGACGATGGTGCAAGCTGAATGCTCTTTTCCGTATATTGAATACTGAGGAAGTTTGTATGATAAATATTTTTTTGCAGTAGACACTGATAATCTGCACAGAATTATGATGCTGTACACATGCAGCAAAATGTTCATTGTTCCATAGGAATTTGTACTTTTTGCTTCACTCTTTTGCTTTTGCTTCTGCTGGACGTGAGAAACAGATCACTGAAGATATCTGACTCAGACTTTCTCACCCATGCAAATTAAAAATCAAGAATGTAATAGTGATGTAGGGAATAAACCCTTAGAAAGAGCCTTAAAAAATGTGTTTGTGACTGTGTCAGAAATTCAAAACATATCCCTAGTTTGTCTAGATACATACCCTGTTTATAAACAGCCAGACATGTTTAAGAAAATACCTTTAATTTTTAACAGAGGTTATCCTCATAAAAAGGCTTGTCCTCATGAAACCCATTTTCTCTGCAATGCTAGTTCATGGATGTACAGCCATGATGGAGTTAGCTTGTTCCACAGCAGACTGTACAGTGTTATGTTTTGGATTTGTGACCCAAAGTGTGGATTACACACCAATGTTCCTCACTGTGCCTCACTCCCAGGACAAGGCTGTGGAGGAAGAGGTTGGGAAAGGAGATAACTTGGACAACAGACCCAGGTGACCGAAGAGATATTCCATAAGAAAAAATGTGGTGTCCTAAATAACAAGAGAAAGTAAGAACTGTAAAACCAGTGATTTAAAAAAATCTGATTCGCTTTTTGCTGACCAATAGACACATATTTCATTAATTATTTTTCCTTATATTTCCAGAATAATGTTTGTTGTCTTTGATTTTGTCGTACGATTTCAAACTATTTTTAATGCACAGTAGCAACATTAACATGATAAAGATATAAGAAATAAAATAATTATATCTTCATTAAGACATATACATGCAGCAATTAAAATAGACAATATTTACCTCCTAAGCCTATATCCAAGCACATGTAACTAACTTTTCAAAAGCATTTGCATATAAAGTCTTAGCTACAACTACAAAGTCATTCTTACTCGTTCACCATTTGCATGAAAATTAGTTTATGTACAATTGAGGAAAAACACTTTCTTTTCTACTAAGTGATTATTTACAAAAGTTTAATTATCTTCCTCATCATACACAACTTATGACTAATTGAGATGGACCTTAATCATACTTGTCTCTGAGTGAATTCTGAACATAGATTATCATGGATAAATTATCAAGTTAAACATGGCTAGAATAGAATAATAGAGAAAGATTCTTAACAACCAAAATAATTTCAAAATATGATAGACTAGCAGAGAAGTTTAAAGAAAGCTTCATACTGTGTCTGTAAACATAGTCTGATGACTAAGGCTGATGGCAGAAAAGAAGAAAATTATTGTTTCCAGCAACAACTGATTTTAAAACATGTATTTTTCATAATTGCATTTAAAAGATACTACAGAATATATTATTTAATGTATGTATTTTTTATTACAGGAAATGGATTCTACAAAAATGAGTTGTGGAAAAATTAGTTTTTAAACATAAAGAAAAGCTGAAAATTGAAAACATTGTATGGTCTGGGGGGTCTCAGAATTATTGAATTATTGAACCTCCCTGGTAGGAGACCAAAGGGTGATTGAAATCTAGAATGAGAGAATCTACAGATTCTCTTCTAGAAAACCAAGAAAAGCTCTGTAAAGCAACCAAAATTAGCCAGGTCAAATAATTCAAACTTGCCGTCCACTGTTCTGCAAGTCACAATGTGATCAGGCTCTAAGAAGAATCCAGCAGCAGGGTTAAACAGCATGCAAGAGCAGATACTGAGAGTCAAGACTGCAGAATTTAACTTGTGACACACAATACAGCAAAAAATATAAGCAAGGTTGACTGTGCCTTTGTGCTGACCCAACGTTGTCACTTCAGAGAAGTTTCTCCTTTATGACAATGTGCTGTTCAATGCCAGAAGCATTTGTGTGGTGCAGCTGCCCTTCTTTCCCAGGTGTTATTGATGATCATTAACAATTAATAATGTTAATGTACATGCATAATGATCTTATTAATTGAATTGAATATTTGGTGCTGTTCAGGGATGCACACAGTGTTGCTCTGTTTGGATTAATGAGCATCACTAATGCAAAGATGGTAGGTTCTGCCTGTTTCCTCCTACTGCATGAAAACATACAATAGAAATTAAACAGATTTATGAAATAGATCTTCAATATAAGATCACTTTTTTTTCATCTTCCAATGTTTCATTTTATTTTTCTTCAGTCAGTGCCAATTAAGTTCTGTCATTTCAGTAGTTTTTTTAAAAAAGGCTCATTTAAAGAGAACTCTTTAGTCCTATACCTCCAGCGAGAAATACCACCAGAAATACCAGAAATTCCCACTTTTGGGAAGCAATTTTCTTTCACTATATCAGTATATTTTTTGACATGTCTAGCAAAATAATATTTGAAGGAAACCTACAAGAAAGATGGGGAGAGTCTATTTACAAGGGCATGTAGTGACAAGACAAGGGGGAACGACTTCAAACTGACAGAGAGCAGGTTTAGATTGGACATTAGGAAGAAATTCTCTATTGTGAGGGTGGTGATGGCCCTGACACATGTTGCCCAGAGAAGCTGTGGGTGCCCCATCCCTAGGAGTGTTTCAGGCCGGACTGATGTAGCTCTGAGAAACCTGATCTAGTGGAAGGTGTCCCTGCCCACGGCAGGGGGATTGGAATGAAATGATATTTGTCATCCATTCCAGCCCAAACAATTTTATGATGGTAATAAGTTATAATGATTTCTTTATTGTTTCCATTAATCTGGTAATTTTAAAATATTTGGGTATTTTTTCTACTGTTTTGTTTTCATTTGTTTTACCCCAAATTCTTCTTAACCTTTCTCTTTTTAATATTTATACCTTCCGAATCAATCTTCTGTTGACCTAATTTTTTGCCAAAATGTTGCAGAGGTAAGTGACAGAAAATATGTTACAGACAGAAAACTGCAACAGACTGAGAGAGCCAAAGTCCTCAACGGGGACTCCAAGCACCCTGAGTTCTATTGGAGGGAAAACAGTGTGGCACAGGAATCTAGAAGGTTCTGGAATGCCTTGATTTCAACTTCCTCCTCCAAGTGACAGAGGAGCCAACTGGTGGTGCTGTGCTGGACCTTGTTCCCACTAACAAGAAGGGGCTGGTGGGGAATGTGAAGCTCAAGGGCAGCCTGAGCTGAAGTGACCATGGTGGAATTTGAGATCCTTGGGGCAGAAAGGAGGGTGCACAGCAAGCTCCCTGCCCGGGACTTCAGGAGAGCAGACCTTGGTCTCTTGAGGCATCTGCTCCGTAGAGCTCCATGGGATAGAGAGCTGTAGATCAGAGAGGCCCAAGTGAGCTGGATGACATTTAGGGATTGTCTCCACCAGGCTCAAGAGCAATGCAGCCCTATAAAAAGGAAACTGGGGAAGAACACCAGGAGGTCTGCATAGATGAACAAGCAGCTCCTGGACAAACTTAAACACAAACACATAGATTACAGGGGGTAGAAGCAGGGAAAGGTAGCCTGGAAGGAATACAGAGAAATTGTCTGAACAGCCAGGGATCATGTTAGGAAAGTTGAAGCGCTGGTAAAAATAAATCTGGCCAAGGACATCGAGGCTAACAAAAAAAAGCTTCAAAAAGTAAATCAATGATAAAAGAAACACCAGGGAAAATGCAGACCCTCTCAGGAAGGATACAAAGAACATGAAGAAGGTTGAGGTACTCAGGAACTTCTTTTGCCTCAGTCTTAACCAGCAAGAGTTCCAACAACACTGTTCAAGTTTCAGAAAGTGAAAGCAGGGATGGGGGAACGATGAACTACCTGCTGTAGGAGAAGACTAGGTTTGAGACCATTTAAGGAACCTGAAGATTCCTTGGGATCTGAAAAGATATGTCCCCAGGTCCTGAGGGAACTGGCTGAGGAAGTGGCTAAGCTATTATCCATCATATCTGAGAAGCCACAGCAGGCCCATGAAGTTCTCATTTACTGGAAAAAGAGAAACATAATCACCATGTATCATCTAGTAATGATTTTGCCAACTTTGCCAACTTACTTTTTGTTAAAAAAGATCTAGTAGTTGGTGCTTAGCAGAATGTGCATTACTTAGCTCTTACACATCCTGCTAAGACCTTTAGAATAGAACTTTAGGAAAGTACTTTTAAATGTTTAGATGCCTGTGTGATCTTTTTCCCCAAGCTGACACTAAATGACATATATAGAGATTGATGTGGCACTACACCTACTGTAGAGTAGCAATGACATTCTGTGGTACGACTTTTTTTTCAGAATTTTCATTTCAGCAGACATTTTTCTTCTAGCACTACATGAACAGAAATTGTGTGCCACCTGTTGTGTGCATCACCATTTCTCTTTAACACAGAATATTTGTGTAATGTGTTTTTCAAATGGCTGTTATAATTTGAAACTAGTGGATGAAATTTCCTAGAGGCTTTTTTTTTTTTTTTTTGGTACTTATACAGGCATATTGTCTTGGCTTAACTTTGAGGGTGTATAAACATACAGAAAATAGTATGTGATTCATGTGAGAGCTTTTGTGTGTGTGTGTATGTATATACACACAAATACACATACAAAGATAGGTTCTCTAGGCCAATGGAAAATCATGGAAAAGGGATAATCATAAAATCATAAAATGGCTTGGGTTGGAAGGGACCTTAAAGACCACCTAGTTTCAATCCCCCTGCTATGGGCAGGAACACCTTCTACAAGTTGTTCAGAGCTCCATCCAAGCTGATCTTGAACATCTTCAGGGATGGGGCATCCACAACTTCTCTGGGCAGCCTGTGCCAGTGCATCACCACCCTCACAGGGAAGATGTTTTTCTTAATATCTGGTCTAAACCTTCTCTCTTTCAGTGTAAAGCCATTCCCTCTTGTCCTGTCACGACATGGTCTTGTAAATAGTCTCTCTCTTGATCTTTCTTGCAAACTCTTTAGAAATATGTGTGCATTTAGGTGTGTTTGCAGATAGGCATGGTTGTGTATACATGCTTATCCATACCTACATATATTCTGCATATGCAGGGGACCATGGACCACCCACAGCATGACCTTAAGTGAAAGATTAGAGGAGAACCCTCTGTAAATGGACTTCTGCTTGTATGACTGATACATTCCAAGTAAACAGGAAGATGGAGGCAGCAAATGGACAATATTATCTGCAATATTCAGACAACAAACACAGCAATTCTGTGACCACAAAAGCATGCAAAAGTAAATGAAATAAGATAGATGAAATGTGAGCATGAGTGTAGCAGTTCCAATTTTGTTAATTAGTCTGTATTCATGCTTCAGTGCTGCTGCAATTATGCTACCTCATCCTTGCATAGGCCTATTGTGCAAATGCTGTCATTATGCTCCAAGCAGCTTATAAAACAGTGCAAGATATGAGCCACCTACAGAGATGTCATTACAATTGTGTCAATTCGACAGGATGTTTCCTAAAATTTATAATTATTTGTCTTCACTGAGAAGTGATTCTTGAACCTATTACTAGTCTTTTTGAAGTTAACTTGGTAATTTCTTTTATGTGGTATTAAACACCTGCCACTAAAGTTAAGATAATTGTGTACACCTAGTTATAATGTTTTAACAGGCGGATCAACATCTATACCTATTTTAAAATAATTGCATTGATTTCAGGGTTTGGAGTGCGTTTTTTTTTTGTTTTGTTTTGTTTGTTTGTTTTTTTGTTTTTGTTTTTGGGTGTTTTTTTTTTCTGATTTCTAATAAATTATGCTAGATATGCAGGAACACCAGAAGGAAAAAAAGCAATCCTGAAATCACAGAACGGTTTGAGTTGGAAAGGACCTTAAAGATCATGTTTCCAAACCCCGTGACATTAAGCTTCCAGAATGAAAGGATTCTTCATTGTATTAAGTCTTGAGTGTTTCAGTGGTAAAAGGTTGCATCCTAAAATATTGGGGGAAAAAAATGCCAAAACCACCTTTTGACAAGAAATATTGTATATTTAAAAACTTCATTTCAAATACAGTGTTGTTTAACTCTGAATGAAACATTCACCATCCAGAATCTCTAGAAGAAAATTAGTTTCTTCAACTTGAATTACAGAGGTAGATGTGCCAGTTACTACGCAGTGGCAATTGTATAGCTGCTTTATTCACCTGTATATGCCCCTTTGCTTGCAAGTTGTTTCTACAAAATAGAAATTTTCCGAATTATCATTATAGTCACAGTCTACATCTACCAGTTTATCAAGAGACATACTTTATTTCAAATTACTTTCAAATTTCAGTGCTCTTCTTGGTGGGTATAATCCATATTTCTTTCAGTTGAAAAAGAGGAGTGACAGTCTTTTTGTGGGAATGGATGGGATGAGAATTCATGATGTACAACATCAAGCAATTGACAAAGGGTTAGTTTATATTATAGAGTGGATCACATTTCAGAAGCAGCTCTCTGCAGATATTCATTGTACAGTTTTGCACCTCCATCACAAAAGGGGTCTAGCAATCTTTGAATTTAACTTCTGCTTCAACCTCTGCTCTATAAAACTTAGAATTTCCATTTTATAACATCTGGTTAATTAACTGTTTGAGCAAAGCAATAGCTGCATATTTATTCAGGCATTTCAATGACCCCTGGATACAGAATTTTAGGTTACTTGCATCTAACTTATGTCCAAATAGTTTGAAGACCAATTCCGTTTATATTCCTTTTTTCGAACTATTACATTGAAAACATATTTTGTGTTGGGACATTTGCTCTGTTTGAAACAGATGCATAACTGCAAACAGGTGACTTGTTCAAAAATTTTAATCTAGCTAATTAAAGAAAAAGCAGAACAGGATTATCTATTACAGCCTTTGAGAGAGGGGCAAACCCAGTGCAAGAATCATAATTAGTGCTTGCCAAATTGTAATCTATAAACCAAAGGTGTAATCTCTCAGCAGCTCCTAGATTTTATATGCAGTATTACAACAGGTTTTTGTCTGTTTCTGGAGTTACAGCTGCACTTAAAAAAAAGGCCAAAACTTGCATAAGCACACATACATATATACACATATATAGATATAGAGTTTATTTATTTGCATGAGCTCTCAACACCTACACAGCTGGTATAAAGGAAGGAGTTTCCTTGGTGCCCAGATTATTCTTCTGTCTCAAAGAAATCTGAGGCAGACTTTTGCCCACGTATGAAAAAAGCTGCAGTAAATAACAACATATATTGGAGAATCTAATTTTTTCTATTTTATTGCTTTGTGTGGCTTTTGATTTTCAAAATACCAAAATTGCTAATTATTAAAAGAAAAAGAAGTTTCCATGGGAAAGTGAACTCATAGAAATCTTCACAAGTTTCCTAAATGTGTCAACCCTGATCCAGCTGAAAACACTGATGATCATACTACAAGGAAATCCTCTAGTCTAAGCAAAAAAATATAGTAATAACTCAGAGCTAGGATGTGAGAATGAAAAAAAAAGTAACTAGAAACATCCAAACATAAATCAACCCCAAGGGAAAATGGGGGAATCTAAGGTGATAGCTTTCTTACAAAATAATTCTTTTGTCTTGGGGTGATTTTAGGATGACACTCTATTCCTGATCGTCTGCTTCATGCCCATATGTGGGTCCCATTGCTTTAAGCTGAGTTTGGGGGTGGGGTGAGAGCCGGGAGAATTTTTTTTTTTTTTTTTTTTTTTTTTGGGTTTTCTTCCAGCCCTCACTTCCCGCGTGCTCGGCATATGCTGTGGATGTGTGTTACATTGTTGCTCTTAGCTACTTGGGTTTTGTTAGCCGAGACAAGACTTTCTTCCTGGG
>VZRN01000636.1:87621-136409 GCA_013397935.1 Dasyornis broadbenti | reverse complement strand
AAAAAAAAAAAAAATTCTGAAACAACTATAACACCTCCAGGTGGTCCACATGTCAATTCTTCCTAAAGTCTAGTGAAGGAAACTTTGCACTTAAGTTTTTCAAATAATCATAATGTCATGCACCAGTAAGAAGCACTGTCAGTGAGGTATTAGTAATTTTTATTAAATTGCATAAATTTTACCACTGTGATTACTACAGTAATCAAAATTTTCCAGGGTTACATTAATTATTCTGCATTTCTTAAATAAAACATATTTCATCTGAAGTTAATGCATTTTAGAATATTTTAATTCCTGTTTTAAACACTTTTATCATATTCATATGAGAAATAGTCTATGCCTTCTTTTTTAAATGGTAGAATATATTTCTCTATGTCCTACTCACCTATAATGTTTCTTATTTTTTTCTATAATTTTGCAAAAATCTGAAATAATTTTTCTTAGGTTGTGACATTGTTTGGTAAACACTAACTTCATATATGACAACCAATACAACTTAACATGATTAGTCTGCATTGCAATTGTTTCTTTTTTAAATTCATTATGGACTACTTCATAAATCTTCACTGAAACCAATTTGTTTTCCTGGAAAACAACCTCCTATTGGCCTATATTTTCTCACATTAACAATACTTACTTCTAATGCATGTCAGACCTGCTCCCCATGTGTTTTGAAAATGGTCTGCAAGTTAAAATGTAAAATTGTAACCCTGAGTAAGAACTCCTTGAATGACAATAGAGATGTCCAAGGGGAATTCTTTTTTAGTTTCCACTACTAATAGTGGAAATACATGGTAGTTCTTTAACTCTTTAATAAAGAGTGAACCCTTCCAAAGGAACCTTTAACTCGTAAAACTTGATAAAGTACTTAAATGTACAATTTACGGAAGAACAAAAATTCATCCACAATTTAGTATAAGAAAGTTGCCACTTTCTTACACTAAATTCATAAATTCAAGAGAGGTAAAGTACCATGAATGTACCTGCAATTCAATGCATTTTCCAAAATTATATTTTTTTCTTTCCCTGTGACTCTCATTATATACTATTTATAACATTTTTATAAATTGATCTCTCTACCATAAGCTATATGCAGAAAAACTTCCTACAAAATCTTATACAGGAGCATATCCAAATAACATATATAAAATATGATGCAGAACATACAAGAATCTTATTTAATATTTTCTTACAACTACATTTATACACACAGAGAATTATATATGCATCTATAAGGGCTATTTCAAACTTGTAACACAAATGTGTACATCAAACAATATCAGAGCTGTGAGGGCACCAGCAGTCCTGAATTGCTCTGGGACAAATCTGATGCCGCCTTCATGCCCCACTCCCAGGAACGCAGGAGCCCTGTTTTGGGCTTGGTCTCATGGGAAAACCTGGCTCACTCCCTGACTGTCCAGCTGTTTTGTCCCCTTGTGTGGTGGTCACTGTGTGGCTGTGGGGAGACCCAGCTCTCTGTCACCAACCCTTGCTCAGGGCAGGTGGTGACAGAATGGCCCACGCTGGTATGGCAGCCGCACTCATCTCCTGGCTCATTGTAGTCCACTCTTGCCATGGTTCTTTGATTACTGTGTTGGGTGTTGTGGTGGTTTGACCCTGGCTGGACACCAGGCACTCACCAAAGCCACTTTGTCACTGCCCTCCGCATCTGCACAGGGGAGAGAAAATATAACAAAAGGTTCATGAGTTACCGGCAGGGAGACTTCACTCACCAGTTACCATCACGGGTGAAACAGACTCTAATTGGGGATTAATTGAATTTACTATCAACAAAATTAGAGAAGGATAAGTAAAACAAATCCTAAAAACACCTTCCCACCACTTCTTCCTCCTTCTTGATGCCTGATGGTTTTTTAGGTCTTTTTCTTTTATACCTTTTAAACCTTTCTTATACCCTTAATACATTTTAAACCCTTCACACATATTCCTTATACCCTTCACACATATTTCTTGTACCCTTTACACATATCCCTTGTACCCTAGTCCCACATAATTCTTGTAGTCTGATATGTAGCTTAGTCTGGGGGTCCTACCAAGCAAGAAGATGAAACATACCCAGTGAGACATCAACAGCTCCACACTATCTCAGAGCTGTAGGCTCCAACCTTGATGGGCCTCTTTCTCTAGAACATATTGTGTAAACTAGACTCGAATTTCATTGGGGGAGGCTGACTAGGGTAGGAAGACTGTTACTCAATCACATTTCTTATTGGGGATCTTAGATTGATATGCTAATTTGTGAAGTCCATAAAAATGTATACTGAGGGTTGCTCGGGGGCTTAGCCTGTTCCTGCACCCGTGTGGACCCGTGCTCTGGGCTTGCTGCGCTTGAATGTGTGGTGGGGCCCGGGTGCTTGCTGCCGTATTTCCATCTGTAGCGGGCTTTGCTCCAAGCATCCTAGTAAAACCAAGGTAAATACCCTTTTGCCTGCTACTGCTGTGTCTGCCTCAATTTTTACCACTGGATAAGACATCATTCCCAGCTTTACCTCCTCCTCCCAGAGGCTCAGGGAGACAGGGAATGGGGGTTACAGTTAGGTTATCACACATTGTTCTTGCCACTGCTCACAGAGAGGAATCCTTCCTCTGCTCCAGCTTGGGGTCCCTCCCGCAGGAGACAGTTCTCCATGAACTTTTCTAGCATGTGTCCCCCACAGGGCCGCAAGCCCTACCAGGAAACATGTTCCAGCATGGGCTCCTCTCTCCCCAGGTCCACAGGTCCTTCCAGAAGCCTATTCCAGCACAGTTTTCCCACAAGTTCACAACTTCCTTCAGGCATCCACCTTCTTTGGTATGGGCTCCTCCTTGGACTTCAGGTGGGTCTCTTCACCCCCATGGTTCCCATGGGCTGCAGGGGCACAGCTGCCTCACCATGGCCTTCTCCATGGGCTGCAGAGGAATCTCTGCTCCAGTGTCTGGAGCACCTCCTGCCCCTCCTTCTGCACTGACCTGGGTGTCTGCACAGCTGTTCCTCTCACATGTTCTCATCCTGCTCTTCTCTGGCCACAAACACATCTGCACACTAACTTTTTTCCTTCTTAAAAATGTTATCACAGAGGCATTACTGTCATTTCTGATTGTCTTGGTGTGAGAATCAACACATATAGCAAGCAAGGTAACCACCAAACCACAGCTGAAATGGAAAGAAGAGATTTATTTCATTACCTTGCTAAGAATGCCAGGTGGAAGAGACACACAGGGGGACAGATTTCTTTAGGCTCATCCCATTGGTCACAGACACGTGGGGGCACAGGCTCCATTAGCTTCATCTTATCCCATTGAGCAGTAGGGTGGGGAGCCCTGCCTGCCCCAGTGTATCAAAGGGATTTGTCCCCAAGAAGTTTATCTCAAGGCTGTGCTTTTCTGATCTCTCTCTCTCTCTCAGTGGGAGTCTCAAGCAGGTCTGTGAGAGGGTGTTTTCTCTGCACAGGTTTTCTACTTCTCTAAACAGGCAGAGGATGAACAACGCTTGCATAATAAAAGGAGTTTTCCCATACTGATATTCTTAGCATTCCCAGATGTAAGATCATCTCAAACGAAGCTATTTCCTCCTCATCAAATCTTCCAGTTTTAGCCCTTTCCTCCAAATGCTCAGCTTTGTCCAGTGGCAGGTTTGTCTTGGAGCCAGCAGTGACTCTGATGGACATGGGGGAAGCTTCTGGCAGCTTCTCAAAAAAGACTCCCTTGTAGCCTCGCCACTATTAAAACCTGGCCACACAAACCCAATACATGTCTATTTTTCCTGCAATATTTTTCCTGCAATATTTTTCCTGCACAGAACTTGAATGCATGGGACATAGCTATGTATATTCTGACCTGAGCCGAACAGGATTTGGGTGCGGATTTTAATGGCCCTGTTTTCATGTTGATTTTTCCAATGTTGATAATAGGATTTTCTGTTAATCCATCTTGCACAAGATTTTGAATTTTATTTCTAAGTAAAGACAATGAAAAGGCACAATAAGAAAATGATCCTCAGCAGAAAAAAGGCCTTCTTGATTAATGTCAAGACTGGTCTGAACTTGAAGCTCAAATTTTGACTGTTAGAAGAACTTGTATTTCAAAGGGTTTTCACCTAGTTCATCAAAACTCTTATGGGTCTTTACATGTTTTAAAGTCCACTTCTCTGCATATCTACACTTACCATAATGAACTTATTTCACATTTTGTTCTTTTTCATGCTGGTTATCAGCCATCTCTGATGTTATGGTGTAGAAGCCCCCTCCTCCCCCACCCCCTCACGAAAATAAAAGAGTACAAGTGCTTAAACATTGTGATTACTGTACAACCACCAAGGAAGCAATAAAAGGGAGCATAAAGATTGAGAGATAGTATAGATGCCTCTAAGCCTTTTGATAGGATTTTGTTTTCCTAAAGTAAAAGGTCAAAAAACCCTCATAATTAAATATCTGTTAATAAAAGGTACTTCTTTAAAGATGACACATTTCATTTTGAGTGAGATGATGTCTTGCATTTATTCCAAAATAAGATATAAGCCATGGATTTTGAAACGAAAATATGATTTCAACTCTTCAGCACAGTTTTATGAAATAACATTTAGTCATCATTCTGTGCATGTTTATCTCTACAAACATATTTTAACCTTCTCACCCCCATTTTCTGCCAAGTAAAGTAAAAGTGCTTAGGTCTGAAAAATGTCAAATTTCTTCAAATGTGGTTGCAAAATATACTGAGATGCAGCTGAGAGAGACTTTGAGTCTCTGGGATAATAAAAAGCTACATATGAGCCTATACCTCTGGAACCAGTAAATGAAATCTGGAGTGTTCAGCTTCAAGACAAATTTCTGTCTTCAGGTGCATAAGGAGAATTTTCCTAAGCCAAATCTCTGTCTACTTGTTCACATGGAGGACATCTCTAAGCCAGTTTTTGAAAACATGATTCACTAGACTCTTGTTTGATTTCCTCCATGCAGCAAACTATTTCAAGCTCCTGTAGATTGGTAAATATGTTATTGTCATTGCTTTTGGTAGGCTGTGTCAAGTCCCAGGGGTGACTGGGCTGTCCTTGCCCTGAGCTGGGTTTCCCAAGTGCTCAGTGCTCTGCCTGTTGCCCAGCCAAGGTCCAGCTCTGGGAATGCTGCCAGGGAAGGGGCTGGCAGACCTCGGCAGAAAGCACTGGACAAATGGCATGGCCCACAGAGAGTATTGAGAAAATGGGCAGCTTTCACCCCTTCCCTTGGAGTCCAGGGGAAAAGAAGGAGCTGGGGATGGGAAAATGTGTATAAAGAAAATCAACTGATTGGGAAGGAATGGATATCCACCATGAATTCACACGGCGACAACCTCAGGATGTAGGTGAGCTATTGTGGGAGTTCCCAGACTTCTGTTTGAGGAAGAATGGCCCTTTCAACCTTCCTACCTAGAGGAACCTCTGAAGGTTAGTTACAACAACAGAGAAAATAGGTAGAGATTACTTTCTATACAACCATTTAGAGGCATTTTTAATGATCTTCCATAGAATTTGGACAAGTACCAGTACAATAACTGAGTGACAAAAATTTTGCATGCTTAATCAAGAGGAATAAATTTTACTAAAAAGGTATGATTTTAGATTTATACCTCCCCACCCTTTCCTTTGAATTGTTTGAGGATTTGGAGAGAAGGCAAGCATATGCAAAAGAGACTGAAAGAAGGTGGAACATTCTGAAATTAATTCAGTTCTCTGAGCCTTTTCTCATGTGTCATTTGCTCCCCTGGATTTTGGAGGAGCCCAAAGATGGAGATAGTGCTCTGGATGCAGCCTCACAGGCTCTGAAAACAGACACATATCCAAAAGAAAAACCCACATGTTTCGACTTCCTGGCTATACTCTTCCTAATATCTCCCAATATGCAGCGGGTCTTCTTCCTTATAAAAGCACACCACTGACTTGTGTTCAGCCTCTTGTCCACCATGACAAGGTCTATTTTTGCCACAGACACTTTCTATTGAGTTGGTCTCCAGCAATACTGCTGCACAGGGGCTGTTCCAGGTGCCAGACTTTGCATTTTCATTTGGTAGGCATCACAAGATTTCTGTTAGCTGAAATATCCATCCCACTTTAAAGCAGTCTTGCCTTCCCTTTTGGATGGATGTTGTCTGTACACTTCCCAGAACTGCACTTCATCTTCTAGTGTGTGAAAAGAGACATTAAATAATAGCTGGAACACTATTAACTGTTGTCAAGCATCATGAGTCACCAGCTGCCAGTTGGATTTTGTACCCCATCAAAACCCTTTGAAATCCTGGTACAGCCAATTTTTCATCCAACTTGTGATCTACACCAACAGTTCCTACTTTCCCAATTTCTCCATAAGGATGCTATGGTATACCACATCAAAAGTCTTGATAAAGTCAAGGGAAACATCTTTCTCTGCAATTCCCTCATCCACAGAGCATCTCGTCTCATCATGGAAAGGTTTTCAGGTGGGTCAGGCACAATTTGTCCTTGGTAAATCCATGCTGGCTGTTCCAAATCACCTTCTGGTGGCTCAAAAAGTCTTTTCAAGACTTGCATCATAAATTTCCTAAGAAATGATGTGAAACTGACCAGACTCATTCGCTGAAGATGGGCTTCATTTTTCCCTTTTTCCAGATGTCAGGGAAATCCCCAAATTTCCATGATCTTTCAAAGCATGAAGTGAAATGCCTTGCAACATTGCCCAGCTCCCCCACCTCTGTCAGCTCCATCCCATGTCATGCCAGGCTTGTGTATGTTAAATTGCCTAAGTGGTCCCTACAGTGCACAACTCTGCTTGCAAATTCAAGACTCAGAATCTTCAGGTCAAACCTTTCAAGGCATATGTTACTCTGATTATAAAACCCCATGAGCTGTCTCTTAAGTAGATCTGAGGAATAATTAACAGTTGATCTCTCTGTTATTTTTCCCTCTATATTCCATTTTAAACTAGAAAATAATTGCTTGGGTGAACAATATCACAGTATGTACATAAGTAAATGTTGGGGAAAACATATAATCATCAAAGAATCATTGAATCATAAAAAGGTTTGGGTCAGGAAGGACTTCAAAGACCATCTAGTTCCAATCCCCTGCCATGGGCAGGGACATCTTCCACTAAACCAAGTTGCTCAGGGCTCCATCCAATCTGGTCTTGAACACTTCCAGAGATGGGGCAGACACAACTTCTCTTGGAAAGCTGTTCCAGTGCCTCACCACCCTCACAGCAAAGAATTTCTCCCTAATATCCAATCTAAACTTATTCTCGGTTTGAAGCCATTCCCCATTGTCCTGTCACTCCAGGCCCTGGTAAATAGTCTCTCTCCATCTTTCCTATGGACTCGCCTCAGGTACTGGAAGGCCACAATTAGGTCAAAAAGCCTTCCCTTTTCCAGGCTGAACAATCCCAATTCTCCCAGCCTTTCCTCACAGCAGAGCTGCTCCATCCCTCTGATCACCTCGGTGCCTCCTCTGGCCTGGCTCCAACAGCTCCCTGTCCTTGCTGTGCTGGGAGCCCAGAGCTGATGCAGCACTGCAGGTGGGGTCTCAGCAGAGCGGGGCAGAGGGGCAGAATCCCCTCCCTGCTCCGCTGCCCACGGGGCTTTGGGTGCAGCCCAGCACACGGGGGTTCTGGGCTCCCAGTGCAAATGTTATGTAGCACATAATAGGGACTCCACAGCACATTACATTTCATGAGGAGACATCCTTCCAAAACAAGGTATTTCAGTGAGGTTTTTCTAATTCAGTAATTGCTTGATGTATTTAAGGCAATTTATTTTATTTTAATAGGAAAACCTGGGAAAATATACTTGAAAATCTTTTAGAGTAAATACTGAATTTTAGTAAGTACAATTTGTGGTAGAGTAATGAAATAGAATGTTTTTGACTAAAAATGGTGATGGATCTCTAGGCACAGAGAATATATTTCAGTAACAATGTTAGTTCTTTATTATTTTTATGCTAAAGACTGGTAATGAGCCGAATAGTATCAAAAAATGAGATTGTTGCATTAATAACCTTGTCCACAGGACTCCACACTATGTTGCACAAGTCAGAACAACTAAAAAAGGCTTCGTTTTTGAACAATAATTTTTATGAAGTCACGGCAAACATTGCTTAACATGGGGATATATTTTACCCCCATAGTAGAATGATGACTCACTGAAAAATAAACATTGAAAGTTCAATTAATTGTTTTACTTATTGCCCATTTAGACACAGTAATGAACAAATAATTGTAGTGCTTATTAATATGTTTCTTGCTTGTCAGAAAAACTAAGTTTATAAAGCAGTCTACCAAGAATATATTTTCTTTTTTTTTTAAGATTAAATTTTCAGCATATTTTTCTTTAAATATACATTCTCCTTATCACTTTTCAAACAGTTACCATCTGTATGTTGGAGTGTTGTTCAATGCAGTAATGCATTTGGGAAGCTACTGTTTGCTTCTTTTGACAATGCATCTGATTTTCATTATGATTGTTGGTTTGTATGAAAAACATGCTTATTGTGATAATACTTATCTGATATTTTCCATCTGAAGATCTCAAGTGGTTTTACAAAGGCAGTGAATATCATTATCCATATTTTACATAGGGATATATTTCTGTAAGAATTATTTAGCTCTAGAAAATTGCATAAAGGAAATTTTAGATTGCTTATTAGAAGGATGACAGAGATGAAGAAGAGTAGAAGAATGAATTGCAAATATATTGCACCTCCAAACTGAAAAGGATTTTGTTTTAAATAAGACTTGGAAAGTCTCCCAGGACTAATAGAGATTGGAGGAGTTGGAAGGTAAAAGGTTTCTAATTTACACGTTGGGACAGCAATTTAGAACTCTTCACACGGAAACAAACAAAACAACTGAAAAAATCTACATATATGGATATGGGCAAATTCACTGGACTTGTTACCCACCAAAAAAAGCCATTAGGGAGGGTTTTGAAATTGATCTTCATGACTGTAGACCATAATAAATTTCCTGAAAATGTGTATGAACATACCATGCAAATAAACCATAATGAGGAATTATCCATTCTTAGATTCTTCTCCTCTTCCAGACAAGTTTACTGAGTGGAGTGAAAGCTGCTGGGAGTATTTCTCCTAGTTTGTAAAAGGTAGCAATGATTAAAAATAATGGATCTTGTCATTTAACTCTCATTAAAAGCTAACAAGATTCTAATTGAGATAGTGCACAGGTCTATAAGAAAATAAGAATAGTCTGACAGAGGACTGAATTTTGCTGTTCAACACTCCTTCATCCTCTCATGACCATATCTAATTTACTTGTAAGAACTGGAACAGGAAATGTCTTTCCTGCTACATCTTCTGAGGCTGCTGCAACAATAGAGGGAATTTTATATGAGAAAAACACAGCCTCGTATAAGTCTTGGCTGAGAGTTCCTTGGCTTTTGACTGTTTTGACAGTCTATGACCTTTATTGCCATCCAACTGAACTTGGATGCCATACCAGTAGAATAACCCTTCAGTGCATGAGTGCAAAGGGAATCCAAATGGCCGTGGTGTTTACCTGAGGTATATGAGAGCTGAATTAAGAGGTTTTGTTTCTGCATGTAGATTTTCTGCTCAAAATCAGGAAAGAGTAAGCCAAGAGATAGTCACAGTGTTCCCCTGAAAGAAATTTTCTCTTTTCTTCTTTCCAGCAACTGTTGGAAGAAATAATTGTTAAAACTATTCTCTGACAGACTCTTGCAAAAAAAGCAGTGATTCACAACTGTAATATAGGGTTAAAATGTGTGTGATTAGCATTAGCATGATTAGCCGCCAAGTTGACAGGATATGCTATAACTTATCATACAAGTTAATTAGTTGTTACTAATCTTCTGCAGTTACGCTTGTGCCATTTTGTATTGGCTTCTCAGTACCTTAGAAACTCAAAATTTTGTGACAGGTTTAGTTTAAAAGCTAAACTGAAACTAAATTTGTGGGCCTGCTTCCTGTGAGGAATTAAATGATGGAACCAAAGGATCATTCAGGATGAAAAAAACTTTAAAAACCTTGTTACTTGTGCTGTTGCAGAGATATTGTTTTTTTAAAATAATTTAATGGAAATAATACATGTAGTTTTTCTGTACTTGAAAGCTCGTGAGTGTTCAAGACAGAGGAGAAAATTAATTCTGAACAAAGATAAAAATGGTCTTGTCTGCAGTGTAACTAAACTTCTTTACTTATCAATCTGCATTTCAGTGCTCCTCTGTATTTCATGTTTAAGAGACAAATTAATCCTGCTTCCAGGTATGCCAAATGCCAAATTGTTTTTTCTCCATTAAATTTCTCACCAGAATGAAATTCATAATCAATTCTATAGTGTGAAACACACTCTTTCTTTACAGCAGAAATTTTTTCCCTAGTTAGATCTTTACAGTTTTTTCTTGGAGCTGACATGTCACTCCAGGTGTTTATTCACAAATTATATTTGATAGAAAAGCATAAAATCACACTTTGATAAAAGCCATAAGTTTTTTTGTTGAATGAATGGCAAATATCAGAGAAACACTTATGAAACAAGTGAATTAAACACCAGAAAGCGATATCTTCTGAAGTTATGCTTAGGAGCTTCTTAAAATTATGATGAGGACTTTAAGAACTAATCTCTAAAGTCACATAACACTTAGAAGTGGAAAAAGAAGTGGAAAAGAAATTTACTATTTTAAATCAGTCAAATATTGTACATAAGGCATAATTTTATGGCATCATATGGTTTTCCTCAATGCCTCTTTTTAAGTTTCTCTTTAAATTTCAAGAGGTTTTCTTTAAGAAAAATTAATTACAAACTGAGTTCTGAAAGCTCACAAATATTTATATTGTTCTGACATAAAAGTCATGCTCTTGTAAACTATAGCAAAGATTTTTGTGTGAAACTTTTCATTTACTCCTTTTAGCTACAAATGAATTCTTAGCAAGTTGATTGCTGGCTTTTATTTCCAATGAAAGCGTTTAAGAGTCTTGCAGGCAGAAAAGCAAAATTCTGAAAAGGAGAATGAAATGTAAACACGTAATCACAAGAGTAAATGCAGCAAAAACTGCTTCAGAAAATTGTGTTCCACCACAGTGGGAAAATGTTGGACCATCCAAAAGGCAAATATTTACTTTCCTATCTGTAATAAGCAACAGAAGAGTTAATTTTCAGAAAAAGTTTTGTAATTTTAAAATTTAAATTAACACATATATATGTGTTTATTTTCTTCTCTGACATTTAAAAAGTATTAGCATGATAAAAAAAACATTCTTCCTGTGGTGCTGCTTAGAACCTTACTTTGCCCTTCTGATTCATGCAACATAGTATTATATCCAGTACTCCCAATTATTTTGTGGGGATTTTGTAGAACAAGTTCACTGCAGATTGTTTTCTGGTTTTAGTGACATTCTGTTCTTGTTATCTATTAACAGTATCAATTGAAAAAAAAAAAAAAGGAACAGTGAGAAAATGTAATTGATTAAAGCTACAAGTTCTTTAGGAATTAAGATATCTTAAAGCACATTTCATTGGAGTCAGGTCACACTAAAATGTGAATTCATTTATTGAATTCAAAGCAGTCAACACAGTCAGAAGTTTGAGTTATATGATTGAAGAAATGGAAGAAATCACATCACGTTATAGCAGATTAGATCAGGGAAGTCTCTTTACTTCATACAACCCTGCTGCTATTTCCCTCCAGATGATCATATAAGTTTCAGAAATTTCTTATGCATTCTCTACTCTTCCAAGATTACATTAGCCAAGTCCTCTTGCAGGATGGGGAAGAGAGAATACACCTTATTCTTACATTCAGAACTCCCTCTGTTCTTCCCCTTTACTGGGGATTGTTGTTAGGCTCTTCATTAACATTAAAGTCCTGTACATATGTAAGCTTTGTTTTGTAATACTAGAAGCCATCTCTCACTTTTAACCGTTCTTTAAAACAATTCCTTGTCTAATGCAATGCAAGACTTTCTTCCATTCCTTTGTTGGATGTCTGTCATTCTGAGGAATGCACCTTTCACAGCCTTTGCACTGTGTCAGTTTGTGTTAAATACGTAAGACAAAATATCTAAACAAGTTTATTGTGTGTGTCCAATTATGTGCTCCTAGACATGGAAATAATTAATCACTTTGAGTTGAAAGTGACTTATCTCACTGTGGTTTCTTTCAGATTGCCCTCCAAACTAATTAGTGTTTAGTAGACATTTCTCTCCAATGAAATTTCTAGTTCAAAAAGACCTTGGGAAGTTTGGAAGCTGTGGTGAACACAAACAATGGTTAATCAGAAAAAAAGAGTTATTAGTTTGCAAAAAATGAGCAAAAAGAGCAGGGAGAGCACAGCAAGACTTTAATGGCAGGCCTGAACTTTATCTTGGTGCGTATGTGAAACAATCATGATTATAATCATAGGATGTGCCCAGGGTATTGCCATAACCCATAATAACTGCGCATGCAGGTTGTCCCTACCATAGTGGGTAGCAGATTTCCTTGATCCATTTAGGAACTGCCTCACACGTAATGAATATGACCTCTTTGGGCATGAGTCTCTCTAAACCTTTCCGTGAAGCTCAATTTTCTCTGCCTTACTGTTTGTGTCTTTTACCTCTGAGGAATACATATGAGCTGCATTTGTTTGAATTTCTTAACTTGATCTGCCCACAGAGAAGACCCTACCTGATCCTGGACAACTTTGCCTTTGTGAGAGATTCTTTTACCTCCTTTACCTGGAAATAAGCTGTGCCATGACTGCCTTCCTCCTCTGTGTCCTGAATGTGATCTCATTCAGCCTTCTTCAAAACCTGCAACTATCCTACAAAATTTTACAGGACCACAACCCAGGCTTGCACACTGGCACCCAGCTAAGTACATTGTTTAATATTGACACATTGACAGATTTTGGGTTGGTGCCATTCAACATACTCCCAAAAGGTAAAAAGGATGACCCCTCTTTTCTGACCGCTTTTTGCGTTCCTCTTACTCCTGAGTTTACAACAAGGACGGGGGTAGCACTGCCCGTGCTGGACAGGGCTATCCTTGTTATGTCCTGTTGCAGAGAAATTATCCATCAGGTCAAGAAGTTTAAATATATCAGCTGTTGCTATCTTCCTCAATAATGAGTTTGTAAGATTGAATTGTGAAATAGAACTCTAATAGACATCTAAAAGGTAAAATCTTTGCAAGTTTCCCCCTTTATACATTTCTGTCTTTCAAATAGCCTTTTCTGTGTCTCTCAAACCCTGTATTGCTAGAGGCAATGGAAAGTAAAATCAAGATATTGAAGCTTTTAGAGTAGACCTGAGAAAATGTTGCCTGTATTACAAAGAAAACTGCATTTTAAACATATTTCAACTTATTCTATGCTGGCCTCTGAATTGCTGCAATTGTCTGAAGTAATTTATGATTTATAGAATCAAACACTGACAGACATTATCTTTCTATGTACATGCACACTCCTATATACAATATTATAAGTGTGCATTTTGTAAAATAAGGTGATAAATTTAGATAATTCTGTTTGACAACATATGTTGCATAGTGATATTGAAAGTAATTCTAGATGTTTTGTAATAAACTTGTCATACTTTAGAGGTTTCTTGTCCTAGATGGATTATATGGTGTGTTTTCAGCCTATTTTAAACTCATGTTTGGGGGGAGAGGAGGAGAAAATAGCTGCAAAAGTAAGTGGGCTACATGAGTGTTAATATAAGAACAAAAGCTTTTCACAACAGACTAGAAACAAATCTAAAACTTTACCCAGGTGAAATCATAGTAAGGAAAACCTACAATATTTCTTCTTGGTTTTAATATTAATCTTAAAGAATGTTGAATTTGTAAAATTTTAAAATTTTATTTCAGCTGAAAAGTTGAATCCTTTGTTTCAGGGCTAAGGCATGCTACCTGCCACAATACATCCACTAGCATTTGTGTGGAGAAACACTGCAGTTTTTCTATGTACATCCTATTTTTTTACTCATGACCCACATGTACTCCCATCAAGAAGGCTGAGAAACCAACATACAGAACCGTGTAGTGATGGTTATGAATCATTCAGAAGTATTTCTATGAGAGAAGAAAGCAAGGTAGCTTCAAGCCGTCTTTTAGTGTATGTGATATTTCTGAGCCAGAGGATGATGTTCAATCCATTTTCAAACACATCTCTCAATCGGTATATTCTGGGGAAGAACTCTGGTTAATTCATGAGCAAAATAAACTTAGCTTAAATTAATATGATCCTGGTTGGATGCCAGGTGCCCACCAAAGCTGCTCTATCCTTCCTCTCATCAACTGGACATGTGAGAGAAAATATATCAAAGGGCTCATGGGTCAAGATCAGGGCAGGGAGATCCCTCACTAGTTACCAACTGCAGCTGGAATTTTTTTAACATGTGAATGAAAATGTAAACTCTAGATGAAAATAACTTTTGTTGAAATATGATACACTGAATAGTCTCTCTAGCTCCCAGGGTTTGGACCACCATTAGGACCCTGTGTGTGGCATGTCTTTGGTGCAAATGCAAACCTCCAAACAATTTCTAATTTTTGAAGTTCAGTATTTTGTGTGCATGTCTGAAATATGCCAATTTGAAAACTGGATGATAGGAATAAAGGATTTCTGTTAAATCCCATTATTTGTGAATGCAGTCTAGAGCAAGTCTTGCTGTTGAGATCAGATCCCATGACTAATTGCTTCAGAAATTTTGTGCTCTTAGCATCCAAAGCTTGTTATAAGGGTATAGCATTTAATTTGTATCTAAGTCCATAGCAAGGAGAAACAATGAACTTTAATTTTTTAAATCGAAATCTCCATAACATATTCATCAGAACAAAAGAATCTGTAACTGCAGATTTAATTTACATGTGCTGTCTTTTGATTAATTGAATTTTTGGCTTGCCTAGCTAACATTGGTTTAGTTTATAGTTGTATTTTGTGTCCTCCTAATAGGAAAATCAAAAAATGTCTCTTGTTATGGTCACTGTTGAACATAATACAGTATTTTGTAAATATATAACCAAAATTGCTTGGATTTATATTCCTCATTTAAGAGAATATACTTAGCTCTACTCTGCTGTGTGTACAATTAAAAGCAAGTACTAATTTTATTGCCAATGTAAATATAGATTATATTCTTTGTTATTGATATTTCAGTATTGCTGTAATTGAACAGAATTATTAATGAGCATATTTCCATAACTTAGAAGCTCTGTCTACATCTTTCTTTTTTTTTTCTACCAGTTCTTTGCCATTACCTTCCTTTTGAATCCTTTCAGTACTTAAACAAAGCTTGTAAGAAAGATGGGGACGGACTTTTTACTAGGGCCTGTAGGGATGGAACAAGGGGTAATGGTGTTAAAGTGAAGGATGGTTGATTTAGATTAGGTATAAGGAAGAACTATATATGATGAGGGTGAAACGCTGGAATGGATTGCCCAGAGAGGTTTGAGCTGCCCTGTCCCTGAAAACATACAAGGTCAGGTTGGACCAGGTTTGAGCAACCTGATCTGGTTGTCTCATTGCAGGGGGTTGGACTAGATGGCTTTTGAAGGTCTCTTCCATCCCAAACCATTCTGTTATTCTCTGATCAGCCTTTGTTCTCAAGGTCAACAATGGTAGATTTAGCAGGAGAACACAACACAAAGGAGCCATCAGAATTTTGCCAACATTTTCAATCACATGACATGCAGAAAGAAGTAGAAGAATCACCTGAATCTGAAGACCCTGGTAAATATGTTTTGTTCATCATCATCGTCATCATTACATCAACATCATTACAGTAATAATAACTTTTAGTTTAAACACATTTCCATTAGGCAGTTGGACTTATAAGTATAAATTTAACGTTGAAATTGTTGTCAGTTTTTTTAGCATTTCCTCTGGTTCATTGTCATGCAATTAATACAGTAATTACAGAATTATTCCTGGAGTGAATGCTGTGTTATCCACTGAAAAATGTTGTACTCTTGT
Organism: Dasyornis broadbenti; assembly: GCA_013397935.1. Lineage (NCBI taxonomy): Eukaryota > Metazoa > Chordata > Aves > Passeriformes > Dasyornithidae > Dasyornis > Dasyornis broadbenti. The sequence goes on along the minus strand of VZRN01000636.1, from coordinate 120,482 downwards.
AGTATGAAATGTGAATAAAAAATTACTTTTTCTGCAAAATTGAGCTTACATTTTAAAATTTCAGCAGGGAGCAACTGTTTTGTAAATAAGATAGAGCTGGTTTTAGTGTTTAGTTCTCATGGCAATAACAACATGAGCCTAACTGACATGACTCCCTGCTGCCACTATGTATTCTTACTTCAGCTTTCCTGGCAGAAGGAGCACAGGGGATTGAAATTTCACTGGGGACAAAAGGAGCTGGATGTTCCCGAACCATTACTGATCTGAACAGTTTCTAAATCCTATGACTTAGAGAGATGCAAGCAAAACTATACCTCAAGAAAAACTGATGTAGTTTAATTTCTATTTATAATACTCTCCCATCATGAACATGCGTAGTAGAGTATTTAAACCTCTGTATAAAAAGAATGTGCACAACAATTATCTAATTAAATATGTGTACTGGTTTTGGCTGGGGTAGAATTAATTTTCTTCCCAGTGGCTGGTGTGGGGCTGTGTTTTGGATTTCTGCTGAACACAGGGTCGATAATGTAGAGATGTTTTTGTTATTGCTGGTGGGGCTTAAACAGACCTAAGGCATTTTCTGCTTTTCATAATGTCACGCTGGGGAGAGTGCATGGGAGTTTGGGAGGCAACACAGCTGGGACAGGTGACTCAAACTGACCTAAGGGATATTCCAGACCATATGATATGCTCAATATATAGAGTGGGAGAGAGGAAAGGAGGAAGGAGAGGACGTTGGGAGTGAAGACGTTTGTCTCCCCAAGCCTCTGTTATATGAGAAGGGGCCCTGCTCTCCTGGAGATGGCCCAACACCTGTCTGCCCATGGAAAGCAGTGAGTTAATTCCTTGTTTTTCTTTGCTTGTGTGCATGGCTTTGCTTTTGGTATTTAACTGTCTGTATCAACCCACAAGTTTTCTCACTTTCATCCTTCCAATTTTCTTGCCAGTTCTGCTGGTTGGGGAGTGAGTGAGGGGCTGTGTGGAGCTTGGTGTCTGGCTGGGGTGAAATCATGACAATATAAAAGAAAATAATGGATAAGACTAGAATTGGGGTTTCTTCTACTTAATGTATAATTTATGAGTAATATTGTGTTGCAACAAAGGAGTTTCAGTTAAAGTCCCTGAAGTTAATAGGGACTAGACTAGATGATAGGGTCTAGTGGGAAGGGTCCCTGCCCATGGCAGGGGGTTGTAACTAGATGACCTTTAAGGTCCCTTCCAACTCAAACTGTTGTGTGATTCTATGATGCAATACAAAATATGACTTAGTCCTCCAGACTCTCATAATTCAGACTTGGTCTTCCAAAGATTGCAGAGTGAAAGTAATATTGTCAACTTGTGATAGTTTCTTCGTGAAGAGGGGGATGGAGACACACACTGCAGCATTTCATGAAGGAATAACCCTGCTTGTATTTGTAGTGACTGTGGTGGCTCATATTCCTGTAGTCTGTTCACCCTAAAATCTGAATGAGGCTCTTGGTGGGTCAACATTGGCCTGTTGGGCTTCCGTGGACAGTGGCTGTGCAGAACTCCACTGAAGGCAGCATTTTGCAGCCATAACAGGGATCCATTCTGGTCCCAATTCCTTCCCCATTGTACAAGTGTCTCTCCAGGGACACTGGCATACACTGGCCCCAGTAAACAAAATCATTACAGGAAATCAACTGTTTTAATGTTTTCCATAGGATGTACTCCATGCAGCATGAAAGACTTACAATTTTGTCTTACATTTCTTTTTTTATAATATAAAAATCACTGATGAACTAGTTCTTCCAGCTGAAATTGAGGTGCAAAGGCTTTATTTAGTCAAGAGGAGCAAAGTTGCTCTTCTTATACAGTAGATGTTCATTGTTACTCTGACATTAATGAATGAGTGACAATTATTATAAGTCTATTTTTTTTACACTGCACAGAATCATTCTGCCACTAGGCACCTGGGTTTCTGCCATTAAATAATTTCACAGAAATATTTTGAACCTCAAATGAAATCGTGGAAGATGATGGTGATATATTAGGGATATGGCCTAACTGAGGATTCCCCAGCTCAGAACTGATTGTGGTCTTCAGCTGTTTTATCTCAAGATCATCTACTCCATGGCTATTTGACGTGTCCTGCAAAACAGGAATTAAAACAGTTGCCTGAGCAAAACCTCTTTTGAGAATAAAGACTAACTGCAATAACAGTGAGTGAAAATTACTTCTATAAAACTGAAATTTTGAAATCATGGATGCCTTTTCTATTTTATTGCAAACAAATCTGGTTTCTCTAAGAAACTTCTGACTCTTTTATTTACGTAGTTTGCACCACTGACCTTTTATTTCAATGGACATAGCACTTGAAACTGCAGTACAATCAGAAATCAGTTTATGAGGTAGAAAATCTCCCTTCCAACTCCTAGAAAGCAGGTGATAGTTCAGCAGCGTTTATAGTACTTCTTAGAATCTGGATATAGAGAGAAATTAGGTAGATAAAACATATCATTGCAGGCTATAGCATCACAGCATAACAGCAGGGGAAAAGTGCTCAAATGAACCTCTCTGCAAAACTGAAGACAGACAAAAACGCGCTGGTATCATTTCATACTTTAAACCTTAAATGAACACTGAGACTAGCTTTAGCCCTTATTCAGAACTTTAAGTGTAAAATTTGTAGATCCTATCCTTGGCGTTCTTAACATGTTGACTTTCCTCTCTAGATCAAATATTTTTCATGGATGACCAAAGGATCTTTGTTACATAAAACAGAATGCAGTAACTAGAAAAAATCATGTGCTGTAAAATTACAGATTGCTTTGAAAATATGGGGATTTCAACAGCCTCTGTCTGAGAAAATGAAAAAGAAATACCAAGAAGTTTGTATTTTTTCTCAATTCACAGTGAGACCAAAGCACTCCTTTGGTTTATTTGGATGAAGTACAAGTACTGATATCTTCAATATACATTTGAAAGATTTTTTCTCGGTCTTCCTAATTAAGCTAACAAAAGTTGAAATAGAAAACTTCCCGTGTCCAGTAAATGAGAAATGTAGGTAAATACAACTTTTGTCACCTCAGACTGAAAGCCCAACTGGTGGTGAGTTGTAAAAACAAATATTCTTTCTCAGTCCCTGTTTTTTGTATCTAGATCATGACTTCTGGTTTCTGAACTAAACTTTTAAAGGTGTGTTGTAAGTCTCCTTTGTAGATCAGGATGCAAGAAAACAGGGATGGAAAAAAATTGTGGCAATGAATTCTCTAGCCCAAACTGTGTGCCCTATATTCATTGAAAGAGACGTTTGGAGGTTGCAGCAGTGTTCAATTTCGCCTGTTAGGAGAGACTTTTAGGAGCCGGGTTGCTGCATGACATTCAGAACTGATGGACCCATCAGTTCTCATTATTCCTGTGATCATAGTTCCCATGACAGGACAATTAAAGGTGCAGTCCCTGTGATTCCTATTGCTAAATTCTCAGGTTCCTCTGAGAGGAAGGAAGGATTGGTGAAAGATATTCACTTTGTCAATCTCTTTCTGGTATTTACATGTCTGATCTCAGTAACTGGAAGACCTTGTGATCTGGTAAATGGCAAAATTAAATGTTAATGACCAGAATGAGAAACTAATATAACTATACTATATGTTGGTTTTGCATTCAAAATATTACAAGATTTTAATTATTGAAACTCAGGTGTTTTTGGTTTTTCTTCCTTTACAGTTTCCCCCTAAAGTCTTTAATATATTCTTTCTATTTTCAAATAGATGATAGTTTTCTGAAAAAATATTTTTCATTCATTTTTACGAACATTTACATACTGGCCTTTTTTTCTGTAAAATAAATGAGTGTCTGCCAAAATATTTTATCTATATGTCTCACCATTAAAATACTTAATGAGGCTTCAGGAATACAGTGTAGTTATCATATGGCACTGGAAAATATTATACTGACTCTAGAAGCAACAGCTAGAGAAGATTTTTAATGTGCCATTAAGTAGTAAACTCCCAGCTACATGATAGCGTCTGAGTAACTGGTGAGTATAATCTTTTAAAAAAATGTCCAGAAAAAAAGAAAATATATCCAAAAATAAGGAAAAGGCAGTGGCTTACATTGTCTAATTCAATTTTATTCACATTAAAGTGTTCTTTAGATAAAGGAATTAATGTACTGTTTAGTCAAAGGGAAAAACTGTTCGGAAGTGTTTGGAGGAAAGGAGAAGGATTTTATGGATACATCAATTTCTAATGGTGACTGAATTGTTATGGTGGAACTAATCAGTTCATACCATCAAAAACACATTACATATTAAAGAGAATGAGGTAAAAAGCAGAGCATTCTGCATACAATGTAATAATACTAGTGCTCAATTTCCATTTGTAATAATTTTACAATCTTCTAGGAGAATAAACCACTGTGAACGACTAAGTGATGTTTTCCACTCCTAGAAAAAAATGAGAGGGGCATAATTATAGAAACATCATAGCATACATCTAAAATAACCTGAACTCAAAATTGGTTGGTTTTTTTCTGTCATGGAATATGTGTAGCTCTTCTGGGTTTAGATAACCATTCAAAGATTGTTGTAACATCATACACTAATAAAATATTAGCATTATCAAAAAGTATTAGGAAAAGAGGTCTTGTAACTATAAAGTCAGTGAAGAAATATTCTAGGCTTTTCCCAGTCCTTGAGACCCATCCACTTTCCAAACATCTGGAGAAACACATTATCCTTATGAGAGAGAAATGTGTGAGAGACAAAATATTTCAAACTTTTCGCATGTATAGTCTCTGGTTCTGGAGGCAGCACTTTATAAACAGATCCTTTTTGTAATGGCAACCATGTTAGAGTCTGTGCACAACTTTAGATGAGACATTAGAATTAGAGAAGGAACAGAGAGAATGCCTTGACCTGTTTTACCACATATATGTGTATTTTATTATTTGTAATTCATATTTGCTTTAAAAAGAGCAGATGATGTCACCAGTCAGCAAAATATTCAGAAAATAAATGAATAATTGCAATCAAAGGAGAACCACCAGCTGAATCTTGGGCTGTTCCTGTGTGATTAAATATTAGCACATCCACAAGTACTTGGCCATATGATAGAGAAGACAGAACTATACAAAATCAGAAAACTGTTGAACAAAGTAGTGGGAAGTTTCAGACTTAAGAATATATTTTTGATGAAAATATATTCACTTTTCAGTTACACTGTAGACTGAGATATTTGCTCGAATGATCTGTTTCTTTCTCAAGAGCATTTTTTTGCCTGTTTTTAAAATTCCATATACCTTTACTGTAATAAGGACTATGGTAGTTCTCATTGCTACAAGAAGGATTTTTGTTATTATAAAAGATATTTGCACATTTTTAAATTAAATATTAAATCCCCATATTTCTATTCTCTTGCATTTTTATGCAACTATCAATTGTTATTGTCTTCATTTGAAAAAATTAAAGTATAGATGATGTATTACTGCTTTAGTTTATTTCAGGGACACAATTTTTTAATATTATATTCAAAAGTGTCTTTTGCTGATTTTTTCTTTTTTGCCACTCTGTGTTCTGTTTCTGCACATTTTAGATTCTGATAGATCAACTTTTTCCTTCCAGCCCCAAGACTTCTCTTATTTTCCTAGTGACTTTTGTGTCCATAGGAACCAATTTTCCTTTCTTTATTTGGTTTTGCTTTTTTCCAGTATATGCTTTACAAATGGATAATAAGCATATAAAATGAAAAATAAAGCACAGATATTAATTGTTATTTAAAAATTTCAGGCCAAAATTTAAACACATTCTCTCTTCTCTTTTTTGGATTCCTTGATATATTGAGTTGAGAAAAAGTAACACCTTGCTGTAATAATGCATTCTTTTCCTGTATTTGTATGTAAAAGGGTAAAACACCGTCTTTGTTTCTTGACAATTTTTGGGATATGAATGATTATATACTTTTTTTAAATGAAATATGGACATTGCTACGTAAAGTAGGTTTAGACAAATAAGCACCAATAACGCTCATAAAAAGCTCCCAAGAAGGGTTAAAAGATGGACTTGATTTTCTGGACTTCCGTGACCTAATTTTAGCCTTCCAATACCTGAAGGAAGCCTACAGGAAGGATGGAGAGAAACTATTTACAAGGGAGTGGAGTGACAGGACAAGGAGAAATGGCTTCAGACTGACAGAGTAGGTTTAGTTTGGATATTAGGAAGAAATTCTTCCCTATTGATGCCAGATTGGTATTTGCCTTCTTTATTTTATATTTGTAGCCTGTTATTGCATTAGTAGCTAGTTTTCCTGGTACTTTTCCCTACTTTCCCTAGGCAAAAATACAAAACACATTCTGAGGCCCCCTATCCTGTGTTGGCTCTCCCTGGCAACCAAGGTTGAGAACACCTCTTCGAGACACATTTCCATAAACAAAGTTCAGTTTCCATCTGAGGGGGGAGGATTTAGAGAGGGTTGAACTGGGGTAAAATTACCTCACCACCTATGTCTCTAATTGGTGATTTTTGTTAAATATGCTAATATGCTAAACTTATAAAACTATATTCGTCCCATGGGAGGTGGACGTTTTGTGGACATTTTCCCATATCTGCCCCTGGAGGCCTCTAATAAAGACCAGCTTTTATACTACTTCCTATACTAATATTATCTCGAAGGTGTGTTGTTTTATTTCTAGGTCTTTAAGGCATCAGTGTGAGGGTGGTGAGGCCCTGGCACAGGTTTCCCAGAGAAGCTGTGGCTGTCCCATCCCTGGAAGTATTCCAGGCCAGGTTGGATGGAGTTTGGAGAAACCTGGTCTGGTGGAAAGTGTCCCCGCCCATGGTAGGAGGATTGGAATGAGCTGATGTTTAAGGTCCCTTCCAACCCAAACCATTCTATGATTCTACAATTCTCTAATAACAGATCTTTTCCTTCTTACTGTCAGGCTACGCTAATAAAAGGAACATTTAGCACTCTTGTTTTGTTGCCATCTGCAATACTTGATGATGATAAGTGGTGTTACTATAACTGATAAATACGAGGAAGAAAGATTCTTCTAAAATATATTGGAATATCTTTTTCACTCTGTGGTCTGTGCATTTAAGGTGGGGAATTTTCTGCTTTATAAGAAAAAAAACCTCACCATGTCTATGTTTGGAGACTCAACCTGCACACATACAAAATTATCCCTTTGCATTTACAGAAATGCTAATGAAGTCAAGGCCTTTATTTAAAATTTTAACTGTGGAGTACACAGACTCAGAAAAGTCTGTTGATTTTCCCAAGAATGTTTTGCAAACAGACGTGTTCAGGATTCAGACCTTCCACTGCCTATTTCTGTCTGATGCCAATAACAGGCAGAGATTTGATGTGGGGTTGCTCTCAGTTTTCCTATAGAAACCATCTCAGGAAAGGCCAAAAGGCTTTTAAAAATAATTGGAATAATTAAGCTTTTAAAACTCTGAGTGACAAGGTCTGAGATAAATAAAAATTATGTGGTTCATGTACAGCTCACCTCAAATTCTACCCTTGAAGGCAAGTCTTTGCTTCTTGGTTTGGTTTCAAACAAATTAATTGATTCCCACATCACAGTGAAATCTTTGCTGTTCCCTTCTCTTATGGAAGTTCTTTTTGAGACCACCTGCATTAATTTACAGACCAGATCAGCAGCGCATTTTTGAAGCAAATCTTCCTTTTGTCATTACATGACTGGATCTTTCAAATTTTGAAGAGAATTAAAACAAGGCAATGAGAATGAATTTAAAGTTTCAGGGTTTGAAATGGGCTGATCTTGACTTTGGCCGTTTTTCACCAGTATGAAGAATTCACTTATTTTTCATTCTAATTTTTCAATTAATTTGCCTGAAACATGCTTGTGCTTTTGTTTAACTTCTTTTTAGAATCAACATTTATCCAACTTTACCATGCACAAGAGTCCATGGAAGGTTGACGTGGATGAATTTATATTTCTAGAAGTTCTTTCCAGGGCAATTGACAATGTTGATTATTAAAAAGAATTGTAGGCTTGTGGCCATGACAATGATACATTTCTTTCTCACAATGTCATTGCATATTTCAAATCTCTGAATAAAAAAGTCAATTTTTGAACATGTCTGTAATTTATTTCTTCTATGGAAATGGCCTTAAATTGCACCAGCGGAGGTTTAGACTGGGTATTAGGAAAAATGTCATCACTGAAAAGGTTGTCAGGCATTGGAACAGGTTGCCCTGGAAGACGGTGGAATCACCATCCCTGGAAGTGTTTGAAAGACCTGTGAATGTGGGTCTTGGAGACATGGTTTAGCTGTGAACACAGTGGTGCTGGTTAATGGTTGGACTCGATGATCTTAGAGGTCTTTTCCAGCCTTGATCATTCTATAATTCTGTGATTGTACATGGTACATTTCGTTACCAGAAAATGTAGAAAGGGCAATATCTGGATAGCTGGAATGCCAGAGTACCTGAGGGACCCTTTACAGGGCAAAATTTAGCAGAGCCTTGAAAGCTATAGGGCAGCCTGCAAGCAATTGGACAGGATGATGACAGATGCCACTGACTGGTTTCAGGGAAGGAATAGGAAGAAACCCAAAATTAGTGGAGTTGTATCTTCATATTGAAACAAGGGCATGAATTACCTCACATTATCACATATGACAGGAGTAACTCCTTTTGAGAAGGGAAAAAAGAAAGAAAAAAAGTTTTCACATTAAGATAGGTAAACATCTCTTTACAGTGGTGTGTCTGGTGTGGTTGTATTTTTTATTTAAATGCCACTCAGATGGCCACAGAGAGTGAGACCAAAAGAGTGAGTTGTGAAATGAAGACATTCTTCTGAGTCAATATTTTTGCTAGCACGATTTCAATCATGTACAATTATACAGGAAAAAGTAAATAGAAGAGATAGGGTTGAAATTATCATTTGTGTTCTGTGTAATGCAGTAGAGATTACAACCCCTTTGTGCCCTATCTCAAACATGAACAAACATGTAATCTGTCACAAAGAGATTATAACATAAGTAGAAAAGACAGGCCTAACGTGAAAGATATGCAAGTGACAAAGTGAGCTGAATAAAGCTGTGGAAGTCCTGTGTAATTTAATGCTACATTTTGAATCCTAAACCAACTTGTTACTCTGAAGCCTTAAGCACTTTTCTAAATTACGTCTAAGAACAAGAGTTAAAGCATAACTGTGTAGCAGTGATGCACACTTATTTATTTCCTTAATTAATTTCTATTGTTGTTTATTTTTAACTTGGAGTATGAGGTATCAAATAACCAAATTTTATTTTGCTTTGTCTGCTAGATTTGTCTGCTAGACTTTTGCATGCTCTTAGCATATCCAAAGGTGCTTCTGTAACTTTCTTCCTTCCATAATGCACTGATAAAATACATCTCACAAATCAGGGCATCATAGAAGCACTGACATTGCTAAATACTTTCCAATGAGATGTGGAGATTTATCTTTTTGACTGAGAGTGTGACTAGCCTAGCTATTTTTAAAAAAAATCTCTACTTTGTAGCTGCCTGTTAGCAACAGACACTTTCCCATCTATTTGACAGGCACTTGCTTTAAACAGCTGAGGTTACAGACCATGTTAGCAATATCTTTCCTGAAATAGACACCAGATTCCCTCTTTACACTTCTTAAAATCCTTTTTCAAAAAATTTTTCAGTCACTGCTGCTTCCCTTTTTCCACCACAGCAAGCAGATACATGCAGATGTCCATTCACCCTGCTCTTCTCATGAGTTGTCCATAAATATCACTGTCAATGTTGAAAAATGTTTAAGCATCTGTTTCCTCAGTGTCATTTATTTGCCTGGATGCAAAACTGACCCATGTATTTCTAGATCAGAAATAACTTGGATTTGACTGACTTAATTTATAGCTATAGGAAAAAAGCCATGTCTATTCTTAATCACTTTTGAGATGCCTTTGTTGTTTGTTGTTCTCCAGGTGTGACTCAAGCTCTTTAGGGTAAAAGAAGGAATTGTTACAGGTCAATTTTCGGTTCCAGACTGGTTCACCAAACTGCTCATTTCTTTTTGCTCTTTTTAAACATCAATTTTAGAAACAGTTTCTTGTCTTCAAGACATCTGCACTAATAACCAGTCCACATTCACCAAATCCTGATCATGCACATTTTTGGTAGAGAGAATCTTGGAGGAATCAAAAGAATTCAGACACTCAGCAGGTTTTGAAAGCTTAGTATTAAGAGAAGTTGTGGTTTGCTGCAATTTGCCAGTTTCCAAAGTTGAGGCGCAGTTGATAAATCCACTTGTTCTCAAATGGGATTTAGAGTTTGAATGACCTACTCTGTAGAATGAAAACTCCTTTTATTATTTTCTACCCTTCAAAATACACGAAGGCAGAAGAAAACAGAGTCTGAGGGGGTGATTCAGAAAGGAGCAGAGTCATTGAAGTAGGTCTACCATTCCAGTTATAGGAACAGGCTAGAGAGAGACTTGAGGTTAGATCTGATGCCATGACTATTGAGCAAGATATTTGGACTTTCCTTGCATTTTTGCAGGAGAGCATTGGGACAAGCAAATGAGATCTGAAACTTCCAGCAGAGTGATCTGGAGCCAGGAGTCTGTCCTTTTGCAGAGCATAGGGGACAGACGGACAGACGGACGGACGGACGGACAGACGGACGGATGGATGGATGGATGGATGGACGGACGGACGGACGGACGGATGGACGGACAGATGGAGGGATGGATGGATGGATGGATGGATGGATGGATGGATGGATGGATGGATGGATGGATGGATGGATGGATGGATGGATGGATGGATGGATGGATGGATGGATGGACGGACATGCCAGATGCTCAGGGTTTAGGTTGAACATTCTGCGTATCCAGTTTATAAGGTAGAGAGGACAGAAGCCTCTCCTAGTTATAAATAGCTACAAAATGTTTCTGAGGAAGATGTGTGAGCATTTTCGTTGGGGAAGGGAAGGGAGAACCAAAATCCTTAATATGTCAGGGAGAAGATGAAATTTTCTTGCTTTTATGCAATAGTAAGGAAGAAAGAGACATTTTTTTAATTTGCTTCACATTGAGACATCCTAGAGCAACACTGGAGTAATAGACTAATGACATTTTTCTATATAAGCCTTTCAAAATTATACAACTGAGACAAAGGGTACAGTTTCCACTAAACCAGAAGGAGTCATCCAGATTCAGTATGATTTCTGAATCCTGAAGGTTTTGTCACCTGGGATTTGGTTCACAGTCTCAATCTATCAGAAAACTGCTTTGCATTTGGCAGTGTTTCACTAAACCAGAGATGTCTAAATGAAACATTTCCACCTTGATAATTAACATTCTTCCCCTCAGTAGGAACATTAGCCTTGAATTTGTTTCTGTGGGCTAGTCGTGGCCTGGAATACCAACAAGACTAAATCCTTTGGAGGCCTGCCCTCTGGATTACACCAGGGATTCCAACAGACGTGTTGAAACGCTGAAGATTTTTAACACTTTGGTACGGTGTTGGTTTAGAAGGATGTGTCTGATGAGTAATGCTTCATTTTCTCAGTTATGTCCAAGTGGTGTGATCATGTCCTCCTATGGGGTTTCCTGTAGAAGTTGAGGGGTGAATATTGAATGTGGTTTAAGCCACAGCTGCTTCGAATGTTTAATAATTTTTTTTCTGTACTATTAAAGTGAACAAAAGTTCAACTAGCAAATGGAAATGCATCTCTTTATTGAATATCTTGCTCAAATGATTCTTTATTTTCACTAATTATGTGAGCTTTCAGTATTTATTCCTCTAAATCAGACAAACTTATCTCCTTTCTAAATAAACAAACAATTAAAATACTTTTTAAGAACATGAACTCTGTGTTTAAGTTTGTTCAAATTTTCATTGAAATTATAGTAACTTATATATATAATAATATCTGTCAACTAAATGGAACAGCAATTTAGATATACAATTGTATCTAACATAAGAGGAAATTAAAATACTCTAAGTAATTTCTGCAGTAGGACAAAAAAAAAGGACATTCTAATATTAAAAAATGCTTCATACCATGCTGAGCAGGCAAGACTTTTATCAGTGCCCTGAAAACAAGGATGTCATTTTGAAACAAGCTGGCAGAACAGGCTGGATTTCACCCAAGACAGAGGACTTAATAAGTGCTGTCACCCATTCCATTGGTGTTAGTCCAATCCATTTTAAAAGACTGCAGTCCATGAAAATATGACTTTTTCAGACCTATGCAGTTGACTGATGTGGTTGAAGTTTTTTCATGAGTCTATGTGCAAAAAGTAGATGAATTTTCTACTGGGGAAATAAAAAATAGTTTTCCAAACAATCTAAAAATAATTCATCAGATTTCACACATTAACATGTCAGTCACACAGGCAGACACATTTATATAAAATTTCCACGTCTTGACCAGATGTATCCAACAGAATTAATACCGCAGAGTCTTTGCAATACAGACTATCAGGTTTCGCATATATTCCAGTTAATATTTAAAACTCTTAATTGGGCTATTTGGGGTGCCTGTAAGCGTTACTGGTAGTTTAACAAATGTAACATTTTTAGCATATTCCAAAATATGTTAAGCTTTCTGTGTTCTTATTTGTGTAGCTTTCTACATTTTAACATTATTAAAAACCTACATTAGAAAAACATTTTATTAATACTCTCTTATTTTAGAAAATGTTTTTAGAAAGGACTCTCCTTGTGTACATAAGATCCTGAAAGAAATTATCTAGGAAGACCTTTTTGATGCAAGATTGGGGCTTGGATTTGTCCCTAAATAGGGAACATGTGAGTTAAGAGTTTTAATTCCACTTAAAGCCATTTCCTGTCATATCTACCCTAACTTGCATTTTTCTTGCCAGTGTATGAAGGGATATCAGTGGATAGTTATGAAAATTAAAGCTCACTTTGCATCTTTGGGTGTTGTCTCTGGACCAAAGCTGTGTCATGTGTAGCAAGCAGCATCCTGTCGCAACCCTCCATTTCCCTGGGTCTTTTCTTACTTTTCCAGAATTTAAACTCAATCTGGTATTTTCTTACAGGCAGCTTCTGCTCTCTCAGACTTCTTTCTGAAAAAAGAAAATTAAGTGGTGTTAGGCCAAAACTAGGCAAATACTTGGATCCCATTTTTTTGTTTTTTCTGTATAGTTGTCTGTTGGTCTTGGTTCAAGTTTAGAGCTAAATAATTAAGTGTATGCATTTGAGTACTATGTGTTGTTTAATATTTGGGGATGGTTCTTTAACTTTATTTAAACCTTTCCTGCCTATACAATGTTTGAAATTTATGTTAATAGAGTATGTTTAGAGAAATGGAATGTGCTGTTTCGAGGGTTTCTGGAGCCCAGGTTTGGAGTTTTTACTCTGTAAACCTATGTCATAAATTCATCAACATCTTGTTTCTTCGAGATTTTAAAAATTAAATATGTATCCGTTTGTTCTGACTACATTTTTACTGAAAAATATTTCTTGAAGTTTAAACAGCATTTGGAAATATAGTCAATTCTGATTTTTCCAGACTATTTAAAGCTGGACATTAATTTTGCTGAATTATTTCTTAGCTTGCAAATAAATATGAATATAGATTCTGCATACTATTATCTGTCTGGGTGTACTTTTTGTCGTATATTACTAATGCTACATGTTCAGACCAACACATCTCTGAAGTCCTGGTGCTCAGGGTTTTGCACTCAGAATGTAGTTGTCTTCCCTGGTCAACCACTGAGAAATACCATCCTTATTTAAGGGTTGCACCGCAAATCGTTTTTGAACTTGTGCAGAAAACTAGAAGAAAGAATTGCAGTAGAATTTTATCTTCTCCTCTTTATGATTCTGTTTTAAAATTTTTCTTACAATTTGGATTCCACAACTGGGAAATTTTAATTAGTCTCTATGCCTTTTCAATAGTTGTCTTCTTCCAAATGTTCCAACAGCACTCTGGAAACACAGGGAAAGAAGGGACAAATCATAAAATGTAACCAGATAGTGGAAGAGCAAAAAACTGCTTATATTTGACATCTTATGCAAAATATATGCAGCAAAGACAAGCCAGGGACCTCATCATGTGGCAGGGACAAAGGGCAGAGAACCACTGCTGCTGTAAGAAACCATGAACAATCACAGGGGTCCAAGCAGCCTCCACAGGATGCTGGAGTGATGCCTGATGGGTATTGGGACAGCTGAAACTGCCAAGACTGGTTGGCAGTTTTCTTTTATTACAATGTGCTTTCCTCACTTGTTTAAGATAAACGGCAATAGTGCTACTGGCCATTTTTGATGGGAAAAATCTACAGGATTCAATGACAGAAGACACATGAATCCTATTCTCTCCAGTGGGAGAGAGAGGGTAGTGAAAGACTGAGAAAGAAGAACTTTGATAATCCATATTACCTGGCACAGACTTTTTAAAGAATTTGGCAACCAACCTTTCTTGTTTCCTAACTCTACGTTATGCGGGTTGTTATGTAAATTTCCTACAAACCAAGTGGCAGAAAGGTGAGTAACTCACACTGGGAAGAAAAAACATAAGATCAGGTCCTGTCTAACATTTCTTCTTTCAAAACTGTTTACCTCTTGATTGCTTTCCTATTTCGAAGGTCTACTTGGTAGGGAGACACTGCAATTTGGTCTCTCTGACCTATGGCAGATGTGAGGCTGGAGTCCTGCCTGTGTAATTTGTTTGTCTTAGGCAGGTCCATTGGTTCCTGAAAACTTCTGTCAAGTTAAGAAACTGAAAGAAAAATTTGATAACAGGAAGGTATGGCAATTTATAGCATATCAATTTCACTAGGAATAAAAAAGTGCTCCTAGTGAAATATGGTGCTCCTAGACAATATGCTCCTTCTCAAGCAATCCGTATTCTATCACAACTCCTTTGTCAAATTAGCTGTAATTAGAGTTCTCTTTGGTCCTGTAGTTCTATGTGTAACATTTTTCTTAACTTCTGAATTACTGCTGAGCACAGATGTTTATTGAAATCCAGTTTCTGTTAAAGATTGCTACAAAATTACTCTTAAATCACACTAATTTTGGTTGGTGTCCTTAATAAGTGTGGATCAAATATTTTCCAGTGTGTACCATTTGCTAAATTCAGAAGAAAGGCAAGATAATCTAATGGTGGCCTGAGAGGTTGTTGGCGTGTCTCAAAATATCTGTCTTTGAAATTCCACACGGCTGATGACATTGACTCAGGTGTGGAAATTGTTCCCCCCATCCTAGTGTTTCAGTAAGGAAAGGAAGGGAAGGATTTACTCTTAGATATATTTTTTTTCTCTTAGTTTATACATGACTGTTGGAAGAAGCAGTGAGTAGTTTAATTGCAATCAAACACATCTGCTTGACTGCAAAAGTGTAGGACCTGTGGAGGGAATATGTTATGCACGGAAAAAGGGAGTTATAAGAAGAATAAGGCTGATGACACATTGGATCTGGGCAGAATTTTGGCTGATCATGTCAAGTCATTTATGCTGTACATGGCTGCCCACGGCTTTTTGTGCCATGGGGAGCCTGAAATGGGTGCCTGGGTTGCTCAAGACAAACCAAGCCCTTGGAGCCTGACCACATTGTCCTGTGGCAATCCAAGGGAGGTGGATACTACCCTCAGAAGGTGAGGGACAAGGAAGAAGGGTCATGAGTGCAGCCCAGGGCTCTGGCTGCACTGGTGGTATCACAGAGAATGAGCCAACACAGAGCAACAGCTGCAAGAGCTGAGGCACAGGAGGAATGAGTGTCCTGAACCCCTTCAGCACCACTGAGAAACCTCTCTTTGGAAGCAGAGCAGGAACAAAAACCCTACTCAGTTGAGGCCCTATCCCACCACCAGGGTACATCATCACCTGCCCAGCAGTGTCATGGAGGCACTAAGAGCTGGAAACGCTGTAAAAAGCACACTCATGGCCTAATCCACTCTATCCTTGCCTATTTATTTTATTTATGGTTTTTTTGGTTGTGTTTGGGCAATAAAACATATGGAGTATATTACTCCCATATTTGTTTTGTGACTAGCACATTGTAAATGTGGTCAGAATTTAAGATGAAGATTTTCCCTATACTTTCAATATAGTTTTCTTTTCAACGTCTGTATTAAAAATGAGAGGAATGTAGTTTCAGTACTAAAAGCACCCAGTAGTGCCTCTGCATTCATACTGCCGTTACCTGTGAATATTACAGCAAACAGAATCAAAGCTATATTTAAAGTTTTATTGAGTTGCTACCATAATGCAGATGTTTTAAACTTCATAAACTTGACCCCATTTAACTAATATTTTTTGCTTTGTTTTCTTAAGCCCCTTAAGACAGTGGAGCATAATTGGAAATAATGCGCTGATAATACTACCACTGCAGATTGAACAGATAAAATGAATGATTGATATTTAATTACAATAACAAATAATAATTATTTTTTTTAAATGAAGCTTTGCTGGATCCATCAAATAAAAAACTCTACAATTCAGTCTCTAAACTGTAAAATAATCCTACTTAGTCTTTGGAATGGTTAAACTGAAAAATTATTTTGGTAGGTAGAAATAACAAAATTCTTACGTATTCCTTGGCACATATTAATTAATCCCACTCTCATGCAATTACTGCCCTAATTTTTTTCCCCTGAAGAATTACTGAGCAGTGTTTCAGAAATATTTATGGATTGGCACTGGTCTTAAACTGAATTAGTTACAGAAGCAAACAGTGGACGTCTTCAGAAACTTGGGCTGCCGTGCTGATACTAGGGATAGTAATAATGAAATTCTTTGGTTGCTACAGTTTCAAATTGTGATTTGAAATAAAATGTGTGAACATCTTGTTACTTTAAATGTTTCAAAATCTCACTCTTAGCCTGTGCTCTACATATGTAGGTGTTTGCCTTATAGAGAAAATTGTAACTTTGGAAGTTCTTCAGTCAATTTCTCAAGGAAATATATGTGAAGTCAGTGATAGACTAGGAATTATGTTTTAATTTAAAGTGAGGAGACTGAAGAAGACATGCTTATTGGCTCATCTGGTGAAATTGATTTGTCCTCCTTTCTGGACTTCAGTTGAGATCCAGAATTGAGAGATCAGCAAGAAAAAGGTCTGGAACTTCTAAATTACAGGGACAAATGTCACTGATGTGAGAAATAAGGAGAAGATCAGAAGCAAAAAGCAGTGAAGGAGTCAAATGCAATGAGGTTTGCACAAATAAATCACTTTTTATTATCTTGACAAATTATTCAATTTGTAAAATGAGGTGATTTCTCATATATTCCTTGCATTTTGGGAAGATCCCTAATGTATAGATGTATAGATACACTATTTTCCATACAAAGTAAAACATGTATTTGATTTTCTATTTATGGATTTTAAAATTTATTTATTTGTTTATTTTCAATTTTTTTTTATAACAGGTACTTGCTTTTCCAAGGCAGAGATACCACCATATTTCTATCAGCTGTTACTGTGGCCTCCTCTGATGCAGACTGACAATGGATATGATCAATCTGAAGTAACAGAATCATTAAAATGAGGGATATTTTAGCTGTTTCCTCTGGAAATCATCCATAGTTTTTTGTGTGTATCTGTGTAAGTGTGTACATAAGAGTCATGCATATAATTTCCAATACACAAATCTCTGTCCTGATAGTTTAAGGTAGATGATGAACTAGATAATGTTACTGGGAAAACTCAGTGTTTGAAACAGATTGAGGAGTTTCCCAAATGTCTTCCCCCGTGGGCCAATTTGTATCTACCTCTTCACAGATAAAAAATGAAAAATGTTGAGGGCAATTTGACACAAAAGTCTCTTGATATATCACAATTATTGAAACATCTGTGTTAAATAACATAATGGAAATCCATCAGGAATATTCATAATATTAATTAGGTCTACAGTTTCTCATTTCTCTCTTGATCAGTTTAAAATACATGGAAAGTGATACATAAAAAATGAAAATAAAACCCTCAAGCTCGTAAAAATTTACATCTGTAACCAGGAAGTTCAATACAGTTCAATTTTCTGACTAAATACTATATGTTGACCAAAACAGATGTTCTTACTTTGGGTTTTTAAGGAACATATTACAACAGCTGTTTTACAGAAGTTTGTTTAATGTGTTGTTTTCCTACAATCATACCTGTCTCAATGGCAAGTTTCAAACAATGAGAAGAAAATGATATGTGAAAATGTAAGAAATTTGAAACTATCACTCCCGAAAAATATGCACTCCCAATAATAATTTTATTTTCTGAACATTTTTTTCGGAACTGAGCATTCTTTCAATGTGGCTTATGAAGAAATAATCTTATTAACCCCACTGTTTGTGTCATTTCTCAGTGAAATAGCTTTCTAGAGCACTCTTTCAAGAAAGGAAGTGCTACGGGTAACTTTGGTCTCAAACTCTGCCTCCAGGACACCCCTGAGTTACACAGTAGAAGTAGACAATGTGAACAAGTTCTTCAGGAAGGAAGAAGAAAGGAATTAACAGATCTCTGGGCTGGACTAGCTTTTATGAAGTGGAGCAGATTCCTATTCAAGCAAATTATTTCCTATCTATTGTTTTTGGGAAGGTCTTAGAAGAGGGAGACTTAACAATAACATCACTGAGAGTTCTGTCTGGAAATGCAAGATTGCCAGCATCATCTGGAAGTGAGGAATATTAAATTTGTTTTCTTCTCTGTGTCAATGTGGAATCTTATAAGCAGAATAAAACTGTCTGATTTTGAAGCTGCCGAAGATAAACTTGACCTGTGCTCTCCAGGTTAATGCCTATAAATCCATATCCATGAATATTTTTCCAAAGCTAAAAATGTGGTTTAAGTCTTCTAAAAGACAACATAGTAAGTTCTTAGGCATATGACATAGTTACTTGATATAAACCTGTGTGCAATGTGTGTGTCCTAAAGATCCAAAACAGTGGATAATTTGTTCTAGGTGTTTGTTTTCTACAAAAACAAGCAGCACATATCTTAGCTGACTGAAAATTGTTTGTCAAAGTTTACTTTTGAATTACATATTTTGCTGAGGCTTTTTACACAAGACAAAGACCTAAAATACTGTCTAGATTTTTTTTTTTCCATCTGTGAAACATTATTCAAAGTTCCAGAATTTTCTAAGGATGGAAAGTTTTATTTTCAGTATCTCTGCTTCCAGTGGAATGTTAGGTGAGTGAGCGAGTCAGATTTTTGGTTTTGTTTTTTTGATAACTGAAAGGACCACTAGCTGCAGGGGTCTTTCGAAGAGGATCAGTTTTATAGGTTATTTTATGTTATATAAACATAAACCAATCTTTTTGAGGAACCTTGCTCATTCTGATGTAAGTTGGGGTTTTTGAATGTACAGAGAACAGACCTTCAGAAACCAAGGAGATCATACGTTCCTATCACCAAATCTCTCTTTCAGAAAGTCACGGTTTGAGTGTGATAAAAAGAAGAAAGATACATTAAGCATAAAGATGGTGATAAAATGCCATTGCTGCAGAAAATATCAATAAATGTTTACCCAGTATTCTGTGTCCTAAATGCATACATTTAATGTATATGTTTCTATGTATTAGCAGGATGGATGGAGTTTTACAGGATACAACTCACAGTTAATTTTTTGACAGGAGCAGCATTAGCAGAATCTGGTATTGGGGACTTGGATTTTGTTCTTGGATCTGCCCCTGTGAGCATTTGCTCACTTTTTTCCCCACTATTATCTCTCTGTTCCATTTTTCTTTCTCTGCTTTGCAGTCTGTAAGTCACTTGGTGCAGAAACTCTGTACTTTGTGTGTGCTCAGTACCTATACTCAGATCTTTGTCTGGACCCTTAAATGCATTTGTAACATGAAAATGGAAGCCTAATTACCTGATAACCTCAGTGAACCATAGTGTGATCTGTGTAACATCTGAAAGGAAAAAGTATCATGCAAATTATAATTACTGCAGTTAATAGAAAAGATGTTCTCTTCACACCAGAACATTTTGGTTTCATTGACAATAATTTTAATGATAACACTGCACACAATTTAGAAAAAGTACTTCTGATTGTCTTTGGGTAGTTCCAGAACATATTCCCTAGCGATGGTGTCAGTGTCAGCATGGAGTTGTGCAGATTGCAGTTCAGATGTCTGAACAAAGCAGCTACTGCTAAAAAGCTTTTTATAGGCAATTGCACTAAGCTAAATGGCGTATTTCAAATTCTAGAGTTTCTATTACGGTCAGTGTAATGTAATGAATACATTTAATAAAGAAGTTATATAAGGTATAAAACCCCACAAACATATGTGCCTGAAACAACTCAGTTGGGCAATTACAATTCTTTCATTTTAGATTGCCTATATGGCTTTGAATACTATAGCTATAACTCATCTTTTCACCAAGCTATTTTAGCTTTTCCTCTTTCAGTTATGCAGGACTTGATTTCTCCAATTGAAATCAGAATTTTTCTTACTTCTGCAGAGAAATAGGGGTGAAAACTCATGCCTGATACTGAAGAAAAGCTTGTCCGAGACTAATGCATTGTCAAAAGTGGTTAAGAACACTTCATTGCTGTGAATATAATTTTTGTGTATTACTCAATGCTGCCAAGGTAACTGTGTTGGGTCCCTGCTGTCTAATCTCCAATCAACCATTCCAGTCTGAGTTAAAACCAGGCAGATGCACCAAAGAAGAAAAAAATATGGAGAGAATACAATAGTTGTGGATTTGCTTTTTTTCACCTGGTAAGAATATTAAATGTTTTATATTGAAATCAAAGAATGAAAATGGAGATTCTGAACACCTCAGGTTCAGTCAAGCATTAAGAAATTCTACTTACGTGTGTTATGGCTAGACAGTATTTTGTTTTGAGCTCTGTTAGCATTTTTCAGTGGATGTTTTCTGGGCACACCCTGGAAATAGGGCAGAAAGCAAGTAATTGATGGTTGTTTAAGAGATAAAATTCACATTTTTCTTTATTGACTAATACAATTTTTTTTTTTTTTTTTTAATTCTGTGTGGAAACTGACATAAAGAAATGTTTCAGTCAGAATAGCATTCAGTTCCAAAACAGAGCTAAATAGAAATGTTATGAATTATGATTGATGTTTCTAAAGCAGATAGAATAGACAACAAATCAGGTGAATGATGAAATTCAGGCATCTGCAATATTCCTTTTACTTTTGAAAATACCAAACTATAATATTCACAGTTTCCCATACTAACAACACAGATGTTCAGTTCTTGACAAAGATTTAGTAAAAGAGTGGTTTTGTAAGTTTTCTTTTGCTAAGACTTCAGGGAATATCAGTATTTGTATGGACAATTTACAAAGTTAACATGGAATTTTGAATGAAAGTTCTGAATTAATAAAGTGCCTTCCATCATGTGTTAATGTAGGAAAATCATGATCCTGCTTATATGTAATATTCCTTAATCTTCAATTCAAATTCACTTAATAAGTTTTAATTAAAAGGTTCTAATACATAAGAACACCAGTGAATTAACTTTTCTTTGGATCTTAACAGATATTTTAAGAAGGAGTTCCTTGTCAGATGAAAACACTAAATTGTCAGGCCTCACCGGGAGCAGTGAGTCCAGTTCCAGTTCCTACAGTTCAGAAAAGACATGGACAGATGGGAGAAAGTCCAAAGGAGGGACATGAAGGTGATCAAAGGGCTGGAGAAGCTGCCCCATGAGGAGAGACTGAAGATATTACATCTTCTCAAGCTGGATAGGAGAAAGCTTGGAGAAACCTTATCACAGGTTTCCAGTATTTAAAGAGTTTTTCTCTTCACCAAGAGACACGTGAAGAGGACAAGGAGCATTGGGTGCAAGTTGCATTAGGAGAGATTTTCTCTCGATATAAGAAAGTTTTTACACCAAGAACAATCATTCACTGACACAAGCTCCTCAATGGTGTGGTAGACTCCCCATTATTAGAGGTTTCCAAAATGCAACTGGACATAGTGCAACATAATCTCATCTACTAGACTCCCTTTACCACAGAAGGATCACAGGATATTTTGAAGTCTATTCCAAGCTGAGCTATTTCATGATTTGAAGACTTGGGAAACTAACAGGAAATACCTTCATTTATAATTGTTTTATTTTTGTGGTCTCACTCAGAAAGAATATGGAAGTACAGGATGGGGGGAACTGTTGAAGTGGAAACAAGTCAGTTGAATGGAGCACAGCTGAGAAGAAAAATATGTAAGAACAACCTGAATGTGATATTAAGCTTGACTCCTCTTTTCCCTTTCCTTTTCCGTTTTGCTTCCTTCCCCTCCTCTCCCTCCCTTTTCTCAAGCCCAAACAGACGTATCAGTCTCAGGCAGTTTCCCAAAGCATTAGGAACAAGGCAGATAAACTGCTTGCCTGAATTGTGCCACGGAAGATGATGGAAACAGGTGAGGTCTTTCCAATCAATAAGGAACAAATAGGGGGTTGTTGAGTGGTTATTCCTGACCACAGAGCAGTGGGAAAAGCTGTGGGTGCAGAACTGAGATGAAGAAGATGAGAATCTAAGACAAGGAGTAGATGTTCTGAAACAATGATCAAAAACTTTGATGAGTACTTGAGAGGAATTTGCATTCAAGACAGAGTCCTGGACTTGTTCTCCCAGTGTTTCAGCCTTTTGGCATAGGATAGGGTTATGAAGCTGCTGGGCTAAGCCTAGGATCTGTGAGAGGGTCTGGCACTGAATGGGCAATGGGTGATGCCCTGCGTCCTGCAGCTGCAGCTGCAGGGCAGAAGATCTTGTTTACAGAACTAAACAGAACTGTCCACAAATCCTCCTGCACATCATTCACCTCTGGAGCCTTTTCTTTAAGCATTCATCATTCTACCCAGGTTATTACATGGATTCTGTATTAAAACCTCTTTAAAAACAGAAGGTCTGGCTTCTGGCTGCCTTGCCTTACTGGGACAATGCATAGAGCCTTCACTGCATTTTGGGCAGTATGAAGAGGGGTTGACTTCACTGTTCTGCAAATCTCCTGATCAAATTTAGCCTTTGCCATGTTGTCTATCAGCCAGAAAAAACCCAGATGTTTAGATTTCATGGGAGAAAATATATGTCTCGTCTATTCATGAATGATAGAAGTCCTTGCTGTCCCATTTGCTTTTTTAATAAATACATATTCTAGTGCTTGTGGATAGCTTGAAGCCAGAGATACAGGTCTAGGTATGTCATCTTCATGCCAGCTGGGGCTTTTCTGTGCTTCATATCCTGCCCCTGTTCATATGTATCACTTATTTTCAGAGTATAATTGGTCTGAATTGAATTTACTTAAAGTCAGGTTAAACCACAAGAGAGATATTTATTGGAGATCTAATTTTACCAAACCAAATTCTTGGCTCAGAGATTTAACCTTAGAGTAATCTCTCCTTTCTATGGAGAATTAAAATTAATGACTTCATAATAGCTAGATCTTATAATACACAGATGTAGCTCCCATTGCTATTCAGGAGGACTTACAAAATCAAGATGATATTAATGATCAAGTAAAAGGAATTTTTAGAGTAATCTTTCAAGTCTTCCATGAAAACAATTTTCACTGTCAAATCCTTCCAGCTTTAAATCCAATAACAAAACACTCACAACATCATTAGTCATAAGTAACTAACAAAAAAGGCATGTTTGCTAAGATGAACTTATATGTGTGTAAAGGTAAGTTGTTGTACTTAAAGTCTCCATGTAACCTGTAATAGATACTTGATTTCACCAATTAAATTCATACTTGTATTTGATGGTGAATATTAAATAAGACATGACAACAGAACATAGTTACATTTGGGGAAAACTGATGGCTTGGCTTTAACTCTAAATATAAATATTCATTATTTTTGTGAATATATAGCTTCACAGTGAGATGCAAAGACATGTAAATGTACCTATTTCTGGATATGAGGGATTGATTACAACTAAATGCACATGAAACAATTTCTTTACTACAACTTTAATATTAAGGGCTGCCAGGAATATCTTGGCATAAGCTCCATCGGTGATCATTTCCTCAGCATGAAACAATGATTGTCCAGTCATAATTCACTGCAAAATAACTCATTATGTTGATGTAAATCCATTATACAAACAAATAAGTTGCCACAACCCTTATCCATATCTTTTTATTCTGAATATTGTATGAATTATTTTAAAATATCAATTTATTAATCAATTTAATGTTTGATTGCTCTGAAAACGTGTGCCATTAAAGCCATTTTGCATAAAAAATAATAATAAAAGGCAGTGTAAATATGAGTCAGAGCTAAGAGTTGTTTGCATTTTCGGTGTTACATATAAAGGATATTAAATGAGGAAAATTGGTTAATGTTCACACTGAAAGAATTCCAAATTTTTCTGAGGGAAGTTATTCTAGATTAGTTCCTTTTGAAATCTAATTAAGGAACATACAAATGAATAAAGTTGGTACCACCAAAGGGAAAAAACCCCAAATATTATATGTGTTCTTTAAAAGAAGTTAATTAAAAAATTTAAAAGGAAGTAGAAAGAAATTTAAGTATAACAGGGCACAAATCTTTCTCCAAAATCCAGATTTAAGAGTGTCTTTAATTTAATGCTACCAGTAATTAAATTAGAACGTACTTCCAAACTAAAAAGAAGGACAAAGACAAGTCAATTCAGATGGATCTAGATGGGCTTGCTTTTCCCACAATTAGGCCACCCCAAAGACTCCTCTTTTCCAGGCTGAACAATCCCAGTTCTCTCAGTCTGTCTCTGTAGGAAAGATGCTCCAGCCCTCTAATCATTTTGGCTTTCTCTGGACTCACTCTAACAGGTCAATGTCCTTCCTGTGCTGAGGCCCACCCCAGGACTGAATGCAATAAAACCTCATTATCTTCACCTCACCTACTGTATCTAGTTTCTTTGGGTTTTTGCTAAATTTTTCTTCCATAGTGGCAACACAACAAGAATGCATGCCCTCCATCAGAGAAAAATCAACATAGAAACAAGCATTAATATTCCAGAGCACAGGTAAATTACTCTCATTTGAATTTAAAAGGTGGTAGGAGCTGTCTTGATTGGAGAGACAAGCTGTTGTGCACAAATGAGAATAACCCCTACTACTAAAAAATCACATTAAAGGACGTGACAAATTTAAACTTTCCTTCAAGGGAGGCATGTTTTCTCTGTTGAAAATTACAAAGAGAATTCTATATCAGCTACGCTCACTGGGAAGATGCCAGCCTTGCTCTTTAACCTAGAGATTTGAAGGAACAAGGAAATTAAATTGTTCCAGGCTTTGAAGAGGAACTATTTATTTGAAAAAAAAAACCAAAAAAAAAAAA
This sequence comes from Dasyornis broadbenti, assembly GCA_013397935.1. Taxonomy (NCBI): domain Eukaryota; kingdom Metazoa; phylum Chordata; class Aves; order Passeriformes; family Dasyornithidae; genus Dasyornis; species Dasyornis broadbenti. Next base: position 95,284 of record VZRN01000636.1, on the reverse strand, counting down.
ACCAAAACAATCCCAAACAAACAAAACCAAAAAACCAAACAAAACCAACCAACCAACCAACCAAACAAAAAAACAAAAAAACAAAAAACAAAACAAAAATAAAACTCAACCAAAACAAAAAACACTAACCCTAATCCCAACCCTAACCCAATCTAAAAGAGGTTATCATTTTGTGAATGAAACCAAAATTCAGTGGCAGCACTGCTTTGAAAATTCTAAAATTAGTTACAAAATTTTTGAATTGGATCCCAATAAAATACACAATAAAAACTCTTGACCTCCTATTCCTTTCTTGGTAAAGGTCAAAGATGAAACAAGAGAGGTAAAGGAGAAACTGAGGATGTGGAAACCAAGAGAAGCAATTAAATTCAAAACTTAATAACCTGTTTGAACTGGGAATACTGCTTTCAGTGGAAATACAGCCTTGTGCTCCTCCTGCTCTACCTCCCTATGCAGGAGAACACATTTTAATTTCTTTTTCCTGACAGCCATAGCTCTCAGGTCAAAGCTGACAGTAAAAGACTGACAGTAGTGAAGTGGGAGGGAAAATATAGAAGCAAGTAAATGCTGTGAGATTGCACAGTGCTCAGAAAGGGAAAGCAAGAAGTTTGAAAATTATTTGTTTGGAAGGCAGCTATTTGTACCTATAAAGTATTTAGCCTAAGGACATATTCATTAGAATTACAGCAGTGAGTGAGATAAAAAAAGAACCGGAAGAAAATGAAATTTCTGACAGTGTCCAGGTCTCCAATGACAAACCTAACAAGGCACACGTAAAGTGGTTAGAAAACATTAAATGGAAAAGTTGGAACACAGCAGCAGCTCCTTTTTGACTGTTTTACTGAAATTAGTTTGGATTGACTCCGGTTGGAGAAGATGGAAACCACTCTGGAAAGAATCAAGCCAGTAAAGTGACTGGATTTTAGAGATTAAGATAATGAAGCAGGTACTTTGAAAGGCATTTACAGATTAAGGCAAAGGGTTTTCTAAAAAGACTTAGTGCAAGAATAATCTGTAGGCCAAAAGATGGACAAGATTGGGTGGATGTTGGTGAGAGGGTTAATAAAAGGACTAAGCAAAGCAAGAGTAGAAACATACAGACTTACTTCATGTTTGCCATTTTTGTCATCTATGTGGTGATTCCTGCCTTTTGTATATCATCCCAGAACTTCATGAAAGGAGAATCTTATAAGCCAAAAAGTAATTTATGATGAAAAGAAAGAAAAACAAAAAAAGACCCAAAAAATCTGAAGCTGACTTCCTCTTCCCTGCATTGAATATCATGTACAAATGTGTCACTGAGAAAAGGGAAAATGATTTAAGAAAAATTAAATGTCCTCTGTTTAGTGCACTTATATGCACCAACAGACAGCATAACAGACTAAAGGAGATGGGAGAACATTCAAAGCAAAATTCATGTGAGACGAAGTACCTGACAAGAGTATGTGAAGTAAGTGTTTCCTGAAGCTCCCTAGGGAGTCAGGAAAATCAATGATCAGAGTTACCTGATGTTTGAGAGTCCTACCGTGCTCAACCTGCCAGCAACCTCTGGTAGGTACACAGACACTGAACATCAGTGCAGGCTGATTAGGCTGAAGGGGGTGGTGGCTGCAGGGCTGCCTGTGAGGCTGCCAATCCCAGTGTGACTGCTCCGTCTGCCATCAGCCAAATCTACAGAGCAGAGTGCTCAGGACAATTTACTGAGCTACGGATGGGAGGATCTCAGGGCCATATGTGCTCTCTGCTCTGGGCTTAGGAAGAAGCAAACAGCAAGAGGGTGGTCTGCCACACGCAGGGAAGTGTTTGGGCAGTCAGACTTTACGCTTGGGAACAGGCACAAATGGATGATTTTACACACCTCTTTTCCACATTTTTCATGGGTTTATGGGAGAGGATGCAAAAGGAGACAATATAAAATCTGGATGAAACCTTATTATAGCAAATTTTCATAACAATCAATTATGTATTATAGATTGTTTGTTTATTCCAGTCAAGGAAAGAAACAAGCGTAGACACAGTCTATTAGATCTCTGCTGCAGAGATTGGAGCATCACAAAATTTCAGAGAGGAAATGACTGAAAAATTGCCCCACAGGGGAGGAGTTGGATGTCTATCAAGATGGTGTCACTCTGGTTCTCTAAAACCGCATTTTTAAAGAGCAATGGGATTGTTGGAAAGGGGCTCTCTCCAGGCAGAGTCTAATCTAACATGAGACTTCTTTTTTGTCAGTTTTATAGCTGCATGTCAGTACAAAGTCTGTACTTCTAAGGTACAAATTATGACTGGGGCAAACTGTGGAGACATTAATTTCAGGGAGATAATTGTGCCATTATGAGGCCAGTGATGGAAAGAAAAGTGTAGGTGATGATTCTTAAAAAATAATAACGAGAAGTGCAAAAAACCCTGAAGAGTTTCAATGAACAGACAAAGTTGATAACCACACACAGTGTTCAGATTTGCTAGTTTTGGGGTTTTTTTTCTTAGATTGGTGCTGTGCTTGGTTTTGTTTTCAATAAAACAAAGAAGGTTAAATTAGAGCTTTAGTATAGCTAAAGATATGAGAAACAAGGTAGGCTGCATTGCCTCAGCTGTTAAGGCACCCTTATGCAGGACTGAAGGATACTGTGATATCATCTCCTTGTAAGCTTTACCTCAAAAATCTTTTTACTAAACACTCTTTCATTTCAGCTTTTCGTGATAGTAAGAACGTGACTTATCTCTCTTGAATGACAGGTTGTATAGTTGAGGAGCTTTTCTCTGTATTATGTATGGATTTCTCTATTTTCATAAATGTGGCTCAGATGTATGTAGCTGTATAATATGCTGCTGCTGGCAGCGGAAATCAAGCTATGGTATTCCTCTTTTCCTTATTTAATCATGTAATTTCCTTTCAATACTTCAGAGAAAGACATCAAGGCATCCAGCAGCAAGAACCAGGCAGAAGTAGGAAATCAATCAAACAATTTAATGAAATGCTTAGTGGAGCTGGAAAAGTAAAATCCATAGATGTTTACGAAATTGACCTTAATAACAGCCAGCAGGGAGATATATCCCATCTTTACATGAACATTAACAAGGCACTTGAAGCCTGTTGGGGCACAGACTACACACAGCTCCAGAGGTCTGGTAAAGTATTTTCTTTGAACTCTGTGTTGGGGATGATTTTGTACTGCCAGAGCTGATCAATATGTGCCAACAAATATGACAAAATAAATGGGCCACAGCATTAGTTTAGAAAAGAGAAGTGAGCTGGGCTGTTGTCCTGGTTCCAGCCAGGGCAGGGTTAATTTTTGCAGTAGCTGGGAGGGGCCCCGACCCCAACCCCTAGGTTAACCCTGAAGTTATTCTGTGCCACCTCACATCATTGCTGGGTTCAGGGGTGCAGGGAAGGGCTCCCTTCCAGGACCCTGTGAGGCAGAGGGAGTGGTTGGATATTGTCAGGGGTTTTCCATGGGGTCATGAGCAACCACATGGAAATCACCTTTTTCTTGTACGCCCTTCCAGAGTTGTTTCTGTTACAGTTCATTGTCTTATTTCATTGCTATTTTTGGTAAACAGTTGTTATATCTCAACCCACAGTCCTTCACCTTCTGTACCTCCAGTTCTCTTCTCTATCCAGCTGTAGGGGAGTGTTGCAGGAAGGCTCCAAGAGCAAGGTCTCAGATCTTTGGAGGCATTGTGCGAGCAAAGCAAAGTGTAGGCCTCACATGTACGTGATTTAAACTGAAAAACACACTGCCCTTGAGCACTGGGAAAGTACTGATAAAGTGACTTGTGGAATGAGAAGCATCCCTGAGAACAGGAACCATAGGTAGGAAGAGCATGCAAATGTAGCTGTGTAGAACTAGCCAATGCTGTTATGACTTGTAGGCATAATTAACACTGGAGATATATAAGCAGTGTGTAACACGAATGAAGTAGAAGCTTGCTTATCACTCATATTGAGTTGTTGCATCTTGCTTCTCCTCGTCGCCGGCAGGGGAGGGGTGGGATGAGGAGAGAATGAGTGCGTGGTGCATGGTTTGGAGTGGTCTCAGTGGGAATGCTAAATTGGAGAATTACCCTTTCCATGAAGAAATTCCTCCTGGTGTCTAACCTGAACTTTCCAGGTGCAGCTTGAGGCTGTGACCCCTTGTCCTGTACACATGTGGCCATGTGTTCAGTGCTGATGTGTGCAAGCACACATATACATCCCTCCTGTACCTCCCATCCCAGCTTATCTCCATGTGAAATACATCTGCAGTCAAATTTGCAAAGGGATATTATTTATTTGTTTTACATGCTGTCAAGTCTTTTGGTAAAATGTTCTCACTGTATCTTCCCTTTTACTCTTCTCTGCCTCTGGCTTTATTTTCTATGAATTAAATGAATCTTTGTCCTGAAGATTTTATATAGGAAGGTCACACATCAGCATAATTGCATGCAGGACTCTCAGTGTTAGTTCAACCCTCCATAACTGATTTTACAACATGCCATCAGCAGCATCTTTCATCCAGAATGGCTATGAACAGTGCTAAATCAAAGTTATATCACATGATATGAACCACCTGTGGGTGGGGGAAAATGTGGCATAAATTGAAAATAATAATTCTTCTTTTTTTGTGTTGTGAACGGATCAGACTGTTTTTACAATCTGGAAGTTTTTTAGTAAGCATGTGAGTTGCTGCCCATCACTATGCTGTGACTAACCATGCAGAATAAAGTATGTAGGCCATAAAATTTAATTCACTTTAACCAAACAATCTCTACTTCTTTTAGCCTCAGTTCCAATTAGAGTGGGAAAATAATTTTTTTTTTTTCTGGAAGTCTTGAATAAAGTTTTGTAAAGTGCCATTCTACAGTACAGGAAACATAAAACTCAGCAATTTGGAAGGGTCAGGTGAAGCCAACTCTTTGTTTACATATTTCACATAAAGCAAAACTCTCCCAGAAAATTCCATTGCAAATATTCAAAGCTAGATTTTCTTCAGTAGCTTTGGGGTAATTTCAGTTACTGACTATAAAGGCTTTCGGATCAAATCCTTTGTTTTCATTACTCAGATTCAGATGCAAACTGCATGACCTGAAACTTTATCAGAACACTTTCATGTGATGTCTTGAAGTATTTAATTAAGTTTTCAATTAATCATTATTTCAATGTTGGCTCTCCTGCTGCTGAAACATATTTGATTAAGAATTAGGCCACATTTAAACCTACATTAGTGAACGTACATTAAGCTTTTAATAAAAGAAAATTCCACCAGCATTGCATTCAGACCCTGCACATGAGATGAAAAAGACTCCTCAGATTAGGTGATTCTATTTAGGAGAACGCCATTTCAATTTAGTTAAATTCAATTATAGTTGTGTTGAAACTGGGTGCATAACACTCCATGAAAAATGAGCTCAATTCAAAGAAGATTCTTTCTTCTTCACACACATTTTATATTCCTTCTTATACATACTAAATTATATACAAGGAATTCTAGGAAGCCATTGCTCTCAACAGAAAGTAATCGACATGATTTACTCTGAAGTTGTGGTCTTTGCAGCTACAATGACTCTTCTCTAATTACTGACATGCTTTGTAATCAAACACAAGATGGAAATTTCTTCAAATTAGAGGACCTGAATATTTTAGTGTGTGCCATTTTCCCCCTTGAGAACATTCTTAAAGAAGACATGTAGGAAAGAACAAAAATTATGTTCATTTTCAGATAGCTCTTAAAATAATGTGAGAATTATTTCCTAAACCTATTGTTCCAAAAGCCATCACAATTATGCCAGTCAAATATGAAGGAAAAAAGATGAAATTGAAAAAACCTCATATATTGGTAGGGAAAATTCCACTACTGATCTAGAAGGTTAGTAACACCTGAAGACAAAATCCAAAGATTTCTCCGGGTTTCAAATAACATTTGTGTTTTGGGGTTACTTTTTATTTACGCTTCACTTTTTGCAAAATCCCATAAAAACTTAAATAAGAAAAATTGATTGAAATGTTGCCAAATATTTAGTTGAGTGGAATTCTGATAAAGCTATTGTGGCCCTAGAAGAGCATAAAGACGTATATAACCTCATGGATCCTCACCTGTTCTAACAAACAACAAAACTTGCTAGTTTTGTTGTTTGTTAAACTTACTAACTTACTAAAAATGCAAACGCTTGCAACACCTTTGCAAATTTTGCAATACTTTTGTTTTTGCAACATTTAGCAAAATTTTCTGTAACAGTATTCTTTATAATCACTCATTAGGTGTTTGAAGACAAAATTGTATCAAATTCATCTCACCCTAAGATACTTGGCAATTCACTGCATTCACCAAAGTTCTGAGCATTGCAGAGGGTCCAAATTGCTTACTACAATTTCCAATCTTATTGTTTACATTTAAAGATGTAACAAAAAAAAAAAAAAAGAGAGAAAAGAAAATAGAAGAACAAAAATGCAAAAATGCAATCCATTAATAACTATAACTGTACAAAAGTAAATGCTCTGTTTATATTTACTTTACTTTACCTCATTTTTTCATCCCCAGAGGCTTTTTTTCTGATTGATATAACACAGTTAATCAATTCAGGATACTAGCTAGAAAAATTGACTTAAAAAATGACTGTGACACAATTGGAAAGGCAACGAGCAGTATGGTAAATATGTTACTATGAAAAAAAAAATATTTTTTTAAAGTTTTTTTTTAGTGGTATTTTTTTTTTAAATCTTCCAGAATATCTTTTTTAACACAGCAAGATGTGATTATGAAGGTTATGAAAAAGAAGGAACATGTCCAAGATGTTACATGAACTGTAAAGTGACTTTAGTATCTTTCATCTGCTTGTTCCTATGTTAATATTCATTAATACTAATTTTCTCCAGAGTACCAGCATCCAACTTGGGCAAAGGAGTGGCAAGACCCCCAACACCCTCATGTAAACACTGGACAATTTCACAGTTTAAATTCTTTAAGATTTTGAATGTACTTTGTATTGCTACGTCCTAATGTCTATAGGCAATTTATGACCACTTTGTTTGTTTGTTCCTTTCATAATATTTCTGTTGGTATGCAAGTAAGCATTTGAAGTGAAATCAGAGTCCCTTAGGTGAATGTATTTGAATGATGTCATGTTTAGATAATCACATAAACATGTGTAAAGTGGGATTTTAGGACCAGATTATTTTCTGGATAGATAATGCAGGTTTTTGTTTCTCCTTTAATTCCGATCATCCTTGTAGTTCAAATATTGATTATCATAAATATATTCCTTGATGTAAACAAGTAATACTTCAAGAAGGAAACTAACTTATGAAATATTTACAGCTGTTAAAATATCTCCCGGACCCTGAAACAATTAAACACAGATTCATAGATTTAGGATATGTTGATACAGCTTGTTTAACTCACTCTTTGAGAGTGAAATTGTCCAAGATTTTCGGCAAAGTTCTTTAAACCCAAGTGTATTCTTTGTGCAGGATATAAGAAAGAAGAAAGAGCTGTTTTAATTACCAGAAATCTGGATTAGAAGAGACTTGAATTTTACTTTACTTAGCATCTGTTTTTGTTCTAGTAGTCAAACACACAATGGTCAGAAGGACTGTGGATGTTGGTCATTCTTGTTTCTGTCTTCTTAGATGGAAATGGAAGTCAATCAAGCAAAGATGTCTCTTCAGTAATGAAGAGGCCACAGCAGA
>VZRN01000636.1:66664-85775 GCA_013397935.1 Dasyornis broadbenti | reverse complement strand
CTCTTTCATGATCTCCCCACAATTATTGACACAAATTGCCAAGGTTCCCTTGAGCCTTCTCTGCTCCAGGCTGAATAGTCCCAGCTCTCTCCACCTTTTCTTGCATGTGAGATCTCCAGTTCCTTCATCACCTCAGTGGCCTTTTGCCGGACTCTGGTACGTCTCCATCTCTCTTGTATTAGGAAGACAAGAACTGGGCATATTGCGACCATGACTGAGGTCTCAAAGACTCAGCTATTGTTTTGGATTTCCTCCCAAGGGACTAAATAGATAACTCATGATTGAACCAGTGACATCAAAAAGCTGGGAAAGGAAGAGGATTCTACTTACAGAGACTAAACAGTGGGATTTTTTTTGGATGACTTTGAAGAAAGGATATTTATTTATTCTTCCATGAACACACAGAAACATTCACATCCAGTCACTCCTATATTTGAATAAATCTTTGATTAACACTTTAATACACAGAAATGAATTAACAGAAAAGGTGAACTTGTATAATATGACATAAAATATTTCTAAGTAGTAGGTTTTCCCCTCAGGAATGAGTTGAAAGGATTATTTAAAAGAGATAAAAACACTCTGAGAGTCATGGAAGAGAATATGAAGAAAGAATATCCTTAAAATAAGGATGGAAGTAATAAAGCAATTGCAGATTCAGGTGTGTGCTTTCTTCACCCAAATTAGTTAATATTCCCCTCTTTTACTCTTCCAGACTACTAAATAAACTGTGAAGTATTGAATTCGATCTGGCTGTAGGATTCTGAATCTGCTGCGTTAGTTGTGCTGTATGGCAGGATACACATAGAGAATGCAGATGCTGTAGGTCAGATAGAAAGTGATCTAAACTTTAGATGAGCTTGGGTAGCCAAGAGGTTTCCTTCTTGTCAGGGAAACCCACTGGATTAGCAGTGTCTTCAGTTGAGAACACTATTTCCTGCTGAGCATATGCCAGCTGGTCTTCTGTGCCAGTGGTAAGTGTACCAAAGGCTTGTTATGAGAGACTGCATTTCTTTGTGTGATATCTGGATGTAATTGTCTTCAGAGACCAGGCTGCCACACCTCGAACTCATGATCTGTCTATGCTTTTTGTCAGCAGCATACCTGGGGCTGAATAAAAGTCTGAAAAAAGTTATTCACCTGGGGTGAAAAAAAGTCTGAATAAAAGCTGTGGTAAACAACAGCAAGGTGTTGCTAGATGTGCTTTCCTTCTTTCCTGCTTTCCTGCTAAGAGAGGCCTGTGCATTCATCTCAGTCTGTTTCAGTAACAAAAGCATGTATGTAGATACATATAACAATGTGTGTAGATAAATCTGTTCCATGTGCTGCAGATCCCGGGCAGTATCACTCAAACTATACTGAACACCTTGAGGCATCTGATTAATTGCCTGATATTCACTTTTAGGTTCTCAGGCCAGATAGCTGAATCTTTGGATGGGAATTCTAAAGGTACTAGCCTTCATTGCTGGGATACTATAGACCCCTAATGGGAGGTAGATACACATTTGCTCTGTGATGTCACAGCGTTAACCATTTAGTTTGAAAGTTCCTAAGAAAATCGTCAACTGATCAATTAACTGATGATAGTAGAAAATATTTCTTTGGAAGTGTGGATAACAAATTTATGAAAGAAAGAGCTCTGCAAGAAAACAAAGTGAACAAGTTTTATTTGTCACAGGTAAATGTTTCTCTTTCAGAGTTGGAGCAGTGTACTGTGAATGCAAGGCTCTCGCTGAGTATTTCAGACAGCAGGATCAAGATGTGACCAAGGCCTTTTCCAGCTGGAAGCACTTTGATAGTAACAGGGCAAACGAAGATGTTTATTCAGTTGTGCAGCTGTACTGTGGAAGTCAGAAGATGGCAGTCTTTGCTCACTGTTGAAATTGATCCATAGCTAGTCCTAATAACACCTCAGTAGTGAAGAATAAAATGAATGTGCATCTCCCTCTGTATTTTTAGTTGTTAAAATTTAATTTCAAGTGCATCTGGATAACGAAAAAATGTCAGCTCTTTATTTTTTCTCAGAAATCCTTCATGTTGATGGCAATCAAAATATTTATTTATATTCACTACTCCAAATAAGAAAAGAAAAGCATTTTTTAGTGTAAAAAGGTTCTAAACACTGTCTAAGACAGCTAAAAAAAGCATAGGTGAGAACAGACAAATGAGTCCAAAAGGAGGATTGACAGAGAATGCTCAGTAACTGTGTATGGCTGGAGGCACCTAAAAGTCAGGATCTGATTGCATTCTACTTCTGTCCATGTCAAAAGTCTCCTCATTCAAGCAGCAAAGAATTTAATACATTTTCAAGCATCACAGAGGAATTAGAAAGAAATGGATCACTATTCCCTGAAGGCTTGATCCAATGGGTAAAAGTTGAACATCTCTGATATGCACAATAGGGTCTGTAATGTCCATTGCCTGTTTTATCCTACTGATCAGGGCATATCCATGTGCAAATTTATTCTGAAATCTTCCTGACAGCAAAGGAAACTGAGCTTTTACCTTACCTGTTCCAGGTTGCAAAGCAAGGAAGTGCAAGCAGTTCTACTCCTGCTGGTAAAGGCACCCCATCTTCAGTAGGAATTTTTGTTCTGGGCTCTTCTCATATGAAGGAAAAATAAAACATCTTCTTAATTTAGAAATTTCTTATTATGATGAAACAAAATGCATAAATTTTTTGCAACAATCTTTGGAAAGAAAGAAAGCCCCCACTACCTAAGGACCTTATCCAGTAGGACACACAGACACAGTAAATTTCTAACTGTCCTTCTGGCACAGAGTGTTTTCTTTGCAGGTGTCATGGTTTAACCAAATCATAAAACAGCCCTGTACTAGCCACTGTGAAGAAAATTATCTCTACCCCAGCCAAAACCAGCACAGCAGACAGCAAGGTGTATCCTGTTCTTGAGTAGTTGATTGTCTCTCCTATAATTCAAGAGATGCAATTGGAAAGGAACTAGAATTTGGATATCTTTTGTTTGGGTGAGTGTCCTGACCATCAGTCTGCTGCAGCGCAATGTTTTCTCTTACCATTCCACCAACCTTTTGTCAGCTGTATATAAAAAAACCCTTCACTTTTTATGAAAGGACTAAGAGTTTGAACATTGGGTGACTATGTAAGTCCATTGCAAGAGACACATGGTTTGCCTGTACTAGTGATTTAGTGTTGGAGGGTTCTTTTTGAGCACAAACTAATTTTGTGTGTGCTAGGAATCTCATGGTACTCCTTCAAGAGCATCATGGATGGGCTTTAAACAACTTCCTTCCTGGGGGAACCGAAGTAGGAGGGATACTTGACTTCATCAAATACTGATGGGACATGTCAGAAACCCCTGCTTACAGCAGGAAAGCAAAGATCTTCCAAAGGCAGCCATCTGCACTGGTTTGACCTCACCTTGAATATCATATTCTGTTTCAATTACCGCAATGTAAGAAAGATATTAAACTATTAGAGACCATCCAAAGAAGAGCAATAAAGATGGTGAAGGGCCTGGAGAGGAAGCTGTGTGAGGAGTGGCTGACGTCACTTGGTCTGTTCAGCCTGGAGAAGAGGAGACTGAGAGGACTTCATTGTTGTTTGCAGCTTCCTTGTTGGGGGAGAGGACCGGCAGACACTGATCTCTTCTCTGTGGTGAGGAGTGACAAGACTCTAGGAAATGGCTGGAGCTGTGTCAGGGGAGCTTTAGATTGGATATTAGAAAGAGGTTCTTCACCCAGAGGGTGGTTGGCCATTGGAATGAGCTCCCCGGGGAAGCTGTCACGGCTCTAATCCTGACAAGGAGTGTTTGGACACCACTCTTAGGCACAGGGGTGACTCTTGGAGATGATGTTGTGCAGGGCCGGGAGTTGGACTGGTGATCCATGTGGGTCTCTTCCAGCTCAGCATAGTCTGCAATTCCAAGTGCCTGGGCCATCAGTACAAGCTTCACTGCTAGACAAGATGTGACGTGGATGTGGAGCCCAGGGATCATCACGAGCCACACCACATTCAGCTTTGGTCCTTCACTCTTGTGCCTCACCTGTTAGTGACATATAAGGATCTGTCCTCCTGAAAACAGTTTTATTTCAGCTCTTTTATTAAAACATTGTAGTCTCAGCTAGCACTCTTCCTATCAATAATATAGAATGTTTTATTTGCTCATTACTGACATAAAAAGGCAAGCAGAGAGTCTACAGCAAAGCTCTTGGTTCTGTATTCATTTCTGGCATCCAATAATTTAAACTTAGGTTTAAAAAGCTCTAAATTTGAAAATGTTGTTGATTCTGGTCCTAGTTAATATGAATGAAATAGCAATATCTCTAAATTGCAAATTCATTTCTATCAAGACTTGATTAGGAGCTTAGCTTTAACTACAGGAAGGCTTCTTACATACTAAGTTAAATGGGCTAGAAGAACATCTTTAACTAATTTTTTTTTTTGGCCTTTCTTAAGCTTAAAGTCTCCAATTTGCAATTTAGAAATAATGCATCAGATGAATAACTATTGAAATTGAGCTCCATTGACTTTAGCAGAGATATATTCATTTAAATCAACCCAAAATCCCAGATGTTGGATGATACAAGATGGTTGGTATTTAAAATAAGTTTAATATTAAATATTAAGAATTTTTCTACGTCAAATGTTGAGATAATGAGCAAGAATATCTTACTTACAGTATTATTTTGATTATTAAAAGTACCTGTGATAACTAATAATTGTACTATGGTTCTTAAACAGTTTTATCTTTCCTTGTAAATGAAACCAGAATAATAACATTAGGTTTGAGCAAATTTGAAGTTAGGAAAGCAATACTTGCTTGACAATTCTGTTAAGGTTTAATATCAACGTTGTACCTAACTCTCTGTTCAAAAAGAGTTATAGTGTCTCACTTGTATAAAAATTGGTAGCAGCATTATTCACTATTTTTATTTTTACTAACGCTTTTGTACACATTTAAAAAAAAATCCCAAAACCAAGCCAAATCAAAACCCAAAAGAACTCTTTCTTGTCATGAAAATATTATCTTTTTATAAAAATCTGTTTGAGGTCACTTACCAGTGAAACACTCAAGGTAGTAGGTAACAATTTCAACCAGAAAATTAGTATAATAAAAAAACTCCTCAAACTTTGGAAAATGCATATTTATGTATAATTTTTACTTTAATTTGTCTGTTTTATTAAAAACAGAAAGTTTTCTATGAAAAGTCAAAAATTCAAACCCAAACCCTAAATTTGCCTGATTAAGTAGTCTGGTGCCATATTGATAAACAGTGCATAAGCACAGTAATTGGTCTGAGATTAGAGAGACTGATTTGACAATCCATTGCTCAGGCTTTATGCTGGTGACACTCTATTGATGCCATAGCTTTTGTTTAGAGATGTTGTGTGTATTGTTGGTGTGCGGGAGATGTAAATTCTACAGCTGTTACTTACTTTGAATTATTAATTTATCCTTTGAAACCTCATAACACTCTCTGCAAAATATTCTTGTCTAATTTCAAAGAATGTCAAAGTACAGGAATCTAAGTTTAGACAATGCCAGTTCTTTTTCTGAGTGAAACTGAGCTGAAAGACTAGTCTGCCAAGCACTCTCACACCTTCTGTGTCACTTAAGCCCACTGAGTAAGTGGTGATGGAAACTGTGCAGAGGAACTGGTCTCAATTTTGCATAGTGAGAAGTGAAATTTTACTAGTCCATGTATTTTACAGAAGAAGAATTAATAGTTATAATTTATGAAAGGGTATAACAGAGCTGATATTGTCCAGCAAGACTCCATGTGTTTCATCAATTAAAAGAATGCTTCATGACAGTGCTGTTCCAATTATTTCTGAGTTTCTTTTAGTAGATATTTTCCATAAATTTACATATGGTTTTAGATACATTGATTTTTAAAGTCTCACTCAACCCAATTCCTTATTTGAGAAGGAAATTCTTGCCTAAGTGCATGCCTCCATTGCTAAACATGAGATGACAGAACAAACAGATGAAGGCCCAGCACAGCTTTTCTTAATTGTCTTTGGAAGAAATGGCTTTACAACTCTTGCATGCTGATTTGCAGGTAAGTCCTTATTTGAGATGATCTGGTCCTAGAAGGCAGGTGCAAATCCTCACTACAACTTTTACCAACAGAACTCATACAAAACACTGAGAGGACAGGTGTGGGACTTCCAGAAACTGTTCACAGGTTAATGATTTTCTACAGTCCCAGCACCTGCATCAGTTTGGAGCTGGGTCAAAAGACTGAGTGAGAACAGAAGTGGAACTACAAGCAGGAGAGAGACAGAGATTGTGTCCATAGTCAGCAGAAAAAACATCAGGGTCTAAGTAATATTTGACAAAAATTCTCCCATTTAGATCAGGTATCATATATAGGGAAAGGAAGGTCAATGGACTAACAAACAATTTGTCTTGTATTTGTGACAAAAGTATTAAGTACTCATTGCAATAGTTTCAAAAGATATTTACAGATCTTCGCTTGTTTCAATGAAAGTAGCTTTGAAATTACCTGCCAGTATATGATATCTTATTTGATTGATTTTATTTTCAGAATTTATATCACTTTTCCCCAGGGTTGTTTAGAACTTGATTTAGAGGATATAGTACAATTGTGTAGCAGCTACAGAACGTCCACAATTCTCCCATTCCATATATTTCAAATGTGTTGTTGCTAAGACCATAGCAATGAAAATGCCTTTTCTTTCAAAACAAATGTTATCTGCAAGGCACTTAGATTTCTGTCTTCAGGTAGCTGACCCGACTCTTGTCCATGCACTAAATTTAGCCATCATTTTCTGGGATGCAGATGGGAGCTTACCTTGCCTACTCCAGCAGGAAGGGTTCTAGACCTTGGTATAAAAGATAAGAAACATTCTTTCCAATTCATCTGTCTTCTCCATAATTTAACCTTTTTCCTCCAATGCATTGAGGTGAAACTGAAAGTTGCTCTTTAATGTTGTTGTTTATAGGAGGTTTTTCTTTCTTACAGAGGGGTACACAGCTTAATGGAGATGTGGCAGGCATTTGTGCAGATAAATCTGCATGCTGCTGATTCCTCACATCCCTAGTGCCTGCCTGAGCCACCTCGCCATTGTCTCTTAGTTGAGGGAAAGGCTTTTCTACTCTAGAAATAATTCAGCCACATTTGAAAACAGGACATAAAGCTACGTTTCCCTGCCACTTTGAAAATCTCTAACTTCTTTGTCCATGGTGTCACTCTCTCTCTCTGTCTTAGTAGGCATTTCAGCAGCTACATAATAGTGTCAAGAAACAGACAATTCAAATAATGAAATAGGTACCCTACTGCTATGTCAATGTGGCCTTTTAGTGAGTAGTTCCAGCAACTCAGTTTCCCAAAGAATTGTCTTTTTAAGCTAGTAATTCCATGAAAATTATGCTTACGTATAATTGTTCTTTTCCATTAAAAAAAAAAAGAAAAATTACACCAAAAACCTCCTTAATACCTCTGAGAATATGGCAGAAAAATGTGTTCTTAGGCAAAGTAAATTTGAGAAATTCCACTCATCTTAAGAGGATCTCTAGATTCCCACTGCAGAAATTCAGTAGAAATTTGCTACCAGTTTCATTTTGCTGCTTATTTTCTGGCTATTACCTTTTTGTATAGTTAAATTATTTTTGTTTGTTTATGTGACCCCTTACTTCTTGGTGTTAAATAGTGTAAATTTTATGCCAGTAATACTTTGTAGCTGACAGGTCTGTATGTCATCAGTTCTCCTATTAGATTGAGTAGACATGGTGTGCAACTACTATGAAGGTGAGGCACAATATGGCTAGAACTCCCCAAGCAATCTAGGGTGTGCCATTCCTTATTCAAATCAAAAAGGCTAAAGATGTATTTTAAAAACATAGATTAGTGTTATTCAGAACAATTTGGTACTACATAAATTTTGGAAAAACTACTGAACACCACATCCCCCTCTCTCCATGTTTATCAAAGTAAGGAAAATTTTGCCTTGATTATTTTTCTACATGTGACCAAATAAAAATCACAAAGACAAGAATTAAGTCATTGGGTAGATTGTCAGCTTAAAATAACTGACACCAATGTGGAGCCAACACACAGCGTTTGGATTAACACTACTATGTAATGCTGACATACGGAAAACTGTTAACATTATGACAAGAAATAATGAAGCTATGTGTCTATGCACTTGAATTTTTGTACCTGTTTTTACATGTTTCTATAACACAAAATGAGCCCACTCAATGTCTCTAATTCGGGCTCTTCCGTGCTCACCTTGGTCTCTACATAACTACAGTCTTCATCAATGTGATCACTCACTACTTCTAAAGCAATGCAAGGCATGGCAATTAAAGAACAGACACTTATTCAAACACAGGCTGTCTTTCACTTAACCTCTGTTTGTCCAACTATTGTGTAATGCTGAGCTGAGCAAAGGAAAGGAGAAGTAACATTTTACTTAGCTTGAAGTGTTGCGACTATCAATGTAGGACATTGCTGGAGATGTTAACTATATGACTTTGTTTAGGCTCCCTATTCATGCACTATTGGACAAACTTTTATCTTTTTTCCCTTTCTACTGACTCTAATTTGTTGTTTGAAGCAGAAAAATCCAGCTATGTGATCAACATTTTTCTGGCACATTTTGCCTTAGTTTAGGGCATATGAATTTAATCGTCTTATCAAGATAAATAGAACAATACTCCTTCACAATGTATTAATTTAATATACTTCCAAAATATCTGTCGTCTCACTGAGAAGCTTCTGTACATATTGTGTTTATTCAAAGTGGTGCTAAGAGATATGGTCACATTTCAAAGTCTATAATAAAATAAGATACATTTAAATCTTTTGCATGAACAGCCTTTGAAATTCTGCTAGTGTCTTGAGATAACATATACAAATATCTTCATCAATAACACAGAAAAATTCATCGTTCTTGTATAAAATCTTGCAGTTTATTTATTCTCAGTCTGTCCTGTCATTTTTTCAAAGCTGTCTTTTATACATCAGCTATTTACAGCATTTTACAAGCTTGGGTGCTGTTTCTTAAACCATAAAAGGAGAATAAAGAACATTCAGACCCATAAGCTGATTGAATTTAATGGATTTTTTTAAGTTGCATTTTCAATTCAGCTCTTTTTTGCTACTTAAAGGATCAACACCACTCCTGATGGTGTGCAAAAATAAAGCTGATACTGTTATATCGACTCTTTAATTTTTTGGAACTTTCTGCACATTGGTCTGGCAATCTCAGACCATTTTGTTCGTGACAACATAGGAAGAAATGTGAAGATATAATAGAAAGACAAGGTGAGCAATAAATCAAATCCAAATTGCCTTCAACAGAATTTTATACTGTCTTAACATAGATTGATTTACAAGGGGAAAGGTTTACATAAATGAAATATTCTGATAACATACAGCATTGACATTTCAAACGATTTTTAAAAAATAATCCATAAACTTCCTATGGAAAGATGTAACTCCAAATGCGGTACTATACCACTGATACTGATTATGTATTTCCTGAAAACAGTCATGGTACATCCACATTTCCAAGGACTTTAATGTGTAAAAGTTGTTAAGCTGTTACTTATATGTGGACATCTTTCAATCTTTGAATAGATGTGCAATGACATATTTGATAAAAAGACAGTACTCCTCTTTTATTCTTCTTGAAAAGAGATTTTTAACTTTCTTGAAACATATATCTTGATTTTTATGGTATTTGTCTCATCTGCCTACTGTTTGGTAGAACTATGATGAATTATGGAATCATAGAATGGTTTCAGTTAGAAGTGACTTTAACAACCATCTCATTCCAACTCCCTGTGATGGGCAGGGACACCTTCCCTTCGACCAGGTTGCTCAGAGCACCATCCAACCTGACCTGGCACACTTCCAGGGGTGTGGCAGCCACACCTTCTCTGGGGAACTTGTTCCAGGGCCTCACAACCCTCACAGTAAAGAATTTCTTCTTAATATCTAATCTAAACCTGCTCTCTGTCAGTTTGATGCCTGTCACCCTTGTCCTGTCACTCCAGGCCCTTCTAAATAGTCTCTCTCCATCTTTTTTGTTGGTTCCCTTTAGGTACCTGAAGGCCACAATTAGGTCATCCCAAAGCCTTCCCTTTTCCAGGCTGAACAATCCCAGTTCTCCCAGCCTTTCCTCACAGCAGAGCTGCTCCATCCTTCTGATCACCTTGGTGCCTCCTCTGGCCTGGGTTCAACAGCTCCATGTCCTTCCTGTGCTGGGACTCCAGAACTGGATGCAGCACTGCAGGTGGGGTCTCAGCAGAGTGGAGTAGAAAAGTCTTAAACTGTTTTGGTTAGGAATGTTTAGAGCTGTGACTTCAATGAATGAGGTCAGCTTAGCTTCAAGAATAAACTTTATAATATATTTCATTTTAATTGGTACACAGTGTTTTTCATAGAATGAAATATAGTTAGGGACACCATTTTATTGATGAAACAAAAATCTTCACTATTTTGGCTGTAAGGGGCAAGAAGACTTATCTTGTCTCATCAATATTCTTGTTCTCTCTGAAATTGTTAAGATAATGAGACTGAACTCATAAAGTTCCTATTTAATATCATGGTAATATCGTCTGCTTTGCACGTACTGTCTCCGTTGCAAATGATTACTATTTATAAACCTGTACATGTATTTTTCTGTGCCACTATGCTATTAAAATACAACCTTTATACCAACATCTAAGCATCCTTTAAATAAAATTTATTTGTTTGTGTAATAATAGCAATAACACTACTCTATGAGAAAATTATGAAAAAAACAGCTTTTGCAAATGAAATTTTTGAGAGCCTACTTTGAGTAATTTCACACTGAACTTTCAAGGTAGAGAGTTAATAGGAGTTTAAGCATTAATGACAGAATAGTGAGTTTGTTCTGTGAGCTCATTTAGCTCCATTCGCTATTCTACGTGCCAGACGAGGAAGAGGTGGAGAAATGTAGAAGGAAGGTCTCTGGCTCAAAGTAGAAACAGGTAAAAGTAACAGAAAAGGGTATGAATGCCAACTCTATGTGTGTTCAGGATGGTTGAGAATTAGCCATTTTCCTACATTCAATTATTTTTACAATAAACTTTGTCTGTGTAAATGTGAGGCTCAAAATTCTAAATATAGTAGCAGGTTTCACCATTCAAAAACAGACAAAAAAAAAAGTCTGAGGACTTGCAGTCTTTGAAGTGAATCATAGCTGTGGATTTTTTTTCTTACCTCCTTCAAATATCCATAACAATTTGTCATGGAAGGAGTCCTATAAATAAATATGGCAAATCAATACAGTTTCTCATGGTAATGTCAATCGTCACCGAACATTCTGCAAGTCTGTTCTCTGTAATGCTTTTAAGCGCAGTTTAATTTCATCAGTCAATAGCAGAAGCAGCTGTTGTAAATGACACCACTGCTGAGTGCAGGAGCTGAAGCTTACAAACTAATGACACTGTTGAGGAGATAAAAGTCAGAAACAGCACAGAAATGTTTTAAATTGTATCACAAAGGTTCTCTTTGGTAACATTTGGATATTAGCCCCAGTGTCATCTCTCAGTCTAGAGGACTGCAGTGGAAACAAGTGGGAATTGTAATCTTTGTTTCGTCTGTTCTGCTTAAGTCATCCTCATTTCTACATCTGTACAAGGACAGAGCTCTCTCTTCCTCTCTATTTACTTAGATGTGCACAATAAGTTTAACATATGAAAAAAAAAATCAGAAAAAAAATCAAAAACCCAAATAAAAATACCCAGGGACATAACTGCAGCTTGTCTAAGCTTTTCTGAAGCTAAAGAAAATAGAACTATTTTACTAGTCTATCTATCCTTCCATCTCTCCATCCATCCCACTATCAATTTTGTCATCTATCCCAAAATTTATAAGCCTTTCACTGGCAAAATTAACTACTAATTCCCCAGTGGAGGTGCTGGAACATCTGATTTTTGGGAAACCATTTCACTTTTGGGAGGATGAAGAAGTGAGGATAAACATTTGAATTAATGGCAAAAAGTAAGTAAAACACATCCTTAAACTGAAGAAAATCCCATTTCCTCTAAAAAGCTGAAAAGTATAAGTGCTGTTTAATTTCTTAGTGAAAAAAAACCAAACTAAATTCAAAACTCATATTTGGAACAGGACTTCTATTTTCAAGAAATAAGCACAGAGGAGGAGAGAAGATCACGATGTCTCCATATGAACTTCACTGTGAATGTTTCTATCAGCGGTTGTTCTTTTTCAAAATGCAGATATCTGCATCTTTTGCAGCTACATTTCTACAGGAGAAAGTCTTACCCTGTCTTTCACATTTTCCTTCCTTTTCTTTTTACACTAAACCCACCAAAGTTCGACAGACGTACTTAAATCATGCTTTAGAAGTGAAGGATTTGATCAGCTGCATTATCTAACCCCAAAACCACCGCTGATCTGACAGCAGAGAAGTATTAACCTCCTGTACGATGGGACTGAAACAAGCGTGACGCAGAGGTTGCCGTCAAGGGCAGTTTCGTAGATTGTCTGAAGTTTGAAGGAACAAGCAGAGGAACTGAACATGAATGTTTAAAGATGGTGAGTCAAGTGGATAACCAGAATAACACATCTAAATTTGTTACAGCAGATCTTAAGGGCCCCGGGCAATGCTAGCAATTGTATTTTCCTAGAGAAGTCTAAGGAGGTAACCCTTGGTGACTGCAGGCAAGATGGGGCTGACTCTTGGATAAAGAGAGAGTTTTAAAATAAAATTATGCATGAAATCCAAATCATTCAAGGTTCGAGTAACGTTGGAAAACCTGCCTGCCAAACATGTATTTTTAATATGTACTTTTCAAATGAACTGGAACAGAGAGGATTTGGCTGAGAGACCACAAAAAATGTCAGAACGAGAAGGGCTGGAGAATTCTAAAAACACAAGATGAATGCTATTGCAAACTTTGATTCTGAAACAGTGTTGCAAATGTATCACAAGAAAATAGAAATTAATATAAATAAAACAAGATGTATAAAAGAATTTCCATTGCACAAAATTTGTTTGTAATTACTGTAGTTCTATTGACTTTCATAAAACTTAAGACATAATAAGGAACATTGCCAACTAGAATAAAAAAGTGAAAGCATTGACAAAATTAAAAAATATGGTTTGCAGGTCAGTTCCAAACCCAAGTCCTAGCTCAATTCTCTATAGTCAAATAAAAATAACAGCTATTCCCGAAATCTTCATTTGTTTTATTTCATATTCTTTATTTGAGAATATGCTAACTTCTTTCCTCTCATTAAGTCCTTTTCTGGTCTTAAATTTGCTCTTATGTTTTCTTCTTTTTGATTTTTTTTTTTTTTTCTCTTAAGTAAAGCCTATAGTCCAGTGTGTTTCACTCTACGTTCAATAGCTCATTTTTGGTAACATTTTTGGTTTTCTAATCACTGGTGCTTTTTTACTTTTTTTCGCACTCTCTTCCTCTCGCACTCTTTATCTCACAATTCCAATCCCATGCTTATGTCCCATTTTTTAAGAGTGTATCCTGGAATAAATTCACAGACTGCTTCAAAGGGATTTTTGACAGCTGATTTGAAGTAAGAATTTATATTGCAGTAAGAAGTCCAGAAAATAAGTCATCATCCAAACTGTGTTTCTGTGTTGGTCTCCTATTTTATGTATTCTTAAAAATTCTCAATTAACCAAAGACCTTCATCAAACTCAAGTTAATAAAATCAAGACAGTCTAATGCTGATTGTAATGAAAGTACAATGTCCAGATATGTAATAATTTATGGTTTATATTCATAATAATATTTTTGCATATTTCTACCATGTACATTCAAGTTTAAATTTCAAAGGAAAAAGGTACATTAATAGAGTAAAAAGGAGGAAAATCAATTTCTAAACTATCTCAACCGGTAGCAATCAACAGATTAAAATCATGGCAAGATGATTAACCACTAAATGATGGTTGCAGCAAATGTACATATCTAGGTAATGTAATAAGCAATGTAATTTACATTTTCATGCCAATTCATGTTTGAGCTTTATAGGTTATTAGCACTGTTTAGTCCAAGATATATTACTCAGGTATAAAATTACTGGTTTGGGTTTTTTTTTTTTTTTTTAGGATGAATGGTGAGCTCAAGTGTGTAGATTTTTTTTTTTTTTACATCTCAAGATTTTCAATATCATACAGCAATCTCATAAAGACCACTTTGGGAAACCCTCATTCTCATTCCTCCACTGATCTTATTGCTGTAACATCTTCCAGAAAATCCTGTATTTCCAAATATTACAAAATTATTACAATGGTCATAAGGCCAGTTTCTCCTCTGGTAACCCATCAGCTTCCTCAGGTGAAGTTGTAATTAACTAGACTCTGTAACTCATTAATAGTTGTATTACTTAGGCAGAAAGAGCACTCAGACCCACCTGGGGCAGCACAGCACTGAAGGATGGTTTGGAATTGCATGGCAATATTGCTCTTGCTCCGCCACTGGAAGCAGGAGGAGATCCTCAGCCTTGTGTCTTTGCTGCGTCTCTTTGTTTACCATCCATGTAATCCAAGGTTATGTGTTTGATCAAGTATTCCCAGTTAAGAATCTTCCTCTGACTGCACACTGTTGTTGAGAAGGGGCATCTCCTTGTGTTTGTTGTGAGATGTAGAGACTTGCATTGCAGAAAATGGGTCTTGGTCTCCAGAAATGCCTCAGCTCTACAACAACCGCCTTATCTTACCATCTCCTTTTCTCATTAACTTTTCTCACCATTTTTCTCACTTTAGCTCTTGAAATTTTATGTTTACAATTTTCATTTGTCACCTTTTATTTTTATTCAGGGTCTTACATGCTAAATAAATCTACTTTTATTATAGGGAGACACTATAGTAAAGTTTGCAGTACATGTCTGCATTCAGGCAAGACTCAAATTGCCTTCAAAATTCTTTGTGACTTCTTTCTTAATGTTGTCTAATTTCGGTGTCCTTCAGTTTTGTATATGTAATAATGTGTAGAGTCAAAATGCAGCTACGTACTTATATAGAAAATATATTTGTATTAATTTTTCTTTTTAGAAAACAAGAACTTTGAAGGAGAAAAGACAATTGGAGATGGAAAATTTGGAAAAAACCAGCAAAATCTGATAAATCAATAAAAATTCAGGTATTGTTTTCAAATAATGAAGAAAAATGAGCTTTAGAATTAAACATTCTTAAGAGACATTATTGGAAATTCCATTTCTCTTTTCATCTTTTCAAACAAGATTTTTATTTTAGAATAGAAAATTCCTGTAGGTTATTTCAGAAAGAAAAATACACTGTGTAACTGTAGACACAATTTACAGTTTTAATTTGCTGAAGATTGAAAGAAGCTTATCAACTGAATATCAATACTGAGCTGAAGTTAAGCTTCTGTAACTTGGGACTTCTAAAATATATTGAAGAAATGCCACAAAAATGTGAATCTTTCATAAATAATTTATCAGATAAATGTTTCTTTCTGTTCTATGTCTAAACCAGACCAATAACTGCATTTTTAATATGCATTTTTAATCGATATAAAGCATGTTTTGTACACAACCTCAGATAAGACAAACAATGCATATCATTAATTTTACTGACTAGTTCAAACTTTATTGTTTGCACATATCTTTTTAGAACCAGCTCTGAAGTTCAGACTACAAAACTGAGACTGAATTTGAGACATATTTCCATCAAGTTTCTTGCCTTGCCTCTGTTGAATTCAGACTGAATGCTCCTGGTGCTGTATCCATGAGGGAATACCTTTATATAATATCCCAAAGATGTGACGGGACTGTGTATTGTGGCAATGTTCCATGAAGGGCACACAGAGCACGTGTGTCAGCACCCCTGGTCCTACACATCAAAACGTGCATGTAGCAGATTAACGGGTCACACACGGGGGACAGCAGATATTGGAGGGCAGACCACCTGGAGAGGTAACACAGAAAGCTCAGAGGTTCCTCTTCTCACCCTCAGGAAAGGGCTGGGTTAGTCAGAAAACTGGCTGTCAGCACAAGCTGTTACAGTGAGCTTTCACAGCAACATTTGCTCTCACAGAAGGAAATCTGGGCATGCAAACACAGAGTTGGTGCTCCTCTCATGGCACCTCTCAGAAACAGCAGAACACATCTGTTCCCCAGATGTGTGCAACATGAGCCATTTCAGACAATATTTTATCAGAAAACACATTAAAAATTGTTGTAGCCACAGTAGTTATAAATACAATTTAAGCTCAGTTTCAGGAGTTAATTGTGGACTTTCTGTGGATTTCTATGAAGCCAGAAAAATATTCCAAAGTGTAAAGTGTTTTGAAAGTGTCCTTAGATATGTTTTATGCAATAGGCATATCATCTTATGCAACAGGCCTTGTAGAACCACAAAACTACTTTTCAGTTTCAGCATTAGTGTTTAGAATTTATTGTCAGAAGACTGGCTGAATGAACACTGCTCATTGAAAATTTTCTTTAATACTTATTAATTGTTTAAGAGTGTAATTTTTAACCTGTCTAGAATGAATAGATGGTAGTGGTAAAATGAGTGATAAAATGAGAGTAATGCAAGAAATCTCATGAATACTTAATGCTGTTGAACGCAGACTCACTTTTCTTATCTGCCTTTGCAAATCCTGGCTTTTTGATCAAATAGGTTGAATCACCTCTGTAACTGCACACACATTCTAACAATTTAGACATAAGCTTTCTGGTGAAGAGGGAATCTTTTCATCCCAGATGTGTGCAGGCCATAGTACAATGAGGCTCTAGGCTTTAATTTCTAAGTTCTATTCAGAGAAAATAATTATTAAAATCATGTACAGTGTACTTCCATGAATTTGGATGGGAGAGAATAGTAAATGTCTAACAAAAGATGTAGCAGTATGCTAAAATTGTGTGTACTATCAAATCAAATCCCCTGACTTGTTAAACGTGCCCTACAGAGGTGTTACTGATTTTATTATGGATATGCTCTCCTCTGTTGAAAGGGTTGTGATGTGCTCTCTGTGATGGAGAATTCAGAAAGCTCTTCCAAGCAACAACAGAAGAGCACTTGGAAGTAATACTTCCTCAGCACCAGTCCATCTCCTCCCTTTCTAAAGGGAGACCTTCATTCATCTTTTGAGAGTTGCTGATTCTGATGGAACTGTAAATACATAAGGACTACCTATTTTCTCTCTTATTTCTAACCCTAAATAAATTTTCTTGCATCGTGGTAATATTAGAGTTATGGTAGATGTCTTTAATGAATATTTTTTACTAAATTCCTCATCTTGTCAGTGGCTGACAAGAGCACAAAAAATCCCCTCCTAATCTGAGGATAACACTTGTTACATTTGTCAAGACTGTTACGTATTCAAAGGTGTATGTTTAAATCTCAACAGGGATATTTCTTTATATTCATGCTATTGATAATGATAGTGCTAGTTATATTTGTTGATTCTTACACATTTTGTGAATAACAGAGGACCATTATCCTAGAATATCACTAGAGTTGGTACAGGCAGCTCTAGAAGTAGAACAAATGATTTGTCTCTCTGTGTTGACTGCAAGAATTTTATCTGTGTCAAGTACAAAAAGTACTTGAGGCTGCATGAACCTTGTGTTTTCTAACCACCTAAACACCATACTTTTAATTCAGAGTAGTTTTGTTACATATTAACTCAAAAAGATTTCTACTGGGAAATGCCTAGCAGAACTAATAAGAGAAAATTTTACAACAGGAGATATTTTTCCCCTTTCTCTTTGTGTCATTAACATTGGAGACATGTTGGCTCCTCTCCTTAAACTTCATCTAAAATTTAATTATGTTTTATGTCTCACTTAATGGCATCTGGATCTTTTTCATCAGGAAAGTTTTATAGAAGGCTATTCTTTGTTTTGTACCTACTGATTGATATTAAGAAATATCTATTTGGTTGTCTTCATCTTTGAAGTCTTAATATTTCCATAAATTAAAATTTAAAAAAAATCAGAATTATTTCTCTTCAGTTTGCATACATCTTCAACCTCTATTCGGTTTCTCTTTACTTTTTCTGTATCTTTCCACAGCTTATTTCAGTGATACCATCATGTTTTATTGTTCTGAGAGAGATGTTTTAAATCAAAAAGTTGTTTTAAATCTGTTCAGTTATGCACTAATTTAATATGTATAGTTCGGCAATATGGAGAAAATTAAATTTTCTGAAGTTCCATTAAACCATACTCCATTCAAATGAGACTTGAATTTTCATAGCAGTTAAAGCTGGAAATATTGGAAGAGTATTGGATTGGTAAAATGCATTTCAAAAGTGTTTTCAAATATTCTTTTCTGGAGATATCTACTTCCTTTGGAATGCTGTGTTCCTCACAGAAACTGTGATATTTCATTAAAAAAATTAAACCTTGTTTGAGGTTTTGCCAAATTTAGTTCATTTTTATTTATTGTACTGCAATGAAACTTGTTAAAAAGAAAGGCCCATGCTGTTCACCTGGCACTTTGAGAGGGTTAAGAAGAGTTAACATTTACCTGCTACATTGTGATGGAACATATGCTAGACAATGACAGAAAAAAAAAAAAAAATCACTGTTAATAGTGTAAACATGTCCCTCATCTTAGTTTTACAGTCCTGTATTGCTGTTGGTTTAGGGAGAATTGTTCACATTTTACAGTTTTATGAATAAATCCAGAATGTCCCAACAGTTTGATCATAAATACAGTGATTTTCATTTCTTGATGTAAGAATTGTCAGAGGTGTATTGTGCAGCAGAAAACTGAGGTATGTTTTCTCTTTACTGCCAAGAAGAGTCCAAGAGGCCAGGGCAGGACAAGACAGAGGGAGCAGATTTATTTGTTTATTGGAATTGCCTGGAAAAACAGTGTTGTGCCACAAAGGGATTTCATGAAGATAAGACCTTTGCTATGAATTTAGGGTCTATAAATAATCACTTTTTACAATTCAGTCATCCAGTAACACACACTGTGGATGTGAGTTTTTTGTTTGGCTGGGTTTGCGTGTTTTGGGGTTTTTTTTGGGAGGGAGGGGTGGGGAGGAGTTGCTTATGGGTGTTTTGTTTGAGTTTCTTTCCTTTCAGTAAAACCTACCAGCAATAACCTACAAAGTTTTAAGGTATTTCCAGCATGAAGATTTTCAACAAAAGTCTCAGAAAGAAG
>VZRN01000636.1:55008-66270 GCA_013397935.1 Dasyornis broadbenti | reverse complement strand
AGAAAGAAAGAAAGAAAGAAAGAAAGAAAGAAAGAAAGAAAGAAAGAAAGAAAGAAAGAAAGAAAGAAAGAAAGAAAGAAAGAAAGAAAGAAAGAAAGAAAGAAAGAAAGAAAGAAAGAAAGAAAGAAAGAAAGAAAGAAAGAAAGAAAGATTATGTTCTTCAGAATATTAGGCTTCACATTTATTCAAGGTGCTGTATCCTGTCCTTCTTACTCATAATGAAGTATCAGGACAGGGAGCAGAAACTTACAAAGTTCAATTCCAATTGAGTTTTCAGCCAAGTTCCCAGTCCCAAAATGTATAGCGCATGCTTTGGAAGAAAACTTTCAAAGAAATTACAGAGAAATTCAGCAATTGAGAAGAATGTTACACTACTCAGTTTATAAACAGCCTTGGCACTTCAGGTGGTGAGCAAAAAATTATTTCACAAACAAAATTCTTGCTAATTAGACTAAAATGGAAGTTTTGTGCATATTGTTTACATGCTTCCTAACATAATGAAAAATACCCAGCTCCTTGTAGTTATTGTAAGAAAACCACACACACATTTTCTATATTGCTTAACATATTTTTCCCCCCAAGATATTAGAAATTTAGTTTTTTGTGGGAATTTTTTTTGTGGTTTTTTGTTTGTTTGTTTTCTTTCTTTCTTTTTTTTTTTTTTTTTTTTTGGTTTTTTTTTTTTTTTTTTTTGTTGGTGTTTTTTTTTTTTTTTTTTTGGGTTTCTTTGTTTTTTTTTTGGTTGGTGTTTTAGTTTGTTTTATTGTGGGTTTTTCTTTTTCTAAATAATTTTAAATTCAGGAGTATATAGTAATGTCGGGATTTGAATCAGCAACCAGCCTAATTTCTGATGACATTAATTTTTTAACATATTGATCATGGACATGTAAGTCACAGGTGGGGCAAGAGTTGCTAGTGACCTTCTTCACTAATAGACAACTACTGTCTTTTATTTGATCTTTTATTTTAATTTTGAAAGAAGAATCAAAAGTGGAAAATGTTTTGACAGACCTTTATCAATTGATCATTCTGTTTGCCTTACTATATCTGTAAACTCTGAAGCCTGTTTCCATATTCTGAGGACAATTCTTAGCCTTGTGATTTTTAAATTGAGTGTACAAAACTCTACTATTCCGTAGTTAATTTGAAAACCATAGAACTGGAAGTCTTGGTTATCCCAGTGGGTGGCCTGTATAGCAACATCCCTGTGCTCTTTAGCCCAAATGAAATCCCCAAGACACTAATCTGAGAAAGGATTATAAGGAACCTCAGGAAATTTGCAGAGAGTTGCATAGGGAAATGCCAGCAATGCATGGCTGAAAACTGTAGGAAGTTTCTTTCCTTCTTGACAATTGGAAATTAAAGCAATATTAACAAGTAAACTATGTAAGGGTTTACATTACATTAAAAACATGTCAACTGCAGTTTATAAGTAAAATAATGGAATTTTGAATCAGGATATTTAATTATTTATGGAATTAAAATTAGACTAGATTTATTTTTCAATAATGTCTTAACTCACCTGCATACTAAGAATAGAAAATGGACCATTCTACTCTGAAGAAAGTGTATCCACTTAGTGTATTCACTAAGTCTTTAATATAACCTTTTGTGTTACAAAATGCATTCTAATTAGTAACTTCCACACATATTGTGTATGCGTATTCCATATAACAAATATGGAAATTAGAGGTATTTTGTTATGTCAAAGTTTTTCTTTCTCTTTTCTCCAGTAACTGACAACTCTAAAATTCATGAGATTAGATATTCTACCTTTTAGAATGTATCTGTCATGTCACATTTATGAAGTTGAATAGTGTAAATCTGTATATTCGTAATGCCACATTTTATCTTTATTTTTAGATCATACTATGGTAATATAGAAAAATAACAAAATGTCTTTAATTATATGTAGTTTTATTTATAGATTAATTGAGTGTCTTTAAGATATGTATTGTAGAAAATAACTCTCGATCCCATTATGCCAAGTATCGTAAACCAATGCAGTAGAATTTACAGAAACGTGGTATAGATTTTTAATTGTCATTCCTTGTTCCTGATTATTATTTGAGTTGGCACAAAAATCTACAAAAATCTAATGTAATGAGAGAGCCTCTTTCTCCTTATGTGCCTGAGGAGATCACAGGTGTGTTAAGACTGTGTTTGTCATAGATAAGGCTGTTTTTCATGGTTTGAGAGGACTTCATTTCAGGGAATTTAAAATTAAATTAGGCAGGTAGATTAGATTAGGGCTAGATCAGGAACCTGATTTCAGCTGTAAATGGTTATCAGGTTACTTCTGTGGTTATTGTGCAAGAACACAAGCTCATCCCATTTTAAAATAAGTGCTCATGTTAGCTGGTGTAATTTTGAATATGAATTTATCTTTTGCAGTATTAACTGTAGCAAGCAAACTTTAAGATCATTAAAATTGAGCAAGATGTCTATCTTCTTTCTTTCCACAGATCCAGAGATAAGGGGAAACATGGTTCTTTAGGATTACATTATTTTCTTTGCTCTACTTTTCATTAAAATTTTGTTATACATATACGTTAACTTGAAGAAATCTATTCTAATTCTAAACCTAAGTTTCCCCACTGCCATTATTTTCATTTAAATTATTTTTGTTTACTGTACTGCAATGGAACTTGTTAAAAAGATAACCTGGCATTAAGACCTGCAGGTCTTGCTCCCGAGAGTAAATCCCATGCATCTTAAGATATTCAGGAGAATTTGGGATTTATAAGCAAAGATGACCTATTCTACTTTTTGTCTCTGTTCAGAAAGTTCATTCTGATGCTGCAGAGCTTTCCAAATGGCTGCAACTTCAAGCCATTTCTTTAGGATAAGAATTGGGGCATATTAAGATTCCTTAGAAGAGATTTCTGACAGGAGCATCTTGGTCCTGTGGCAGAATTCCATCTTCTTTTAATGATGTATCTGAAGGCACATATGCTGATCTTCACTTAATCTCAGTGTAACAAACGCCTGGTTTTATCAGAGACACCCAAAGTACACAGTTTTAGGACATCATATATGAGTGCAGTGTTCTGGAAGTCATCCTACACATTTGCACATTTGGAAATAGGCAACCAAAACCTGAAGGTCTTTATTTGTTTTGTAATACATAATGCTTTTAATCACTGTAATTGTCTAATAAAACTATTATTTTCTGTGGATTTTTTTTTTTAATAAAATATTTGGTGTTATTCTTGAGGAGCAAACTTACATGCCATTAAAAATTTAGATGACATCTGCACAAGGAATACTGGCAAATTGCTGACTGCATATCAACAAAAGAAGTACAAAAATTGGTATTTAACTTATCTGTGTCTGAAAATGGTGACAGTAATGTCTTTTCACCTATAATCTAGCTGGCTGATACTTTATCTAATGTTTAAGTCCCTTCTTAGTTTTATTTGTTCAGAAACCATTTAAAATTCTTACAAGATGTATAATGTCTTTTCATAAATAAATGAATATCTGAAAAGTTGCTAGACAGTTTAAAATGTTTAATGTCTTAGATGAATTGTCAGTGACCTTCACACATGGTCTATTTTTCTGCACTTCAGCCTAAAATCCAAATGTCAAATTCTGGAGTAGCTTCTGAGCTACTTCAGTCAGAGAATGTTAAGAAGCTGAAATGATTTATTTATAAACTATAGGAATGTTTTTCACCAGAATAAGCAGTTATTTTGTCACCCATATGTAGATTTATATTTTGCTAAGTTATTTTTTGGCCTTTAGTACTTTTTTAAATGAATTTACTCTCAGCAGCCAAAAGACAAGGTTGTATTTCAAATATGCTGAAAACGAGAAAGCAACATAATATATGCAGGATCTTGAGATCTGTACTATCAGTACAATGAGAGTTTCCAGTCCATAACACGCCACTTACTGCTTCTAAGACATATGCCTTCAAAACTTTTGTGCCTAAAATGATGCCTTCAAAACCTTTTTCCACTCCATATGGCTAAATAGTCCATTTGCAGCCACAGTACTCTAGTGATTTACATCAGCTACAACTCCATCCATGTTCACAAATAACTGAATGGTTTGGGTTGGAAAGGGCCTTAAAGCTCAACTTGTTCCAACCGCCTGCCATGGGCAGGGACACTTACCACTAGACCAGGTTGCTCAAAGCTCCATCCAGCCTGGCTTTGAACACTTCCAGGGATGGGTCTGCCACAGCTTCTGTGGGCAAACTGTGCCAGGGCCTCACCAGCCTCACAGGGAAGAATTTCTTCCTAATATCAGATCTAAACCCATGTCAAAATCAGATCTAAATCTGATCTATCTGTGTCAATTGGAAGTCATTTCCCTTATCCTGTCACTCCACATCCCTGTAAATAGTCTCTCTCTGTTATCTATTAAGATTTATGAGAATCATAGTGAGTTTCCAAGGCCTATGTAATTCAATAGATCATTACATACATACCTCCTATTAAAATAAAAAGAAGACAGTTATTACTCAAACACATACATTTCATGAACTTGAAATGACACATTTTCCTTTGCACTTTCCATTTCACTCTCTTCCCACCTTTCATTTAATGCTTACCTGCATTTGGATTCCTCCTCACTCGGACACTGTGACTGTCTCACCTCATGCCTGAATTTCACGCAGAATTTGTTGTCTCCTTTCTGCCTCCAGCAGTATCTGCAGTGTCTCTGAGACACAGAATAGTGACTAAAGAGCACCTTGGGGAGAGGCAGTGTCCATTCATTAATATGATGATAAGATTCATATTTAAATAAAAAGAAATTAACATATAGAAATTTCAAAAGAATTTTCACTCCTATCTGCATGGTTTATCCATGAAGACCTGCCATCAGCCTGTACTCTGAAACAGCTCTAATCCAGCAGGGCTGTTATCTCAGGCATGTCTCTTGAGGACCAACGCAGCAATCCGGACACTTTCCAGCTGCAGTTAGAACTGATGATGTGCCTGGACCTCAGCTTTCCTCCAGGAAGCTTGTCTCTGTTCCAGATTTTCTAGGACTCTCACTTCAGAGGGTATGTTTTGGGCACTGGTTTTGAGTTGTCTTCATACATCTATACATCATTTATCAATGTGTCCATTGATCTGGATGCTTTGATTCGATGTGCCCAGTCAAAGAGAGACGCTTGGAAGCAAGCACAGAGGAGCAGGAATCATGGGCATTGATGCGACTCTGCAGGAGC
Source organism: Dasyornis broadbenti (assembly GCA_013397935.1). Classification (NCBI taxonomy): domain Eukaryota; kingdom Metazoa; phylum Chordata; class Aves; order Passeriformes; family Dasyornithidae; genus Dasyornis; species Dasyornis broadbenti. The sequence goes on along the minus strand of VZRN01000636.1, from coordinate 61,085 downwards.
CAGGCTGCATCCAGCAAGACAGGCGCAAGTTGCTGATAAATGGCAAATGTTGCCCCTCTGATTAGCTTGGACTTGGGACTCTGTGCTCCGTGCTGTGCTCCCCAGCATGTCTCATGTGGTCTGTAGTAGTCAGACCCACTCCTCATCTGGGATTCCTTTATGTTTATTCACAGACCACGGTGTTTAGTTTGGAAAATAACCTTACTATAATTGAGTCCAAGTCTCAAACCAGCACTGCCAAATCCACCATTAAACCACGTTCCCAAGTGCAACATCTACTCATCTTTTAAATACCTCCAGAGATTGTGACTTAACCACTTTCCTGGACAACACATTCCAGGGCTGGTCAGCCCTTTTGGTGAAGGAATTTTCCCTAATTTCAATCTAAATATACAGGTACAACCTGAGACAATTTCCTCTTGTTTGTTCCTCTTGTTTCTTGGAAGAAGAGATTGATCCCCACCTCACTACACCCTCCTCTCAGACGCCTGTAGAGAAGGACTCCCCTGAGCCTCCTTTCCACAGGCTAAATACCCCCAGCTGCCTCAGCCACTCCTCATCAGACTTGTGCTCCAGACCCTTCCCCAGATCTGTTGCCCTTCCCTGGACATGCTCCAGCACCTCAGTGTTTTTCTTGTCATGAAGGGCTCAAAACTGAACACAGAATTTGAGGTGTGGCCTCACCAGTGCTGAGCACAGGGGAGAGTAACTGCCCCGGTACTGATGGCCAAACTACTTCTGATCTAGGTCAAGATGTCATTAGCCTTTTTGGCGACTTGGGCACGCTAGGAAGTCATCTGTGGACATCAGGAAGTATTCTTGTTTCTCTCTTTATTACACAAGAAAGATTTGCAAGGTAAAGATGGCTTCTTGACCAATGTAAGGGGAACTTGTTGAAGTGTGACTTTGCATGTAGAAGTGGGTTTGCTGTGAGAAGAAAGCAAAGTAAAGCAAAGCAAACCAAAACAGGTTTTTGGTGTGTATTTCTGCTTTCTTCTTTGTAATGCTGTGCATGAACAGAGAGAAGAAAAATGCAAGCAAATCCATTTTTGTAACACCCTTCCTTCAGAGACCTCATCCCACAGAATTCTTCCAAACAAATCTTTGAAGGAGTCAGAGAGGTCTATAATCTTAATTTTAGAGTGAACAATCTGAGTTGTTTCATCTTCTTAGACCCTTGGGTTTTTTGATTGTGGATTTGGTCTACTGATAGCTTTGCAAACCATTATGCTTCCTCAGCAATTGTCAGTCAAAACCAATTAGAAAGACATTGTTGTGACTATGTTCCTAATATGGCTGCTCAGAGTTATGGTCTGTTAAAGGTCACTATTAAGTGAGTGCTAAGTATAATAAGTGACAATTTACTTCCACTCCAAGAGTGCTAATTTTGTCTTATATTGTTTCTTACCAGGTTTTGTTAATAATATTGCTTATAAATTGGGTATTTTTATTAGAAAATCAATGTTCTTAGATTTTTCAAGATGATTTTATTCTACATTTTAGTCTCAAAATCTATCCTGTGAAAAAATGATTCCAAATGCTTGAACACATTGTCATTCATAGGTTATTATTCAGAACTTTATGCTAATTAGTGAGCAAATTAATAAAGCTTTGCTTTTCGTGTTGCATTTTTTCTGAAAAGATAGATTAAAAAATTTGGTGGATATATTTACTGGTGATTCCCCAATTTTACCAATATCTGCTGTAAATGTCTGTGGTAGGTTGTCCTTGGCTGGCTTCCAGATGCTCTTGGACTCTCCCTCCACAATAAAACAGGTGGGGAGAAAAAAATATGGGAAAATCCATGGTCCATAATGAAAGAGAGTTAACTTGCCAGTTATTTCCACAGGCAAAACAGACTCAAGCAAAAATAATTTTATTTACTGATAATGAAAATAGATTTAGGTAGTAAGAAAAAAAGATAAATTTAAACAGCACCTTCCTTTATTCTTCTTTTTCCCAGGCTCAATGTCACTTCATTCTGAACTCATCTACTGCCCCACACCCGAGCAGTGCAATAGGATGGGGAATGTGAGGTTGTATTCAATTCATGGTTGTTCCTCTCTACCTTTTCTTCCTCCTCATGCTTTTCCCTTGCTCCAGTGTGGGACTTTCAGTCCTTCAATCCACAGCCTGCAGTCCTTTATGATAAACCTACTCCAGGGTAGTTTCTCCATGCAGTTCCATAATGATTTATACCCCAGCTCCAGTGTGCAGTACTCCACCAGGAGCAAGGGGACAACTTTGTCATGCTTTCCTCCAAAGGCTCCCAGGGAATCCCTGCTGGGACAGCTGGAGCACCTCCTCTCCCTTCTCCCGCTTTCCCCTTGGAGCTCTCAGGGCTGTCTCTACTTGCTGTTCCCCTCACGATTCTGCTCTCCCTTATCCCTGCTGTTCCAGAGGTGCTGCCATTGGCAGTGGGGCTCAGCTGTGCCCTGTGGTTGATTGGCTGGATCTGGTGGAACCAGCTCTGTCTCACACGAGGCAGTTCCTCCACGCAGGGCCCACCTGCCAGGCCCCTGCATGAAATAAAATGATAAATAAAGAAAGCAACATATACAGTATTTTATGCTGTTAAAATAAGATCAGGAGAAAGGCAGTTTCACCACTTAAGGAAGATAAATCTAAGTAGTACACAGAATTAGATGAGAACTTAACAGGTGAACAAGATTCTTTCCCACTGTTTATAGTTTAACAGTGAATTAACAGTCATAACAATCTGGTGCTGCATTACCCATCATCTGTCCAGCAGTACAATTTTCTATTTCAGTGGATTTTTTTCTGTGAAACTGAAAAGAATAAAAATTTTTTCTAACTCTACCAATATTTGAGAAATTTCCAGTCAGAAGTGTATTCCAGAGAAATTCTTGGGCAATGTTTACCAGTTCAAAGGTCTTGGCTCGTGTTAAAAATCATGCACAGATGAGAGGGAAGGTGACCTTAGGAAGTCATGTAGCTCTGTTTTCTGCACATCACCAAGGAATAGATGTCTGCTTAATAAGTTTCCAACCTCTGTGACCTCCAGCAGAAAGTCCCTTCTCTCACAGTGGTGATGGACACTGCCCCATCCATGAAGCTACAAGATGCAGTTATCACCAGTTCATTGCCCTTGCCACAAACTAAAATGTCTTGTTACAAGGTTCGTTCTGAGAGTAAACTATTTTCCTACTTGCAAGTTATAAGGTGCGTATTTGAAAGAGAGTCACTACAGCTACAGTAGCTTTTCAGTTGTGTTGATATTTTTCTAAGAATTAAAGGAGTGGGGAATTTGACTTAAGAGAATGACATTGTACAGCAGATGTAGGCTTTGCATGAAATTGATGCAGGTGCAGTTGAAAAAAACCATGGAGACATCTAGTGACAACCATCACCCACCAACTAAATTTTAGTGTTCTTACAATATGAGAAACGTAGAGATTTTCAATCTGCAAAATTCAGAGAAGGATTAATGATCATAATTCAAGCTCAAGGTTCTCCACTTTTATTTACCTATTTTTTTCTCTTGGCTGCGTATTTTGTCCACTCTTTTTCTTGTCAGACTTATAAATTAGATCTTGATTTCCTCTTTCCACCCTGACTCAAAGCAGTTCCAAATGAATAAATCTCTAATTAAGCACCAACTATCAGTGTCTTGATGTTCCTGCAATAGCCTAATTCCTAGTCAAGGAATTACAGAAAGGTCCAACACAGCTCTGTACCAAAAGTAACATTGCCTACATTGTGTGGTCTGAAACCTCATGGTGTTTGACATGAATACAAGATATGTGGCCAGAATTACAATGAAATATATTAGCATAAATGAATTTCTAATGGTTTTGCATATATATATAACTGCTTTGACACTTGAAACTCCAGCTCACAAATGGACATACCTGAATAATGCCACTAGAATGTCATTTAAATATGACATATCAACTTGAGTAAAATGTCCATTATCTTTTTCAGTGTGCAGGTTTTCTCTCACTTGATAGATGATATGGATCGCAGGTATGAATTTACATATTTTCTTATTGCATACCAATAACAGGCCTTATAAAGGTGACAATAAGATCCAAAAGACCTCACAATAACAGAGCAAATTGTGGGCCATTTTTAAAGAGGTTTATGTGGAACTTCTAAGGTAAAATTTGCTGCAGGTACAAATGAGTGGCATTGATACACTAGGAAGAAACTTCATAAGGTCACAATCAGTCTAGCACACACATTATGTGTATTGTGTTAGAATGAACTAAGTTCTTTTATCCTGGATTATAATGCTTGCCCATAAAGCAAAACTAAGATGATTGTTGGTCTTTGCTTGAGTGAGTTAATGAAAGAAAAGCTGATAATGATCTGCTGAAATTATCCCCCGAAGGTGCACTGCTGTGTTCCTTGCCCATTGGTATCTCATACCGCCTCAGCGCTCCTGAAGTTTTTATGGCTAATGATATAGGAAAGTTGTAGCTAAATTTATATTTATGTGAACACCATCAGTGATATATATTATTGCAATCATTTGGCATATGTATGAGATATAAGCACTTTGGATGAAAAAATATGTGCCTATTTTATTACAACTATTGGAACATAAATAGTGCACAAACTAGCTCTCATCTTGGTTAATGGCAGTGTTATTGCACCATGTAACACAATGAATAGAAGATTATAAGAGTCAATAGAAATCTGTGACATTTCAGTACCACCTACCACAGCAGTATTTGGCAGAATTCCTTTAGTATTATTTTTCTTGTTCTGTGCCTTTGCTTATTGCAATCCTTGAGCATATTCCATGCTCTTAATCCAGGGAGAGGGGTAAGATATAGTTGAAAGACTAGGACTTCGATATACCCTAATAGTTAGCAGTGATAATTAAATATTGAAAATATTAGGACTACATCCTGATATAGCCAGTTGGAACTAAAAGTTTGTGAGGCTTTTCATTGAAATGCAAATTTCCTCTGGGAAAAAAGAAATGTCACAAATGAAAATTTTGTTGGTAAAGCAGTCTTGAAGTTTTTACCTTGTCTTCTGAAAGGATCTAAAATGAGTTTAATAGCCAAGGGTACATATTTGAAAAGCTGGCTGTACGAATGAGGTTGATTTTATAAGGAAATTACATGCAGTTGTGGGAAAATAATGATCTCACAAAGTTCTCAAAAGATTTCAGTGGTCATGGGGAAAGAACTCAAGTGGCATAAAAGAACAAGCAGTAAAAAGTATGAGGGTAATAAAGTAGATTTTTTCCTATTGTTGATTCAAATTGAATCCTGTAAGTTTCCTCAGCAGTAAGAAGAGATACTTGGAAATAAAAATGAATGTATCACAGCCAGGATGAAGACTGAAGCTAAAATGTCTCAAATCCCTTTTAAGATCAGCCTAATAAAAATTCATTGTGATTTTCAGCAACAAAACTGACGAGATTGATAATTCTTTATCAAAACCATAAAATATGAACCAACTTGCATCAGGTAAAGTATTTTGTATAGAAACTGATAAAAGTGGCTTTGTTAGAAATATTTTCCAGTACCCTGCTCACAGGATTACAACTTTCCGTGTAGTAAAAGAATAAAGGCAGAATTATTGTATATGGTTTTAAAAGGAAGAATTTCCTTCTCTTGATGCACCATACAAGAGTTTTTAAAGTATAATTTTCCACAGACTTACTAATTATTTTCAGATGTCTTCACAGGACAAAGTAATTATAATAATAGATGGTATAATTACTTGTTCAGTGACTATATAATAAGATTGCAGCTCAGACAAATTCAAGCTATGTACAGATTCTGCTCTATGAATGTTATTAGATTGAGTTGCTTTTCTGCTGGAAATTCTTTTCCATAGTTAGATGATTCCAAGTGTATAAAATGCCCAGATATTATCTCATCTTAAGCTATATTATTATTGGTATTAATATCAACAAGATACTAAAATGTATTATTGTCTAATATTGGTTAGTCTGCTTGAGGTTGCATCTGAGGTTCTGATCTTACAGTGATCTCTGAATTTGCTGTATATAACCACTAAGACTGTTTTAAAAAATGTCATCAATCAGCTCTGCTCCAGATAACTCTACATCAAGTTCTACACAAATTAAAATT
>VZRN01000636.1:0-40147 GCA_013397935.1 Dasyornis broadbenti | reverse complement strand
GGTTTCCTTATCTCAACTCATGAGCCCTGGGTGTGGGTGTGTAAATTTGGGGGTATCTGGCATTTGGCCAGGCTCAAACCATGACAGCATATTACTATTACAAAGAAAAAATTGCAGTTCCTGGAGATTTTAATGGTGTTTGCAGTTTTGGAACAGGTTTTCCTCTAATTTGTTTGAAAGGGAGGAGCATTTCTGTTCTGTTTTCTCCCTGAGTAGAGGTGACACTAGTTAACAGTCTTACTATTTGCACATAAGTTATCTCATGCCGGACACAAAAGCTGTTTCAGATTATAAGTTATATTTCCCACAGCACAACATCCCTGGAACATCTACTTTTATAACAGCCACACTCAAAGCACATCATGTGGGTGAAGAAGAAGAAAGTAAAGCTTGACAATTTTTATCAGTAAACTTGTTAAGAAAAAAAATGGTTTGCAAATTAAATGTCTCTATACTTACTTTGTGCTTTAAAGAACTGGAAATAAACACCCATCTGTTCCTCTTAATGATTGTTATAAGAAAATAAGTCAGCAGAAAATTAAGGTGGTCAGAAAATATTCTTAGTTTTGTAGAAAGTATATATATTTTTTATAAATAACATTTATTTTTCTGAAACTTGAAGTTAGTTGTTGTCTTTTCTACAGTGCAGTCTCATCCAGGGTGGGAGGATCAATACCAATGAATTGAGAGGTTTTATTTTTTTCTTTTCTTCGTACAACCACCCAAAGCCCTAATGTAGGAAAGCAGTTCAGAATGTGTTTAAGCCCTACTGAATTCAACAGGATTTATACCACTGTGCCTCTAAGACAAGAAAATGTTGAAAGAACTGACTCAGAATTTGAGTCCAAGTTAGGATTGCATGGGCTATGCATCTGCTCTTCTCCTCTAAGTGTGCCAAGATAGGAGACAGCACAGAGTTTATCAGGAATAGCAAAAGCTATTTTTTGCTGCTGTCAAGGCTGGTTCCTATCAGTGTTACTTACCTGGGTGCTGAAATTCCTCTTATTTAAATTGTTTCTGAGAACTGGGAAAGTTCTCCCTGCCAAATCAAGTACCCCCATTTCTGTGGTTCATTGTGTCAGCATGCTCTGGAAAATGTTACAGGCTCTTCGTCAAGGAGAATTTTATCTTGTCTGGCTTTAGAGAAACCTTTAGCTGACCACTTAATAGGAAGCTCAGACTATAAGCACATTAAGGCCACAGCTTTTTCTTCCCACTAGCCAGTGGCTAAACTGTTAAACACCAGGAGAGCAAATCATAACAATTATTAACATTTGTCCAAGCTGTATATGGAAAGAAAGCACAGAAAATTGCATAGCTGCAAGGTAAATTTGGTTATTTGGTAATCCGAGGCCATGTCCAGCAAGGACTGCTGAAAGGAGGCTGATTAGCATGTTAACTCTCTGCGCAAGTAATATCATTTAGGTGCTGAGCACCCTCAGCTCCCACCTACACAGACCCACACTATCAAGTGTCCTCAAGTCCAAGCAGTTTCGTCTGGTTTAAACATAATAATTTTCTCTTGACTCTCTATATAAACACTTCACCAAAAATTTCAAATTATTGTGTCTAGAAGGAAAATTATTTTTAATCATCTGATGATTTTCTTTTATCATTTGTTTGAGATGGATGTTACAGGAAAAATATTTTAATGAATAATAAATACACCCTAATATCTTTGTTATACATACTCTTCGACAAGTAAAATAAGAGCCATATATTTCTAAGATCTTTTTCTGAATTCATGAAGAGTTTTAAAGTCTGGATTTTTTTAAGACTAGTATAATTTCCTAGCGCAATTTTCTGTAGTAAAGACATTTACCTTGGATGATCTCTGTTTATTTTATTTCTTAAGGCTACATTTTCTACCCAAATGCTTTAATGTTCATACACTAAAGGAAGCAAGGATATTCCTCCTCATTGGGTAAGTTGTTCTGTTTCAAACTTTCACTGAACTTTGATGATCCTATATTTTTGTTGCTGATAACCTTGCTTTAAAAACTTTCAGAGGAAAGCTCATCTCTGCAAAGTGAACAGCATAGAAACCACTGCTTGCTCTCCTCAGCAAAGGGAATTCTCACATTCCATTGAAAAACAGCAGTATTTTCATGGAAGAAGCTCCCCTCAGGAAACTGAACCTGTGCCTCTCAACACATTGAGTTTGATACCACTTTTTCAGCACTGCTCTAGTTCTTCTGTATAAGATTTGATTGACACCAGAGTCAGCTGAGAAGTTGTGGAAGAACAGCAGTATTTCTTCTTGCCATTACAGTGATCTGCCTGCAACTGTCATTATCAACATCAAGGAAAACAGTAATTACAATGTATTTGTCAGTACATCACTGTTTCAGGTAGCTCCAATTGCCTGCCAGAAGTGTTCAAATGCATTTCTTTATAATTCTTGCATAATGACAGTCCAAATATCACTATTACTTTTATGGCCATAGTAACATATTTATTTCTGACCAAAAAAAAATTAAAATACTTTTAAAAACAGGTAAGAAACATGAGGATGCTGAGTGTTCAAGCCTTCTCAAAGAAAAAAAATCAGTCACTAAAATAGTTCTATTTAATCAACAAATGAGTTATCATTGGTGAACAGGTACCTGAAGAAAAATGTAGAGAATGTTTCTAACAATAAATTTGGGAGAAATCAGTGAAAGAGACTTTTAGTTATCAATTTTTTCTCTTACATTCTCATGCTACATTAGATTTCAGTCAGTTTTGAAAATTCATGCACCATATAGTGATTGAAAAGGTTGGTTGCACTCCCATACAAATGATACTTTTTCAAATTTTACATGCAAAACATTGATTTACAGAAATGTTTTTAATTATTCCCAAATATAAAGAACATCCAGAGGCAAATTTGGATCTCTACAAACACCACATGTTACATCATCAGATCGTGTCATATCATATTGTATCATAATATCCATTTTATCAAAACAAAGTTTAGATTTTATGGAAACACTTAAAAATAATAGGTTGAGTATTATTTAAAATAATGCAGAATTAGGAAAACTAATCAATATCCATGACATATAAGGAACAATGAAGAATTGAGCTGTAATGTATTACTATGAGAAATATGTAATAAAAAAAGTATATATTTTGATGATGGAGACCGGGAAAAATACCGTTTAAAAACGTAGTGACATTATTTTAGACTATATAAAGGAAATTAATTGTAATTAATTTCCTTGTTAAAATAATTATGTAGCTATCAGCTTCTTAATAACAATTAAGCACAGGAACAATTTTAAATCTAAAATTAGCTAAACTGAAGTTCAGAACAATATGATGCTTAAAACAGTAACATAATAACTGTAGTAGAAAGAATTAATTGTTTTAAAGTCATAGCAGAGAATTAAACTGTTGGTCCAGATGGATTCTTGAAAAAAACTTTGAAGTCATTACCTCCAGACTGTACATATTTTTAAATAGGTTATTTTTTCTATTTAAAATGATACGATGTAAGTAAATTTATGTGCAATAGGAAGGATTGTAGCACTGACAAACAAGTCAGTCAAATACCTCTTTTTGTCATCATGCAATTATTGTAAGGTTTTTAGTGGACATCAAAAAATATTCATTTTTTAAATGTTTGCATTCCTAAACAGAATGAAACCAAACCAAACAAACAAAAAAAATACTAGAAATATTCTATGCAATGAAATTGGAATAAAATCAAAGGGAACTTCAGAAATACCTTTTATTTCCCTCAAAATATCAGGAAATTAAATGATAAACTGAATCTTTATGGATGTTTTCACCTGAAAAGATTTCTACTTCTGTGCAAATAACCTTTAGGATATGACTTCTTCTCAGGTTATTTACCTGACATTGTCCCATAATCTGGGAAATATTATCCTATCTGACTTCTACAACAATTTTCTTGCACAACCTGTGCAGAAAAAGGGCTAATTTGCTTATGTCTCTCTACTGGTTTGTTTTCTCCTACTTGTTTTGTGTGCCATATTTTATTAAGCAGAAACATTCCTCAGTGTCCCCCTTGTTTCAATTTATTTCCATTATTTCATTGTTTTCTTCTATGACTGTGATCAGAAACCCTCTAAGTTTTTGCACAGCACTACAAAATTTGGGGGTTTCCTGTAGTTAAATTGTACTTGTAAACACAGAATATAGTGGGACATCTGTAGTGCCAGCAGTGATGGTGCTTTAAATAGGGAAGGTGTCATGTTTTAACCTGGGAGGGCGACTAAGCCCCACACAGCCATTCACTCCCCATCTCCCTGGTGGGATTGGGAAGAAAATTGAAAGCATAAGCATGAGAAAAGTCATGGGTTGAGATAAAGGTGGTTTAATAGATAAAGCAAAAGCTACACACACATTCAGAGCAGAACAAGTAATTATTTCACTACTTTCCATGGGCAGGCAGGTGCCACCTCCAGGACAGGGGTCCATCACATGTAACAGTGATTTGGGAAGACAAAAAACATCACATAAAATATTCCCCCTTTCCATCTTCTTCCCCCAGCTTTATATGCTGAGCATGGCACCATCTAGTCCCACCCTTGTTAAAGCAGGTGCATCTAGTGTCCTTAAGTATTTCCTGACGTGATTGTCTTCCACAAATAGTACATCTTCCTTGCTCCAGACTTTCCCTCTGGCCTGGCATTTTTGAAGGCTGATCCAGCTAGTAAAGGCTGATGTGAAGAAGTAATTCAGTGTCTCAGCCTTTTCCATGTCTCCATCACCAGCTCCCTGGCCTCATTCAGCAGTGGGTCTACATTTCCCCTAGTCTTTCTTTTACCTAAATGCTTTTACAAGTTCTTCCTTTGTCTTCAACCTCCCTTACCAGATTCAATCCCAGGTAAACTTTGGCTTTCTTAACAGTGTCTCTGTATGCTTAGGCAACGTATCCCAGGTTGCTGTCCCTGCATTCCTTGCTCTGTGTGCTTCCTTCTCCTCTGCTGAGGTTGCCAGCAGCTCATTCTTCATACATGCAGGCTTCCTGGCATTTTCACATTTCCTACTTTTTGGAATGGGCAGTTCTTGAGCTTGAAAGAAATAATCCCAGAATACAGAGCAGTTTTCTTTGGCTTCTATTCCCTCTAGGACTTTATTTGATGGAACTTTTCCAAACACATCATGGAAGAGGCCAAAGTTGTCTCCTGAAGTCCAGGAATATGATCTTGGTTTTAGCCTTGCTCCCTACTCTCCGGATCTTGAATTCCTCCACCTCATGATAACTGCAACCATGGCTGCCTTTGACCTTCACAGCCCTGACAAGCCCTTTCTTTTTTTGTAAGCGTGAGGCCTAGCTGAGCATCTTCCCTTGCTAACTCCTCTGTCAGAAAGTTGTTAGTTTCCTGTGACACAAAGTTCTTATCAATGTGCTCCCTGCTCCCAAAACCTCAGAAATTCCTTGTTCCTTTTTGTATTGCTCCTCCAGCAGATGTCAGGGTGATTCAAATTACTTATGAAGTGAAAAGTCTGCACATATGTGGCTTCTTCCAGGTGTCTGAAGAGACCTCATCTGCTGCTTCCCCATGAACAGGCAGGGTAAGCATGTAAAGGGCACTGTTGCCTGTCTCAACACACTATCGAGGCCACAGACGGAACTGGCCATAAGATCAACCACCGCAGTGGGAATGTGAGGTAAGAAAATGCAACAGGAAGGTGCTCATTCCAGGACTGATGAAGTGAGACCTTACTGACCTCATCCTGCTTAATGTATCTGGACTGGTTTACCACATCCTGCTTAATGTATCTAATCCCACTGTGGCAAACTGTGGGAAAGGAAGGAACTGCTCTCGTGTATATCACCCCAAGTTATGGGAATGGCATGTGTGACTGCCCTGTGGATACCCAGAACTTGGAGTGTCTAAAGGTGGTAACCTCAGAAGGACAACTCCAGGACCCCCAATGCTGAGAAGCCCTGAGGGAAGAAGGACCAACATGAAGCCTCTGGATCCATGGGTGGTGACTACCTTATGCTTGATTTCTCTCTATATGTCTCTGTCTCCTCCTTCCCTCCCCCAGTTCTTCTGATTTGTTTCAATCTCTTGACCTCACATTTACTGTTAAATAAAATCTGTGTTACTGACTTTGGCATATGTTCTCATTTGCACCTTAATTCAGGCAGAGGCATCTCTTGCTTAACTGGAGCATAACAGGCAGTTAGTAGCAAACACCCCCCACAGCATCACCCACATTGATCTGACCTCTAATCCTGACCCATCACATCTCAAATGTCTCATCACTGATCCCAAGGCAGAGCTCTCTATGATCCTGCTCCTCTGTCACTTGCAACCTGCCTACCTTCCAAAACGACCTGTATCCATCCATGGCACAACCTTAATTGTGTGGACTATCCCACCATGTCTCTGTGAACTCAAAGGGATTACATTCCTGTAGTTTTCACTGACTTCTAATTTTTCTTGTGGGTTCCCTGTGTTGCATCTCTGAGCACACAGGCACTTCAGGAATGCACTCAGTTTTGTTGTTTTCCTAGAAAAAGTACAAAGGCTTTCCCCATAATTGTTGCTCTTGGTTATGGTTCTGCCATATTAAAAATGTGCTTCATGGTTGTTTCAATAGTAGTGAGTCTAATGGAATTTTTTAGGTTACTCAACAAGGGGAAATGTTGTTTGTCTGGTAAAAGGCCTAGAGAGAGGATCACACCTACTGCTCGATTTATGATCTGAAGTGTCATACTTGGTTTGTTCTGTGTTGTTTTTACTTTTCCCTCACCTAACTTTTATGTCCTTTTCCTGTCAGTAGCAATATTTCTTGATGCAAAGTAGATGAGACTAACTGGTGCTCGCCTTCTCAGCATTGTCAGGGTTTGTGTTCTGGTAAAGTGAAAAGAGAAATGATACATAAGGGCAGTCTTATGTCTACCAATAGAGCACTAGGCAGACATTTGCTCTGGTTCTCAGGGGACTAGCCGAATTATCCCTCTTTACTGCTGTTAACATTGCCAAGGTCAGCTCCTGTTCCTAATTGTGCGATGCAAAAGTGGAAAGATGTGCAGCCTCTTTCTTTCCCATAAAAACTGAGATTCCTTCAACACTGAAGCAGTGACTTCCAAGCCAACATCCCTTGAGCCAGTGCTGGAATGGCAAGTGTGGCTGTGTGAAAACAATGTGGATGTTTGCTAGGGGACAACTCAGGAATTTCTGTGCTGCAATTCCTGGCTTAATGTAAACGAGCAGTCAGCAATTCTGGCTAAAGGAATCATCATTTGCAGAACATGTGCATTCTTTTTATTATTGTCCCTGAACATCCCTATCCGCAGATTGCATGAGGAATCTCATTCACAAAAATTTAGAAAGGGAGGAAAAATCACCTTAGTGCAATAATACTATGCATGTGCGTTTGCTTAGATATCCTGAGTGTCTGAGAAAACCAATCCTAGAAACAATCCTAGGTTTTTATAGCAGTATACCTCAGCTATTTTTAACTTGAAAAGGTAATACTCAGGTTTTATGACATTTAAAAACCCAAACAAATCCAAGGCAGAAATTTTTTAAACTGAAGAAATGGAAAGAATATTAATGAAATACAAGAAAGCTGTAACTAACTCCACCATCTCCCCACAAACATATTATGGTAATTCCAACAAGCAACTTCTCTGAGGACAACAAAACACTGAAATAACAATTTTACACATTCAGAGTCTAACAGCCTGAAGTAAAATATTCAGCAATCTGCCTATTCATCTAATTAACACTATTGATTCATATTCAAATAGAATTTCCTCAGGGCATGGGAATAATTCCACAGGTCGCTTGAATTCACTGATCCTCACCTTTGATGCCTTCTCTTGAAAAATAGAGGGAAAATGCCCTCTAGAAATAATTTGAATGGAAACAAAGCCTGGATAGGCTTTGTTGAATATGAATCTATGTAAGGCAATCAGTCTGTAACTAAATTTCTCCAAAAAACTCCCTCAAAGTTAACCTGACATCTGTTTGGACTGATGTGATAGGAATGGGTTAGTGCACTGGCAAATTATTATAATAAAATCCACCTCAAACCATTCTTTATAAAATCTGAAGCTAAAGCTAATATAAAATGTCACAGTTTGCTTTGCTTTCTGTGTGACACTTGTTTTATATCTGTAGTAGTTATATCTTGGATAATAAATGGAGTTTACAGGGTTTGAAAACCTGTTGGGTTTTTTTTTGCTAACTTTACTGCTTCCTTCCACTGAAGCGAAAGTTTTGAACATTTCAGAGTTATAAACATGAAGGCTAAGCTCCTTTCAAAATGATTTGGTTTGCATTTTTATGGTATCATTTAGATGTTAAGATAAATCTGGCAGACAAGAGTTATAATTATCAATCTGCAAAGACTGTGATTCCTTTGAAGAGTAGATTTATGGTTTCTGATTTAATTAGAATAAATCATAATGAAAACATTATACAAGCCCGGAGCATGAAAATTAAAAACACACCCTCTTGTTCATATGTAATTGTTCCCAGAAAACCTCATGGTAGAATAAAATGAGTTAATCAAACCCAGAAAAACAAGAAAATATAGCACAAATTATTATTCAACAGTTGATTATCACTGAGGAAGAGAAAATAATTCACTATCAAATCTGTGCAGATCTATATTAATTTGACTGGCACTTCAGGATAGAAAAAATATTGTGGAGGTAAAGAGACCCTTTAAAAATCACTCATTTCCCTCACGGGATCAAAGATAAATTGATTTTCCATAAATGGTATTTTGTACCTTTCTGGTTTTTCCTTTATTAGTAGAATTACACAGTGCCATTGCTGAAATTGATCATAGGGTGATGTTTTGTCATTCCTGAAGTAGTTTAACAGATCAAAAATAGAAACTAATTATAGATTTTCCGTATGAATTTCTGCTTGTGAAATTCCAAATTGTGTCTCTCGCAGCAAATTAGTGTTGCAGTGTGCAGTGCAAATTAGTAGACAGTGTGGCAAAATCACTATTACCTCTACAAAGGAAACAGAACATGAATAGAATATCATCTGATTTTTGTCACATATACAAAAGACCAAATAAATTTAATTTTGTGAATTCTTCAAGTGTCCAGTTAGGTTTTAATCAAGTTATTTAATCAAGTTATTTTTAGCTGCTGTTGTGACTGGAAATCTGCAGCTCAGGTATCAGTGCCTGAAAAAAAACCAAAAAAACAGTTACAAAGGCATCTAGACTGGGAAGGGAGGTGGGGAATTGGCAGACATGCTCATACACAGAATTATCTCAGGAGATGACAGTGTTTGTAGAATTTTAAGGGAAAATGGGAAAATGGGACTTTTGGTACAAGGATTCCAGGACATCCATTCTCCAGGTGGAGATCTATTTTGTTTTTTTGTTTTGTTTATGAATTAATTTCTGGGCTAAGAATAAACATTTCTTTCACTAACACTCTTTGACCCTATGGAGCAGTAAAGAAAAAAATTAAACCATATTATTTTTCCTTTGTATTTCAACGTGCGTGTAACAAGTAATGAACACAGCTTTCCCATATGCTAAAATCATGCTCATTCATAAATATATGAAGTTGCACAAGATTTTCCCTTTCCTCCCACCACTAGTGCGGGTGAACACCACCCTCTGAAAAGGTGATTTTTCAAAAGCAGAATTGGTAAGTGCCAGACAGCATTTTAATTTTTTTTTTACTTTTGAACAGACCTACCTCTCCTGATAAAACAGTCTGGAATCTTCTTTTTATATGAGTAAGAGTTCAAATTTTTTGAGAAATATATCATAAAATGAAAACTAAATGGTCTCATGTGGTTACACCCCAGAAGAGCCAAGATATTCCCTTTGCCTAACTGGAAAAAAGGAGCACAGTAAACTAAGGAGAACAGTACACATTGTTAATTTATCTGGAATTAATACATGTTGAAAGAAAAGCAAAGGAAGGTATTGAAATGGTTTTTCTTGGTTTGGTTACAATATATTCACTTTCAGGTGTGTAAAAGCAGCTATCTTTATCTACTCTCCACCATTTAACTCTTAGACTCCATAATTTATTTCAAGCAAGCTGTCAAAAATATGTAGAAGTCTCTCTGATATTAATCTTTCACAATTTTTGGATCTAGAAGTGGCCTGAGAGAGATTATCATGTGTGTTTTCTCTTATTTACGCAACTAAGGTAGAACTTGTGGCAGGAGTTCACTTTTTATGAGACTAGAAAGAGCCCACTCCAGCAGAGCTCTTTAATGTGTCTCTGCTGCAAGGAACTCATCAGTCAGGGCTCACAAATCAACCCTGAGACACAAATCTATAGGAAACCAGACTTCATTAGTTCTGCTGCTCATGAAACTGCTTGACTTGCAGAAGAACTCTCGTAAACCTTACCTCTATCTTCGGTCTTTTAATGAAGTTTCTTTTTGGGAAAAATATGTTTATAAACATACAACATAAAGAATTCTAACTGTTGGCAGACCATATTCAATATGTTATTGTTATTAAAAGCATGATTTTTACTATTTATCACCATGATCTGGTCTGTGTCATTTTACCTTTAAAAGTTCACAGAGCTTGAATTCCCTTATCACAATTCTGTCTGGCTTTTTCTCATAACAGAAATGTGACCACAGCGTTTTCACTTTTTATGCCCATTAAATTGTTGGAGTTGAATCTTCTCATATACATAAAACTGGGAGCATCCTAATGTCTTTGAGAGATTGAGGTCCTTGTAAGCCTAAATAAATTAATTCTGATAATGTGATGTTGAGACAAGATGACATTCTCTATTTCAAATCTTACCAATCTGAAAATTTTATACACGGCATTTGTTTTTAACAGCATGCCTGCCACATCTTTAAAAAAAGTGACCAGGTTGTTTGTCCAGCTCAAAGGTTTTCCCTTGAAAGTTTTATCTTCTCACAGACTGGCTAGATGAGTAAGTGCACATTGTAACCTCTGCAATAGCAGAGTGATGAATCAGATTCCTGAGTCAATTTGTTTTCCTTGTCATTTGATCCATCTCAATTACTGATGAACAAGTTTCATTTTGAGTTTTATAGAACAAATTAGTGAAATGCAGAATGAAGCACTGAACAAACATTGCCAATCTCAGCTGGTTTTCCCCTTCCCTTTTAGAAAGGTGAACAAGAAGTGAGTGAAGTAGGGCCCCAAAAATGGGCTGATATGAAACAGATGTTAATAGCAGTGCTGAGGCTGCTGAAGTTGCACTATAACAAGGTGCCATTGATCCTGATCCCTCCAGCTGAGACCTGCAAGCTGCAGGATCAAGGCCATTTTCTAATCTTCTTCGAGATAACCCAGCTATGTAATCTTGTGCACAGTTTACCCAGGGACTGCTACATTCCTGCATTAAATGCACTGTTTATGAATACTTGGAATAGGGTCTGAAAGTTCATCTGTGCATGCAGGATTTGAGTGTAAAGTGATGATTTTGGGCACAGAAGGTATATGAAACTGGAACCATCACATTAAATATTATTTGGTTGTATTTTGTTATTTTCCTTCTTTTTTACCATTTTCCTTTTCTAATAAAAATAGGTAATAGTACTTACTTAGGCATTAAAGTCCTAGTTTGGGGCATTTATGTGCTCTTATGTTAGACTCTAACACTACTGGCTTTTGATGTACCACATTGTTCTCAGTTTTCAGTTTCCAGGCATGTCCTTTTAACATTAATAGCTAAGGAAATATATCTAAATTTGGATTCACTGATACAGTGCAAAACAGACCCAGTTACACTAATCCAATAAAAGGAAGAAATCACCCCCAAAATCATCCCAAAGTACAGTTAAAAGCAAATATGCAATCAGATTGGCATATGTACCCAGCTGAAAATATGTTGTGTTTTAAATTAAGGGTTGCGCTTCTTTGGGTCTTAATACCTTTAAATTAGGAAATTATCCCTTTCAAGCAATTCTAAAATGACTCACTAAATAATTGAAAATAAATATTGCTTTGCTCTTCCTGTCTCAAACAAGGATTAGAACATTTGAGATATAATCCTAGCTATAGTAATTGTAACCTGAAGTGTCTTCACCATATTAAATGAGTATATAAGAGAGTTGTCTATTTCCAAGCATCCTGTAAAAACAAATGTGTTTCACATTGCTGCATTAAAAAGATGGCTTTCTGGACTGTCTTCTTGGTCATTATCAGGCACATGGCCAGACCGACGGTTACAAGGAAGCAAGCCACACATTCAAATAACCCCTAGGAGATCCAATCCAGAGGAGGAAGAACCATCCCCTAAGAAAATCACATGCCTCCCACTAGAAAACTCAGGAAGCTGATGACTTGATGTAGACCTTCTCCACCCCATTTTTCTAAAAAGAGGACTGAAACTGTTAAGACTAGCACACAAAATTCATTGAAAGAGTAAGCATAACACCAGAGAAATGGGATTTTTATCTAAGAGTTTTATGCTACTAACAAGGCTTTCCTGCATTAATTAGGTAATTTGAATGTTTAAACTGTTAAAACAACACTTGAACAAACATTCGTGGCTCTGTATACATGGCGTGTTCCCTTTTGGTAAATACAAGACTTTAAGTAACAGGGCCAGAGCTGTATTCTGTGTTCAGGAAGTCAGCGTACCAAGGCTTTATATAGCAGAAGAACGACACCATCTGTCTCACCCTCAATATCCTTCTTGATGGTACCCAACATTTTGTTGGCTCTTTTTGCTGCCACCGAACACAGAGCAGATTATTTCAGAAAACTGACAGACCAATTTTCAGAGCTGAGAGTGTCAGTTCCGGGTTCAGCATCACATAGACACAGTTTGTATTATTTGTGTTACGTGTTGCCTTACTTTCCTCCATCCTGTAGCTCATGTGCCAGTTTTTTACTCCTGTGTTCTGAGGTCCTCTGCTATTTCTAACCATTAATTTGGCACTTGACTACCTGGAAGAATTTAGTAATCTGTATGAAAGCCTTTTTATAAAGATGTTGAATAAAAACATGTTCAAAACTGATTCACTAGTGACCTAGCCTCTGATTTTTTCCTATTATAATATTTGATCTTTACAACTTTTCTTCCCATTCTTCAAGGAATTTTCTATGTATATAAAAGTAATACGTTTCCTACAAAGCAAGAGACTTTTCTCCAATCCGTGGAAGCTCAGTTTCCTGCTGATTTTTAGTCTGGAGCTTTGTCAAAGGTTTTATATCTACCTGCTACTCCTTATCTACATGATTATTGACAGCTCCTATGATGCCGGGGAGCTGGTGAGCCAGAATTTCCATTACAAAAGCCCCACTGTCACTTTCCTGACAGACTTTCTCCACAGCCTCAGAGAACATATTCCTGGTTGCAAATCCTTCCCTCCTGAAAATGATGAAAGTCAGATTCACCAGCTTTCTGTTACCGGAATACTTCATAGGATCCTACTCTGTATATACCCCATAGTGTATCCCAGCATCCTACAGAATTTCCCTTGTCTACTTGGATGTTATGAATGCAGTCTAGGAGATCTCTGGCACTGTGGCTCTTTGCAGAGTAGTCACAGCTGGCTGGAAGTTGTCCAGTTCTGCTTTTGAATTTTTCCAGAATACATGGGTTAGATTCATGCACTCCCAACTACCAAAAATACAAATAAATAAACCTTTTGCTAAAAATGTGATATCACATTCTCAATAGATTGTTAAAAATACTGTGAATGTTAAAATAAAAATTACTTGGGACTCTTATGATGTTTATTCTGTGAAAAAAATCTCTGAATCTATAAAAGCTTTGTCATATTCCTGTCTTACACTAATTAGTTAATGCACCAAGAAGGATTGATTACAGAATAGTACATCCTATAGAGATTTTTTCTTCAATCTTTTTTTCAATTTTTTTTTTCTGAATGATTTTAAAAAATTACAGGCTGTGGATATTAAAAAAAACAAAACCACAAGCAAACTAAGAACAAAAACCCACACCCTCCAAGCTAATGTAAATATACTACCTCTGTAAAGTCTTACTGTTATCTGTTTTAACAGAAATGGATAGAGGTATCTTTCATATTATTTTCAAAGCAAAATTCTTGATTTATAATGCAGTCTGTAACATAACTGGTGAAATAAAACCTAAAGAGACCCCAAATACTTTCCCTTGAAAACTCCATTATTCATAAATTTCTAGAGGATTAAACAGAATGGTTTCTCACATGAGAAAATCTTGATTACAAATCAGCTACCAACTAAATCAAAAGATGATGTTATTCTGACTTTTCACTACCGTTTTTTCTCCTTTTTTCTACAAGATTTACAAAAATATTCTGAGAGTGATTTCTCTCCAGGGTCATCAGCTTTGGACACTCTGTTATGAAACTTGGAACAATTTATTTCTTAGGAAGATCAACATTACACCAGCCACATGTTTCTCATCTATGTAAGACAATCCTATCGGATATTATTTTGTAAGACTGGCAAAAAGTGTTCCAACTCAAAGATCGAACAATAAATGTTTTTGTGGAAGGAAACTGTAATTTGAATGATGCATCAAAAATCAAAATAGTTATCTATGAACATAGATTAATGTGTAAGTGACCGAAGATTCTCTAGTTTACTAATTTCCTAGCTACTAGTATAAAGCCAAGACATTTTTTATATTCCATCTACTTCATAGATGATCAGAATGAATAAGGATATTGCATTTAAAAAGAGGGGAAAGTAGATGTATTAGTTAAGCAGAAAGGTTTAAAGATAACGACCTACTTCTTGCACCACTGAGAATGGAAATATCCCAAAAGGAGTCACAGAATCATTTAGGTTGGAAACAAACTTTAAGATCATTGAGTCCAACCATAAACACTGTCAGGTCCACCACTACACCGTGTCCCTAAATGCTACCTCTACACACCTTTTAAATACCTCCAGGGATGGGCACTCAGCCGCTTCCCTGGACAGCCTGTTCCAGTGCCTGACAAGTTAGAGAAGAAAAGCTCCATGTAATGATGAAATATATTTAAAGATGTCATTTTTGAACTTTGAATTAAATTAGCAATTGTATTGTCTTCTCTTTTCCCTAAAGAAAGAACACCTGACTAGATCAATTACCAGCATTTTACAACATGCAAGGAATTGAAGAAGAGTTATATAAATTTTCTTCATCTATGATTTTTTTTTTTTTTTAATCTCTGTATTACTATAGAACAGAATAGATCTTGGAAATGTTTGCCCACTGAGGTCAGTGAATTTGTGGGGGAAATAATTTTTTCAAAACAAATCTTTTAATACATTATTCCCCCAGAGTTCAAGTGTGACTCTTCTTTGAACCAGAAATAGTGACATTTTTCTGTCTTAAATGCTATTTTGCTGTTCCTTAGCACAATTTTTTTACTAGTGTGAAAATATAAGAGGTTTGGGTCATTCTGTAAGCCACTTGGTAGTTAGAGTTACATGAAAAAAATCAAGCTTTCCACTGTATCAATAAAATCAAAAAAGGTAAAGATTAGCTGAAGTTATCTGATAGAAGTAGAACAAAAGATTTGTCATCTGAATAGTTTGGTTGTGTTTGATAGTTCTTTTTATTTTAAGGTCATTATTTGTATTTATTCTAGAGAACTGTAAATTGGCCCAGGAATATGACTGGAAATCTTGATGTTCAGATACTTGTGTATATAACATGAATGTGAAGATGAAATGAAGGAATATAAGTTCTCTATTCTGAAATGTCTGACTAGGCTGAAGAACATGTGAGAGAGAAGATATCAGAGGAAATGTTTTGAACACCCTTACTTAGTCTTTTAAATGTCTTATGTAAATCAGTGTTTAGTTAGTTTACAATGCATCTTAAACCTTAAAATTATGGGCTTTTTCCCTCACCAAATGCATTGGTTCAGGAACTTGCACCTGTTCAAAAAACCACCTCACCAAAGGAATTGGTGCAGGGACCTACATTTTTCTGTAACTTTTCTGACTTTCCCTTTTCTCTCCCTCCCTAGGAACACAGTGATTTTCCTGTATCATAAGTTGTGCTTTGATATTTTTGATGTTTAAATTGAGCAAACCAAATCAAGATGTTAATTGGTTGTTCACATTCATGTATAATTTATCTAGAAAAGCTTATGCATTTTTCTGATTACATGTGTGTGAACTCAGTGGGAATCCCAGTGGGTGAGTCTTCAGCTTCAGTTCCTACCTAAGTGCTCTTTCTGACATGAACATAACTAGGAGTTATGTATTCCAATTTACTACAAGTGTCTGAACATCTATTTGAATGGAAAATTTTTATTTTCAGTCTTGGTCCTGTGTGCATTTTTTAAGTCTCAGATTCTTGCAAGGCCCTTCATATTACAGTATATACACATTCATGTATTCCAAAAAACCTACTTCATACAATGGACATAAGGATTATAAAACAACATATTGTTCTCTTTTGATAACATCATCTAAAAGTGACTAATCACATCAAGATTTACTGAGACATTTTAAATCTCTCAGCAGGAACAATCAGCTGTAAATTGGTAAAATTAGAGTAGAAATTCCTCCCTGTGAGCGTGGTGGGGAACTGGCACAGGTTTCCCAGAGATGTGGATACCCCATCCCTGGCAGTGTTCAAGGCCAGGTTGGATGGAGTTCTAGACAACCTGGTCTAGTAGAAGGTGTCCCTGCCCCTGGCAGGGAGATTTGAACTAGATATTTAAGGTCCCTTCCAACCCAAACCATTCTATGAGTCTATGAAATATCCTATCAGAAAAAAGATTTTCTTTTAAAATAAGAAATTTATTCCTGATTCTTTCCTCTTTCAAAAAAAAAAAAAAGAAGAAAAAAAGCTTCCCTCAGAACAATTTATGCCCAAAACATGAAAGCGTCAAGACTCAAGATATTTTCCAGTAAGATGCACCTAATCAATTTCAGAAGGATAAGCATGATGTAGACCACTTGGAAAAGGAAACCCTTTAGAAACTAATTGCTGCTGACTTTATCTTATAAATCTTTCTCAAGGAAAATTCTTAAAGGGATTAAAGAGTTTAAAAAGCTGAACAGCATTGACTGGTTGCTTTCTTGGCCTTTTAAACTCCTGAGAGATTTTCTTGCATTCTTCTAGGGCAAAAAAAGTATCATGTCCAAAGCTCAGAAAGCAAAAACAAGGAGATATGCATTGAAATGTGAAAAAAAAAAAAAAAATACAAGCATAATTGATCTTTAACTAATTGAAATGAAGCAGGATTGCCCTATTTTCCTCCCAAATTAATTTCCTTCAGTTTAAGTAAGATTTGTTTTTTTCCCTCTTGCTATAATTTATTTAGCAGAGGTACAAACTGAAGTGACAAATACCACTCTGTCTGCTGTGCATTAGAGGTGGATCTTTTTAAGCAACATTGCAAAGACATTGGGTCCATCAGCAGTTGCATTTTGAATTCCTGTTTTGGTTGCTCTGTAATTTAGACAGAGTTTTGACGTTGGACTTCTAATGAAAACAATAATTTAGGTATTTTTGACGGAGTGCTAATAGCACTTTGGACTCTTTGAAAAGGGTCCCTTTCCAATATCATGTGTTTAGGTATGGGGATAGATTATCTGACTTTGCCAATGTCATGGGGTGATGTTATGATAATCTTGTATTCCATATGATCTGCTTTATGCTCAGACGATGTGCTCTGTAGCATTAAGAAGCTGGGAGGAGCTCTGCTGGCGCCGGTAGTTTCGAAACCCTATCCCCCCCCCCTCCACCCCCCCTACCCCTGTGCTTTGCTTTAAAAGCACGGAGGGGGAAGATGGCTTGGGTTTTCCATTCGTCCTGGCTTCCAGCAGAGGCGGTGGTGGGAGAGGACTGTTCCTTCTTCGTTCTTCTTTTTGGACTGTTTTTTCCCGGCTTGCTTTCTCATCCGAGATATCTGACAATCTCCGAGAGGAAGCCGGCAAGAATCCTCCAAGAGGCCACCTGAGGGACGTCGCCCAGCCCTGCAGGACCCCCGGCGGCGGGGGGGAAGCTACGCCCAAGAAAACCAGGAGACTAAAACCCATTGGACTTTTCACTCAGGTTTAATAAGTCCTTTGCTCTTTCCCGTGTTCTGTGGGCATTTTGCTTTGTTTTGTTTTGTTAAATAAATAGGTTTGTTTTTCTTTCACTGGCATCCAAAAGTCCTCTTGTGGTGCGGGGAGGAGGTGCGTGCCTCGTTCCTGTGGGGAAAGCATTTAGTCTAAACATTTTCCTCCTAAACTTGTCTCGAACCCGAGACAGCCAAGAAAACTGTGAGTGTGTGTACATGGGTTTCACTCTGACTAATCCTAAATAAGTCCCCGGATCCTTCTCCACTGAGCTACTCTCCAGCAGGTCAGTCCCCAGCCTCTGCTGGTGCCTGGGGTTGTCCCTCCCCAGGTGCAGGACCCTGCACTTGCCTTTGTTGAACTNCCAATCCACCTCACTCTCCAATCATCCAAGCCACACTTCCTGGGCTTTCCTATGAGGATGTTATGGGAGACAGTGTCAAAGGACATGATGAAGTCAAGAGACAACATCCACTGTTCTCGTCTCCTCTATCCAGTCAGTCCTGCCATCACAGAGGCTACTGATTTGGTCAAGTACTGGTGAATCCATATTGACTACCTCTGACAGCCTTCTTTTGCTCCACATGCTTAGACATGACATCCAGGATGAGGTGTTCCATCAACTTCCCAGGGACTGAGGTGAAGCTGACTAGTCTGTAGTTCCCTGGGCCCTCCTCCTTGCCGTTCTTGAAGGCTGGAGTGACATGAAATTGCAGTGAGATCATGTGGCTGCAACTGCACCCAGTTCTCTAATTCTTCCTGTGTGTACCCCATGCTGTGTGTGTTGGCTTACAGGCATTTCAGAGAGGGAATCAAGCTTGCAGGTTTCCCAGGAGGGGTGGGAGGGGAACCAGCACAGCCATACACACCCTTGAGGTGCTTGGCTTTCTGGTTCTCACCTTGGGAGGCAGCTGAGGAACATTTATTGCTGCTCTTTTTGGCCTGGCTTATTCCCCAGTTGGATGTGATTCTCTCTTCGCTTCTCCCATACATTACCCAGAGAGATGAAAATGTTTTTTGCCTTTTGATGTTACTGAACTTTTACATTACATAATCAAGTACAATAGAATATGATAACTCAGAAATATGATTATATCTAATAAATATATAAACCCAATGCTAATGAAAATCTGATGGCAACTTTGTGCATTTAATTCTGCAATGAATATTTATCAGATGTTTCTTGTGGTGATGATACTCTGCTTTTCATGATGGTACTCTACTCCTGATCATCTGCTTTATGCCGAGAAATGGGTGCTGTGGCTTTAAGGTGGGTGCGGAGGTGGGGCGGGAGCCTTGGGGCCCTTGCACGGGCTTGGTTCAAAGTCTCACTCTCTGGCTTGCTCCAGTGCCCTGCAGATCAGAGGCTACCTTGTTACTTAGTTAGTTTGCTTTTTGTTAGCTCAGGGGAGAAATTTCTTTCCCTGGAGAGCAGTAGCAATTCTTCGGTGGCTTCTGTTGTTTCTTCTTGGAGTGTTTAGCTTGGTTTTGGTCTGAGATCAGACCATCCCTGGGTAGACAGTTGGCAGGACTGCCCAGCCACTCTGCCTGGCCCCAGAGCTTGGGAAAAGCTGAACCAACGAAAGAAAGGACTCTAAATCCACCAGCTTCGTCTGCTATGAGGCAGAGATCAACATCAGAGTTCACCAGGTTCCCATCTGGTTTTTTCCTCAAGCTGCTGTATGGACCCTTCTTCCTACCCTGAGACAAAGCCGTCCACCATTTTTTGTTCTTTCTCGCCATGTGGTTGGAAGAGATTTTTCACTTCACCTGGCATTTTGTTTTTTTCTTTATTTTGTGTTCTGCTGTGGGTGGGTGTGTTTTGGGGATGGGGGGTAAAGTTCTGATGGTTCAATATCTAAGTTATTCATTTTTTTCCCATGCTGTGTGGGAACCTTGTTTGTCAAATAAACAGGTTTTTTCACTGTGATCCACTAAAAACTCATTTTGTATCAGTGGGAAGGGATTACTGAAACTCTTTTCCTTAGAGGAAATTTTCGTTCCAGAGTGTTTTCTCCTAAACTTGTCGCTAAACTGAGACAAGATGTTATCTTGTAACGCTGTGGTGCTTTTGCTTTGTAATGAAGGACATCTTACAGTACTTTCTCTGACATTCCTCACAGAGGAATTTAAAAATAATTTTTTTTTTTTGCTTTTTAAGATTATCAAGAAGGATCTTGGAAGCACCTTTCACCTTCCTTACAGTGAAACAAATTCACAGGAAGGAGCAATACTGAACAAACATGATCATATCATATGATTCTGGAAACAAATGTCATGGATTTGGAATTACTATTGTTATTATTTTTATTATTAGACTCTCAATATGAAGCCTTAGCTTTGTTTTCTAGACCATAACAGACAATTACAAACCATTCAAACCATTACAACCTTTTTATAATTTTCAGTGATCTCTTGTACATGACATTAACTTCTGCTTTATCCACTTTTTTTTCACTACATTCAGCTTTGTGGGAGATTAGCAATACAGTTTTCCCTTAGAGCAAGAGTACTGAGCAGGGTCATCATATCTTTCTTTTTCAGGTTAACATTTTCCCTACTTTTTCACTTTATTTTGGTCAGGATGACGAAGATATGCCAAGTAACTTGCTACACATGGGCTATCCAGCAGTCTAAATTTTCCAAAATAATCCCAAAAGCCCTTTAAAAAGAGGTAGTATTTGGAAACTTCTCATCTTCTGGAGTAGAAACCGTTTTCAAAGAGCTATTGCATGCTGCTATTACATCAGCCGCTTCATATTTAAGTTCTCTCTAGTTTAGAATATCGTGTTCAGTTGCATTATCATAATTCTATTTTTTATTACAACAGTTTTGTCCGCATGTTACTTCTACTAACCAAGCCTTACTTTTATTGTCTTGATGTATCACATATAGAAACAGAGACTGCTGGAGAGAGCAGGAAACAGATACACAAGAGGTCAGCAGGGAAATAGAAATATGATATTTTCTAGAGAAAAACAAGGACAGAGATATCAAAGAAGTTTTGGGGGGAGCAAAAATTTTTTCAGTTTTTATAAAATAATTCTTTTGCTTCTCTAAACTATACAGCAAATAACACAACTAACTACTACAAAATTTTAGGTGCTGTGTAGGAGTGGAAAATTGCATCATCTTAACACAAGAAGAAAGTATACTTGCATCTAAGGTTAGCAAGCTCTAGCTATTTATTATTTTGATTTTTTTTAGGAAATTGCAAAATGAAATATTAGAATGTATAAAGTAAACTTATCTGTAAATTATTTATGATTCATAAGTAAAAGCTTTCTCATATTTTTGTTATATTTTTATATGTAAAATACTGGATTGTCCAAGTTTCAGCTGTTTGTGTTAAATTGTATACGCTGAAAAAGCTTTATATCTTTCTGAAAATTACTATACAAATTCTTATTATAAAGTATGGGGACATTTAATAGTATGAGGACAAGAGACTTATTCTCATCTTTTTTGTTGTTAACTTTTAATGGGGAGTATTGCTTGGTATTCAAGAAACTCAGGATATATTAACTGTCAAATTAAGCTCACAACAACTAAAAATTTCATGAATTAATTAAACCTAAAAATTAGTATTTTGTAACTATATATTAAAGAAAGTCTTATCAATGTCAAACACAAATAGTTTTGATTAAAAGAAGCAAAATCTTTTCAAGTGCAATTTCTTTTAACTTTTGAAATAAATTCTCCTGAGAGTCATGAAATAGTAATTACTACATATGGTTTTATCCTGTCATAACATTCTGAAATGAAAATGCATTTTACTGTCGAACTTGATAAAGTTTTTTGATGTCTTCATTCTCTGATGAAGGGTTATGTACTTATATTTTATTCAGACTGATTATTATCTGCTAGTGAAAATCTTAATTTCAAATAAAACATCTCATTGAATAAATTACTAAGCAATTTAAGAAGAAAGATATTACAATGTTGACAGTAAAAGTTATTTAAAATATTTTTTACTATTTTTTCCTAAATTTAGTTTTGTTTTAAATGCTTTCAGCATTATTTTATATGTAGGCCTGTAAAGTATTTCTTAGGATCATAGTATCATAGAATGATTTAGTTTGAAAAAGACCCTTAAGATTATCCAGTCCAACTGTAAACTGTCACTGCCAAGTCAAACACTAAACCATGTCCCTAAGTGTCACATCCACATATATTTTAAATACAAGGATGGTGACTCAACCATCTTAATCTAAAAAAGATTCATTTCTTTTCAATTAAAATTATCCATGATATAAAATGTACCTTCAGAGCTAAATACAGCTCTTGGTATAGGGAGAAACCATATTCTTCCAATAACAAAGGCCATTCAACATTTTCTATTATTTGACTCTGTTTGTCAGTTCTTACATTTAGCCAAATCATAATTCTTTAGCTGCATTTTTCATGTCTTTAGTTTAATATTCCACTTGAAGTTTGCTGTAGCTTTTTTTTTTTCTTTAAAGATTAATTTCAATAAAAGAAAAAAACACTAACTCTTTCCAAGAATCAGATTACAGGGACATATGCTGGTTTGTCTCTATTAAAAATTTTCTTTGTGTTTCACTGAGAATTTTTAACCTCTGCGTTTTTAAGAAGGGACTTGTGATTTAATTGGAAAGTGGTCGGGTGCTGTTTACTAGATTTGCTCTGCCAAATTTAGTCTTCTGTAGGGCAATAGTTTCAATGTCTGGGCAGGACACCTGTTAGGAAGTTAGTGGAAGATAGGACTGATAGTAATAGACACACTGAAAGAAGCAGCAGAGCAATGAGAATTGAGACAGGAAGTATTAATACTAGAAAAAAAGATCTTGTAGGAGTGGACCCTGGAAGGAATAACCTGAATGGGGTGATAAGATGGAAAAGCGTGAGAGAAGTTCCACCTAAAGGAAGGTACAGATCAGTTGTTTCCATCTACTGA
The DNA here is from genome assembly GCA_013397935.1 of Dasyornis broadbenti. Taxonomy (NCBI): domain Eukaryota; kingdom Metazoa; phylum Chordata; class Aves; order Passeriformes; family Dasyornithidae; genus Dasyornis; species Dasyornis broadbenti. The sequence goes on along the minus strand of VZRN01000636.1, from coordinate 17,301 downwards.
AAAGGAAAAAATATCCTCCCACCCCCCAAAAGAAAACCCCAACAAAGCAAAAAGCCAACAAAAACCGCAAATAAATAAAACCGAATAAACCCAAAAGCCACCATACTAAACCAATCAAATAAAAACTAAAAAACAACCCCCCAAAATGTCCAAACCAATTAAACTCCACCGAAACAGAAATTAAGACCATAATTGCTATATGCCTGCAGCAAGCACCTGCAGAACATTCAAGATACGCCTTATTTGGCAGAACTTAGCTCAGAAACATGCTGCCTACTATGAATAATATTAGGTCTAGTTGACAGGTGGCTTGTACTGTGTAGCTAATCCCTGAAACTAGTTGTTAATTATTATGTTACCTCCTATTTCTTGTTGCAGTTAAAAAAATTAAATCCTGTCAAGGAATAGTTGCAACACTATCCATTTAAGATTGTATAATGCATTTATCTAGTTTTGGAGTGTTTGTCTTAGCACAGTAACTCCAGAATTATAGAATATCTCAAGTTGGAAGGGATCCATGAGAATTGTTGATTCCAACAGGACTGCCTGAAATTTAATTATATGGCTAAGGGCATTGTCCAGACACTCCTTGAGCTCTGGCAGGTTTGTTGCAATGACCACTTCCACAGGGAGCCATCACTGTTCCACTGAGCGACCACCCTCTCAGTGAAGAACATTTTCCTAATGCCCAAGCAGAACTTCCCCTGACGCAGTTTCATTCAATTTCCGCATATCCTATCACTGGTCACTTCAGAAAGGAGATCAGCACCTCCCCAGCCACTGGCCCCGTGGAGGGAGATGTAGGCTGTGACATTGTCACTCCTCAGCCTTCTCTTCTCCAAGCTCAACAAGGCAAGTGATCTCAGCCTCTCCTCACAAGTCTTGCCCTCAAAAAAGTCACTATATCCTGAAAGAAGAGAATATTGTCGTGTCTAGCAATGCAATGCAGAGAAATGTAGGATTTTATCTTTACAAGGAATATTAGCCTGACATTTATATTGCTGAAGTCAAGAGTAACTGTCAAATGCGTGCCTGATTTGAACACATTGCCTTGAAGGAATAAATAATCTCTCTTATGAGTATTTGGTGTAATATTTCCTAAATGGTCAAACTAAATGCTCAGAAAGTTTGGTTTCCCCTGTCACCTGGTTTGTGATGGTAATTTGTAAGTGATGTTCACATTAAACATTTGAGAAATACTCTTCTGGACTGGAGTAGTTAGACACGAACATGCTTTTCTGTACCTTCAGATTAAATACTTTTTTTATTCTTCTGTCGTCAAACTGAATCCAAGGATAGACCCACTGGTTCTAGATGAAACTTCATCTAGCCCAGTGTCCTGCCTCCAGCTGTGGCCATCAGCAGACACTTAGAAAAGTCTAAAAACAAATCAAGTACCTGCATTTATTGTTTCTCCTAGGATACATTTTAGCACATTCCCCAAGAGTGATGTCAGCTATTCTGTGGAAAAAAAAATCCATATATTTGTTTAAAAACATCTTTCTTCGTGGTCTTTATTTCTTCTTTTAGAAGAGGGAGTGAACAGTGGACTATTTTAGCTCCCCCTGATTTTTCAGAAATCAATAATTTCCATCTAAATCTTTTCTTTCCAACCTGAGAAGCTTTGGATAATCGTATTTTTGTCATGTGAAAACCAATAGAAAATTCAGATTTTCTCCAAACAAATATATTGAAGTTCCCAGACAACACTTTTGAAATGAAATGCTGTACTTTGTAGTGTTATACGTTATTCTATATATTCACCTTCAAGCAGTACCTCTGAAGAAAATTTCAAAGTGTTTTTACTGAATCTGAAAGCCTTGTGAGCAGACAGAAAGAAAGGTAAGAGCTCCCTGTTTACAAGAATGTGCCTTTATGAACATGAGGATCAATGTGCCATGTTCAAAGCTAAGTACTTCAGGTCAATACTCGCGGAGTATCAAAGCATTTTATTGTTAATGTTTATGGAAGTGGTACAGAGATCAGACACTGAGAGATCTCTGATCTCACAAGTGCAGAGTTCCAGTAAATCTAATTGGAAAACCCTTCTTTATTTTAAAGGATTCAAATTTTAGTCTGGATATATAGAAATAAAGAATAATACCAGTTTTTTGCACTTAGCTTCAAATCACATAGACCATATGAAGAAAGGCTGCAATTTCGTCTGTAAACAAAGGAAGAAAATTACAACATTTTCAACCTAATTATTACAACATTAATAATCTTTTTTTTCCGTTTTAGTAATCTTCAGTTTAATATGTTTCATTAATATATTTCCTGATAAAATCATAGGTATCTGTACAAAGAATGGAATTTATTGATTCAGAACAATTTTTTTTTTATTTTCCTCTGGCATTCAGAACTTAGCAGAATTTTTCATATTAAAATTTTATTTCCTATTTACACCAAACTATCACTTTGGGTAACCTTATTTTACCATTTTATCAGATTTTAACTTTTTCCTTTTGTCCACTTGGATTTCCTGAAATCCCCTTCATAGCTTAGAAAAATAAAAAGCATATGTGAGCCTAAAATTCAAGTTATTACACTTTTCAGTTGTTCTGGCACTAAAAGCACCTTTTATGGTTGTCTTTCCAAGATATAGAGATGTATATACTTTTCTACCAGCACAATATTGTAGTTTCATGGATGACTTAATCATACCAAAGCATGTTTTTTGCATACTTTTATCTGTGAAAAGTATGAATTAATGAATAGCTATTTGTTCTACATCAACTTGACCTTATAGTGAATATTTTAATTTTCAGAAAGGTTTCTCTACACAAATGACAGACTTAAAAATTATTATCTGTTTTGCATAATGAGTGTTAAAACTCAGCTTATGTTGTATTTAGTTGAAAGCTTTTCCTTTAGTTTTTGGGGGTAAGGAGGGAGTTTTTCAAATTGTACACAATTTTTCCTTGGAAACTTAAGGCTGTCCTCATGTTGAAGACTGGATTTGTTAACTTCCAAGCAAAATGGTATTACCAGAGCTGTAGATCAGTTTAATTTGCTTTGTGAACGGAGAAAAAGAAAATTCCTTTTGTCTGTCTTTTAATGGAGCTATCTTTGGAGTATGCTGTTCCATTTCCAAAGGAGAGTTATTGGTTGGCAACTCTGAGACAGAATTAAAAAAAAAAACAACCCTCCTGTGCCTATTGGTCTCTCTCACTTAGGACATTATATTTATAATGAAATCACTCACAGTAATCCAATACAAGGTATCTCAAGGAAAAGCTCACATTTCTTCAATGCGGATTTCAGATAAAATCCCTGTAAATGAGAACATTGGGACAATGTCTTGTTACAAATAACACATTTTGAACTTTAGGTACATTCTTAGCGGCTTTGCTGATATCAGGCTTTAGTGGAGATAGTGAATTGGATCAATGAAAGGTACTGTAATTGATGTAATATCAGGTGCAAATCAATGTTAGTGGAAAATATACAAGTGTTCAGTATTTTGCTGCAAAGATACCCTGACTTAGCAGAGTTTGAACAACTGTCCTGGATTATCAGAATGTTTATTAACTTGCATTTTGTTTGGAACCTTAACATAACATGCTTATATTTATTACCACAATCAATTTTAAATTATTCCTGTAATTCATTATCTAATAATTAGCCATGAATTGATCACTACTTCTTTTCTGACAGTGGCAACTTTTGTGCTTCACTGGAAACATTGAACCAATTACACGAGAAGCAAACAGTATACTAGTTGCAATTAAAGAAGAGGTCTTCAATCCTTATGTACAGAAATATTTATTTCTGAAAGTAGAAAAAACCATAAATATATCACACAGAATGCTACTTCAGAGTTTTCTGAAAGTGTAAACCCAATGCTGAAGCATTCCTAGGTTTCTTTGCCTACCTGAAAAGAAAACAGTAGGTTCATCTCTAGAATCAGTCAATTGATAGAAATAATTTAAAATCCTATTAAAAAAAAAAATCAAGATTATGTCACAACACCTCTCATATATCTGAAATATAGGTGCACAGAATATCAAAGTGCAATTCTCCTAATCAGGTTCAAAAATACTCTATTCTATTTGAATATTCTGCTCACTGGGTGTTTCATTTTATATGGTAAATGAGACATACTTTCGTAGTACCACAAAAATTTATTGCTTCTTCCTTGCACTTGCTGTTGAATTAAATGGAGAAAATCAGAATAAGTGTAAGCATGCCTTGTCTAAACTTGGTAAAGTAGTAGTGAGAGTGCTATTTTTGACCATGGTGACTTTACAGAGTCAATTTGATATTGAACCAGCAGTTACTGCTGATATGTTGATGGATGACCTAAAGAAAGTGATGAGTGCATTATTTTTCATGAAAAAACAAATGGATAAGGAAACAATATTTTTCTAGTACATGTCCAAAAGGCTATAGAGTGTTTTATCTAAGATATGTTTTATATGAAGATTATTATATGATTTGCAAATAAAGATGCAGGAACTTAACTTTTTTTTAAGCTAAAGTTTTAAGAATTGATCTGCTTTTTTTTTTTTTTTTTTTAAGAATTCCAGAGAAGGAACATACATGATATTTTAAAGACAGATACAAGGGATACTTTATAAACTTTTATGTAATATGTACAGTGTGACTTATAAAACATACAGCAGCTGTGAAAAAGAAGGTACTATCCTGCTTCCTGTGTAGAACTAGAAAACTTTACCAAAGTACACTTTGAGGATAGTGAGCAGAGACTTCTGTAAATAAACTGAGAAGCTGGAAATGCCAAATAGAGAAAATAAGTTTATGTGGAATAATTTCCTTTAAGCATATACATGGTTGACTAACCAAATTTTTTGTCAAGATCTCTTTCCTTGTAAAAATCCAAAACGGAAGAGATTTTAATATGACTATTCTGGAAACCTGGATTGCAGGCTTTCATCAAATGCTTAGGTAAGTAAAAGATCTCCTAGGACTGATTAGCTATCCAAAGAACCAGTGTGATTCTGATAGTACTGACAGCACTGATACTAAAAGAAAATATTGGGTGACATTTCAGATTTTCAATATAAGAACAGTTGTCACCAGTCCTGAGTCAGAAGGTGTCATTCTACCCAGCAACAGCCCAAGGACATCACATCTGACATTTGCAAAGCCAAGAAACAAGCAGATTCTTATTCCATATTATCTGAGAAAGAAGCAGTGCTAGGTTTCAAGACAACACCTGTTGTCTTGTTCTTTTTTCAGTGAACAGTAAGATAAATTATTCTTACTGTGACAGGTGCAAAAGAAACTTTTGAGATACTGCACTCCCTGGTATTGTCATGAACAATACGTATATCAACATACAAGGAGTTTTATAGATGCACAAAATGTAGCTGCATTGTTTGGAAGTGACTACCCCAAGTACAGGGGAAAAGGAAACATTAAGAGAGTAAGGTCATACTGCCTTTGGGCTGACAGTATAGACACAGACAAGGCTTACAAATAATCAGTTTTTTCTCCTCAGATGCCTGTGTCTAGGAAACTTGAACTGCTACAAAAATCATTGATCTCAAAGAAAGAAAGAATCAATGTCTGTAGTATCAAAACACAAAGTAGTAGTGGTAAAAATGAAATTAAAAAGTATTTTCAGGACAACATTTGTCTGGGAGGAATGAGCTACAGTGTTCACACACAGTGATTCCTCAAAATGCAGAGCAAGATGTTATATGGGCAAGCCTCTTTTCCTAAGGAACCAGATATTTTCAGCTGAAATAAAAACATGTCAAGCAGAGTTTTTCTATAGATTTTTTCTTTCCTTACTAGCAGAACAGTAGGGAATCCTCTTCTGCAAGGAAGTTAAAACCAAGAGAGCAGGCTGGTGTTCTATTTTCTGCATGTGAAAACAGTCTAATCAATTCATAGTCAATCACAGAGGTACTTATTGTAGGTGCCTGTTCTGGCCTCTGCAGCACAGGGAGTAAAACCATGGGCTATGCTGTCTTTGCCATCTGTACCTCAGTGTGAGCCTGAAACATTTATATATTCAAATGAGGTACCTGCTTTAGCCCACTTATTTGCATTAATTGTCTGCACATTTTCCTTGAGCAGCACATCCTGCTGATGCCCTCCCTCTCTATTACACATGGCTTTATTCCTGACCCACAAGAGCTCAGGCTTCACGCTTCTCTGCTGACCTCACCCAGAGTCTGCTTTTGAGTTGAAGGTGAGATCAGCACCCTAAATTTTGAGCAGAAGGCAATCTATCCTTGTTATCAAGCACTTGCAGAAATCATATATGCTCAAGCAGGTCACTCTCCCCTCTCTGTCACACCTGCACTATGATTTTTCCTCTGGGTTGCCCATTCCTGAGCGTGAACATGACTCAGGTTTAAACCGGAGCCTCCACCATGACATGGGACTTGCCATTTATACACTCTTTTGCTCTAGAGCAAGTTTTCACTTCAAGTAATTTACTCTATTTATGGTATATTTTAATTAAAGTATAGGTAGAGAAGCACCATAAGCAGAACAAATTGACTTGCCTCAGGAAAATATTTAGGAAATATCATCAGAGAAATAAGAAGTGCTGAACTTTACTGTATTATTTTACTGCTTTCTCTGGTTGTTCAGGCGAGAGAGTTGGCAATTTTTGTGAGAGAAATATAAAGTGGAAAATTTTTACTTCTTTTCTGACTTTGTTTTTTATTTGCCATTAAAAGCAACACAGGCTGCTGAAGGTGGGGTGGTCTTGCCATCTATCAGACACCACAGTCCTCTGAATGTCCGGAATGGGGTATGGCTACTAGCCACAATTGCTATTTAAACCAGCTTACTCTATTTCAGAGAAGATCCTTTACATTTTTTAGCGAGACTGACAGTAATTACGGACTTGGAGGTGTGTTTTCTTTTGGAAGTGTGGAAGTGCAAGTACCAGCATTTGCTTTTTAAAACTTCATTGTATATGCAGCAAACCTTATGCCTAAATAAGCATAGACATACCTAATATAAAATTTGTCCTACAACTGTAGTTTTATAGTCAGTTCTAAACCCGTCTAAATCAAACAGGTGGAAAAATATTATAAAAATGAGAGTCTTTTTGCTAACTGTGGGTATACCTCATGTATTTATCACCAGGGTTTAAAGGATTTATTCTTCACAAGTGTGTAAAAACCCATTCCTTGTACTTATGATTTTCTTTCTTCACTCCTCTAACAGTTAAAGATAAAAAAGGGGAGACAGAGAAGAAAAGAGGCATAGAGCAGTCTGATATTACTAAGGCTCTCTGCTTTTTTCTTGGCCCCAGTGCTGGAACACAGAAGGCACAGTACCTCAGATCTATTTTTAAGAACAGAGAGAACTTAGACAAAGCCTCCTTTACACATGGTTGCTTTGAATCTCTTATGAAAATTTGGTGCAGCTGTGAGGTTAATTCTAAGGCAGGAGACTTTCTGATGTAATCATTGATTTCTTAATTGCCTTAAAGCTGCAAAGAAATGTGATGTTTTGTTCGCATCCCTTACCAGGATGGGAAAATATATACATGAGATCTTTGACAGAAAAACCAGGCCGACCCTTTTGCAGTCAACTCTTTTCTTATTAATTCAGTCACAGGGAACTTAGGCTTAAAAGACAGTCCCCAAAACTCCTCATTCCATGCTCATACACCGCTGGACTGGAACTTAAAAATTACTAGCTGCTTAGTTATGATATTATTTATTTATTAATGAACCTTATATATTCTCTGTGGGGCAGCCTGGAAAGACATTTCTCACTTATGATTACAGGCAATGACCCTTTTCCTCAACAGGTGTGATATATTCAAATAGTTTGATAGCGGGACATTCAGAGCTCATTAGAATAATCATCATGCAAGTGTTTTAGGTTAGATGCTACTCCTGTTATGGAGAGTAGATACTGATTGAAAATTGGTTAAAGTCTACATGATGCTTTTCCAGTCACATGAAGTCTTGAGTGTTCAGAATATGTGATTTTGCAACGTAGTGGTTCAAAGCATAGTTTCAAAGCTAATATAAAGGATTTCATTTGTTGTCACACATTTCTTCTTTAATCTAAACCTTCAGCTTTCACCAGGAAAAAATCAACTGCAGCTTCTGCATCGCATTATTAATGTATTTTTTCATATTTTGCTCTATATTTGAATTTCCAACTTGAACAAAATAAAAATTAGTAAAAAAAAAAACAAACAAAAAACCAAACAAAGCAACAGGTACTTCTGCTTTAGTGTATCTTAATCTGAGGTTCAAGACAGGGGATTGTCTTTGAATACATTTGAATCCATGAGGGTTTTGTTGTTTTTCATTCTGTTGTATGTAGAAAGTATGAGAAGAATACATCTGAAAAAAATTACATAGTTCTAAAATAACTCTTATTTGGATTTTTGTGGGGTTTTTTTTCTGAAGTCTTATTCGTGGTAATGAATGGAACCTGAACCTACTTCTTCTCATACAATAAAGCAGATTAGCTTCCATTATTTTTTTGAGGAGAAGGGAGGAGGAGGGGAGAGGGAGACTGTAATGCATATGAGGTCAATAATATGAAGTTTATAATTTATATGGGAAAATAACCCTAAAAAATTGGTTGCTTTGATCTATATTTATGGAAAAGTATTTGAGAATGCTATGTCTTCAAACCACTTAAAGAATCACTATTTATAAAAAAAAGATTTCATATGAGTCCCTTTTGAACATCTCTAGGAAGAGTTTCAGTTATTCAGAACAGTATTTTTGCATGTGTTTCCTTCCAAATCTTCTCAAATTCATAGTCTTTATGTCACTCTTGTAAGCTGTGCACCAGCTAGTTTCTACATAGCTTAAAAAGGAAAGGGTGTGAGTCTTGGTACTTCTCTAGTGTTTTTCCTTAGAAAATTTTAAATTCTAAACATTTTTATGGACCTGTAGCTGGGTAAAGGATCCATCTTGTAACTGGAAATAAAGTATTCTATGTTCTTCAAGTAATTTACTCCAAACTATTCAATATTTTTAATTACACTACTTTAATAGATAATACTAATATTTAACTACTCCTAAGTACAGCCACATATTTAAAAGAGCTAACAAGAAATACACTATAAATGTAATTAATAAAGAGGCTTTAATGAAAGACACGCCTTTTCTGAGGCATTTTCTGTGTGGAAAAAAACAGATGAATTCAATGAAGTATTTCTTGATTTATTCAATTTCCTTGGAAGGACAGAGTTTCTATGAATTATTTGATTTTAGGTGTTTCCCTGTGAAAAACTTTTATCCCCTGGAAATCTGGTTCATTTTCATTTTATATAATATATCCAGAAATTTAGGTAATGAAGTATTAGTTACATGTGCAGTCTTATCTGTCTTTCTGGGTTATCAACCTATCTTTCATTCTTGTACGTTAATGAGAAAAAGAAAAAGCAGGTAATTAATATATTTTGGACATTATCCAAGAAGAAATTAAATATTTCCAAGCCAATACAACTACTTTAGCATTGGATCATATATTTCTTCTGCAAAACAAAATACAAGAAAAGAACTCCCACGCTCAATAGAAGGTGTCAAGTAAAGCTCCCTGTCATCCTTGAAGGAAAACTTTCTTTTTTGTAACATGCATCGAGAAATGTAGTACAGATGCAATTTTTTTTTATGATTCACAGATTAAGGATTCCTTTTATTCATTTGAATGGCTTGCAACCAGCAGGACAAGTCCTTTCAGCCATTACAGTTTCTGAGCTTGGAGTTCTAACACAAGACAGGAATCTTGCTGCACCTCAGTATCTGTAGCACAGTTCCAGGGTTTGTTTATTTAGCGAGAATCTCAGCTACAGCATTTATTGCCAGGTTTGTGATTTTGACAAAACTGAACAAGAAGATAACATTTGTTGGAACTGTGGGTGCCAGAGGGAAATCAAATAAAAGTTAATAAGTGATGCACACCGCTGAAAAATATGATTACAGTTTGAAGATCTGCTGTTGTTCCTGCTGTTGCAATCAAATCTCAACCTAAAGGCAGAAAAAGCTGCAAAGGGCAGCAGTTCGGGAACACAACTTCAGTGTTTGGTAGCTGGATACATGTAGGTCAATTAGTACCATCTATTTGCAAGACAGCACTAAAATATTTCAGAACATAAAAACTGTATGGCACTGAAAGTGTGCCTATAAGAATGATTATGTTGCCCAGGCAAGAATGAATCACCCAAGTGTTGTAGTGTCTGGTATAACAGGCACGTATGGGGCATGTGGGCACTCACAGAGGAAAGAAATCTTACACACTGTGTGTATAGAATCGAGGTTTGTTTATCAGGGGATTTTTTTGTTTTCTTTCCTGCAAATGTTTCCTCTTCATGTAATTAAACGTACATGCAAGAGTTTAACCAGGAGAGTTTGGTGAATAATATTCATTTACATCCTTTCCTTCTGATACATGGCTTGTAAATAAACTCTAGAATATCCTTGGCGATTATGAGGGATTAAGTCTCACTTGTTGCTTTAATAATTCCCTACATGTGTCATTCTTGCCCACAAGGTACCCATTTTATTCTCTGTTTTTCAAAAGACCATTGGTAACCAACTCAGGGTATGCTGGGAACTAATGACAACTGCAGCATTGACAGAAAATAAGTACTTTTAAGTAGAAGACGGTATGGTTTTAGGAATATCTGGTAAAAATGTTTAGTCAATTAAGCAAAATACTTTTTCTATAATGTTATTCTAATCTGTCATGGATTTGCATAGCAACTCTTCAAATGTACTCACATATTTTGCACTGAAAATATGTTATTGATAAGGCTTGTGATAAGGAGAAGTGGCTTCTGCTTGTTTTTTTTTTTATCAATAGGTTGTTAAAAGATATGTCTAAAATACAGTTATTTTCACAATTTCAAATAGTAAGTGGACGCTTTACAAACATAACTTTATGTTTATGTACAGTAATGGAAGTGTTACGAGGAGAAAGCATTGTCTTTACTAATATCTCATACCTAATTTCTACTTGTAATTGACACAAAATCCATATTATGCTGTTATTGACACATTGTCGTACATGTATGGTGGGGTACTTTCATTTGCAGAGCATAATGGAAAGATAAATGACTTTATGAAGGACAACTTACACTAATTTCTCTGACATTCCTCTGACAGAGGAATTTGCAAATTAATTTTTGGCTTTTTCAGGTTATCAAGAAGGATTTTGAAAGTGCCTTTCACCATCCTTACAGTGCAACAAATTCACAAGAAGCAACAACACTGAACAAATATGATCATCTCATATGATTCTGAAAACAAATGTCATTTGTTTGGCCTTCTCAATAATAAGGTTTTGAGTCTCAATATGACTTCTTAGCTTTGTTTTCTAGACAGTTTTAAAGTATTAGAACACTTTTTTTTCTTTTCAGTAGCATCTTGCATATCATAAATTTTATGAACTTTTTCTGTTTATCCACTTTTCCTCAGTGCATTCAGCTTTGCAGGAGATACTCAATACAGTTTTCCTTTAGAGCAAAGGCAGGGTAAACTACTTGGGCCCTGTGGTTAAACTTTGTCTTATAAAAGATGGTTTTGGACCAAATAAGCAGAAACAGCCAGTAAGCAGCAGATTCTGCAGAGGGAGGGTAGCATTTTTCACTGTGCCACAAGGCACCACGGCCTAGCTGTAAACACCCTGTACACAAAACCCCTCTCTAGATCTTTCCAAGGAAAGACCATGCATGCCCCAGCAGAACTCCTCCTGGCAGAGGGATGGGGGTGTTCCTTGATAAACTCTTTTTTTCTGTGTGTGGGTCCCCACCCTTGGCCGGCCAGGACTGTGAACAGTTGCCGCAGTTACTGACCGTGATCATCCACAGATCACTGGAGTCATGGGTGTTGGTCTCTCTCTCTGTCTTTCCCTATCTTTCTTTTACTATCTCTCCTTACTTAAGGTAATCACAAATCCCAGCACAGCTACGCACCGCTTTTTCCAGTTACAATTCCAGAGCTCTTAAAACAAAACCTGTTGCTGTTGTTATATTGCTTATTTAGTGTCGTTTCACTTTAATCCACTCCAAGGGATCCTTTAATAAAGACCCTACTGCGCTGCCTCAGAGGCTGGTCACAGGAGATGGGCTGGTTCCAAAATGTGGGATTTTATGAGCTACACAAGATTTTCTCTTTAAAGATACCTGAGGACTCTGCCTTAAGGAGATCAGTTTCTCTGGGCCTTTAGGGATATCTATGGGCAAACACACCAAATTTCTTTTTTTGCTGCTTTGGAATTCTAGAACACAGCACAAGTTTTATTTGCTGTCATGTATCACAGGGTGCCAAAACACATTCCTTTCAGTAGATTTGTTCAGTGAGCAGGAAATCACGGGTGACACTGCTAAGCATAGGTGATTATCAGCTGACCTTGAGTGAACTCATTTGTTCCTCAGCCACCCAAAATGTCTGAGAAATGAGGAAGGCTGGCTTCTGTTCCAGACATTTCACTGAGAAATTGTAGAAAAACTGTTAGGAACCTATTAATTTCTGCTGTACAGTTCTGAGCCTACACTGATGAATTCTGCAGCACTCTTGCAACTCTGTTACCAGGAATCTCCATCAACTCTTAACGTGTACACAGAAACCACACACACGGACCCCCAGCAGGTGACGTGATTTGGCACATGTCACCGCTTTCTTCCTTTACAATGCGCAGTAAAACTGTGGTGCAGAGAGAGTTACATCATTGCTTTGCAGAGATCAAAGTGTTATCTATAGAGGAAACTTATTTCTCTACTGTAAAATGGGTCACAGTTGTCTATAGCTTTGTTGCTGTGAGACACCTTGTGCAAGGTTATCCATTAATCCCAAATTTTATTCAGGTCAATGGGAATCTTTCTGTTTTGGGAACTCAGTTGTGCTCAGCTGGACTTTTTATTCCTTCAGAGATCCCAAAGAAATATTTGACAATTTCTCTGTACCTAAAACCACTTTTATTTTACATCTATATAAAAAAAGGAAAATTGGAATGTAAATTTCATAGGATGTTATATTTCATGTAAGGATGTGTCAGTAAATTGAAATACACCACCTACATAATTCTTCACGTACATACATAATAGCTATAATAACCCAAACCTCTCCAATCATACAAAAAATACACAAGAATTACTTTTGTAAGTTTGAAATAGATTTTAAATATGTTAAGCACTTTATTCTGGTCTTTGAATTGAATGCTTAATAGTGTCATTTTAGAGTAAATAGAAATTTTTATGCATCACATTATTTCATTGAGCCTCTGCTTATATGATCTAGCCTGAGATAATACAGTTTGATGGCCTCCTACTATTTTTAGTATTACAAAATTCAATGAGAGTAATTTGTGTGGTGACAGAAAAGATTTTTCCAACATTGCCACCACTTCTGGAACAATTCTTGGGTCTTAACCTTCACTCAAAGTAAAGCAGATGTATTCTGTGCAATCATATTGACAGGGGAGAAAAAGGTGTCTGCAATGGGATGGTCATGAACAAATCTGTTTGAAAAAAAAATGAATTACTCTGTTATTGATGAAGTAGGCTTAATCTTTTAGGTAGGTAATATACTAAGCATTATTCCTTACTTCTGCAACTGAAGTTAATCTCTGACTTTCCCTATATGTGGAAGGTGGCAAAGACTTATTGTTAACAAAAGTTAAAATCTATTAAATTTTTATATATTCACAAATACTATTCCATGTCACCTCTTCAGCACAGAAATTTACAGAAAAATGAACACACTGCAAATGGGGTTTGTGAGCAGAGTAATGGTCAATTGACAAAATGTGATTGTACCCTGATTCTTAGATTCTCTCTCATAATCAAACATCACATAAATGCTGAATGAAAAATAATAAATTCAGCAGTTCACAACCCAAACACTGTGTGATATGAATATTGCCAGTTTCATCTGTCATCCCTCAGAAGCTGGAGAGGTGAAATTTGTTGTGCAGCCCCAGCTCTGATGAGCAAAATCAAAATAAACTGTGGGAAGAGAATTGCAGGCTGGACTCAGGAGGTGCACCTGGAGTGCAGGGTGGGAATGCTGTGCTTGAACCCCTTAGGGCAATGGTCAGCCAGCCAAAAACAACCTCCCTAGAGCCCAGGGAAAGCTGCAGTGGGAAGGTGTGTCCCTGTTAAACATCCTCCTGGTTTCCTGTACCTGAGGAGTTCTGACAATAAGTTTTATATTTTCTTCACAAGCTCGCTAGGAAGGTATATGGAGCACGCCAGTGCTCTCAGTGATTTAATGCATTTGGAAGTGCCTCATCACTTGCTATAATCAGTAATTCTGATAACTTGGTTGGAAGTTAAAATGTGTGTGATAATGTTCTAGCCTGAAGTATATACTAGGGTTTATTTTCTTTCTTTCTCACAGTAGTTTTTCTTCCCTCACACAGTGATAAGCAATGATAAAATCCAATTATTAAGTCAGGAGCACTATTGTAAGAAATGATAAGAGTAGCTTGTTTCTAAATGTTTTGTCCTTTTCCTAGTAAATTGAATTTTGACAGTGAAAAATTGACATTTTATGAAATTGAGGTTTGGCCAGATCTGATATGCTCTCTGAATGAGATGGGAGAAATGTGTTTAATGCATTAACTGTTAGATAGCTTCTTTTCATTTAATATTTGTCAACAAATATTTATTTAATTAGCAGTAAGAGGCAAGAGACTAGATTTTTCAAAGGAACAACACGTATTAAGGTTGCAGTCTGAAGTTATATTGAAAGGTATCCTTAATATTTTGATTGTAAAGAAAATCCAAACATTATATGTATGCTTTAAAGGATATACTATTTACAACAAAATAGCATTAAAATTATGCTTACTGCATTTGTGTTAAAATATTAAGTCTGCAGCCGTTAATTGTGTAGTTCACCAGTCTTTTAAATTGAAGACAAATAACCTTGATATGTAGCCTTTAGAGATAAATACTTTTATGAGAGACTTAAAATTAATTATTTGATATGGGACTCAAATTTGTTTTATAGTCACTGTCCATACAATACAATACAACACAAAATATGGATTAAATTAGTGGTAGGTAAATCTCAAAATCTTTGACTACTATTCAGACTTCTGGGTCTGAAAATCTGGACAGCAAATACTGTGAGAATTGCCTGTGGCATTTCAGTGTCTTACATCCAGTCATAGTTGGATAATGGCAGAACCAAGACACAAAACTTTTGTAACATAAACAAAATGGAAATAAACCTATGGCATTTTCCAATTTACTGAGACAAAATACTTTGCAAGTCATTTCAAAGACAGGGAGGGATGTACCTTTGTTTGTCCAGAATCATTCAATTAACTCTCTAAAGATAAATTTGAGCTCTAATGTCTGCTGGTGCACTGCTATTGTTAGTAAATCTGTACCTGTACCTACAGCAAAAGCAACAACAGAGCACTGCTATTGTTTTATGTGTCACTTATAATCCAGGTGTAGCAGAATGTGCAGTAATGGAGAAGCAGTAATGGATTTTGCAATAGTCAAAATCTTAGGAAGTCACTCCATAAATTTGCTACATCCTAGTAATTTTATTTCCCACAATCTATAGGCTATATAATACATATGTTTCAAAGCTTAGACATCTGTTGCAAATTTACAGATGAGAGGTAGTTTGCCAAACTGCCCAACAGAGACCAGAGCACACCTGCTCAAACAAGTTGGAAGCATTACAAATGCACAAACTTGACCTAGGCTTTATGAAACAACAACAGTGGTTTGAAAATGCTAAGAAAAGAAAAGAAAGAAAAAGAAAAAAAAAAAAGAAATGGCAGCTATGGAATCTGCAATTTATTGATTGATGAACACATCTGCTGATTTAATATTCATAACCTTTGCCAAGTAAATTATGCTCCTTTACAGAAGCTTATTTCCAAAAAAGACAAGTTTATAAAGAGTCCCTCATGTTTTGGTTTTTGTAGTAGAATAAAAATTCCAGCACTACATAGCACACCCCAATGAATTTGTTGAACAGGATAATACTGAAGGAGAGAAAAGCAGCAAGACAAGCTTAATGAACTAGAAAATATCAGCTGAAGACAACAGGATTCAGTGTTGGCTGAATTCCCACTGGATCAGGCTCTGTGAGAAGGGACAGCCACGCTGGGGAATAGGATCTCGTGTCTAATCTGGTCTCTGGTAATGGGACCTCTATTATCTGCTCTAATGAAAGATGTGTCTGTGCAGTGTTTTGCAGGCAGATGTGAATTGGCTCTGCCAGTTTGCTAACCTGCCTGGAAGCTGTGCGTGTCAGACAATGAACCTTAGCTAATGTACATTGTTTCTCATAGGGGCTTATTAGCTCAGATTTGATGTTATCTAGTGTATCTACTTTGTTTCCCATTTGGAAGTGGCTGGCTTCCAACTGGCTTCAAGTGTGGGCAGTTGCCATCACTGTGTTCAACTGCATCTGTGCTTGAAATGCAATGCAGATGTATTTTCAGCATTCCATAAAAAGAGATAACATTACCATGAAAAATAGAATTTGACGCCTTACTAACAAACTACTCAAACTGGAAAAAAACCGTGAGAAGTTTACTTTGGGTGATGAACACAACATGTAGTAGAAATGAAGATAGATTCTCAAGTAGCTAAAAAAATTTGGAAATTCTGGCAATATTCATTTATCTTTGGAAGTGAGATGACAGACATGCCAACACATCATAAAGCTGTGTTTCTTGAGCAGAAGACTTCTGTTTCACTGAGGTCTAGCAGGCTGGTTCTCTGGGTCTTCTGCATGAACTTGAAGACCTAAAGATGGAGTGATACTAAAGGGAAATGTTTAATTCTCATACAGAGTTCTGGATGAAAGATCATTGATTTTTTTCTAAGAGATCAATTTCTATGGCAAATGTAGAGGGTACAAGCAAGGACTCACATTTTGAAGATTTTCCTATTGTCAAAGGTCATGAGGATATGGAAATTCGGTGTACCTTACTGCTGGGGCAGCTCAAATCTCTGGGAAGGAACCCGCAAGACAAAGCATTAGTAAATTACCAATTTACAAACCACCTGAGGCTGTCCAACTGTTTTACCAGCTTAGCTGGTAATGTGCAATATTTTTGCTTAGCAAGAAGTAAAAAGAAAAAAAAAATACTCTGGAAAAAAAAAGTAAGTTAATGGTACTGACGAGGTTTTGCAAAGCAGCAGAAGAAATACAGTTCATCATTTCTACTGCTTGTAATTTTTTCAATGTCTCTAGGTGGGGATTTCAAGTAAAAGTAAACTCTTGTTTCCAGAGGAATGCATCCTGCCTCCTTGTGTGTAGAGCTAATGGCCAGTCGTGCTACTGGAAGTTTAAACAGAGCCAACCCTCCAGTCCACACGTTGTCTTTAGCCCACATCTAGATATATATATATATATA
>VZRN01000635.1:511399-522580 GCA_013397935.1 Dasyornis broadbenti | reverse complement strand
GACAAAGAAGATGATGAAGATGAAGAAGACAATGAAGATGAACACAAAGAAGATGATGAAGACCATGACAAGAGGATGAAGACAAAGACGACGGTCTCAGTTTAGAGACAAATTGAAGAGAGGACACTCCACAGTGAACAGACTCCTCTAAAGGGATCCCCCTCCACCGACAGAAAATGAATGCCAAGAGAGGACAGTGAAAACCCCAAACCCAACAGTCAGTGAACAACAGAGCGCTCACAGAACTCACCCCCTGCCCCCAGACACAGCAACAGAGACCCAGAAGTGCCTGGAGAATGGGGCAAACCCCGAAGAAATGCCCCTTCCTGACCTACGTGGCGAGATGGCGTCGGCTTTCCCGCTGAGGGCAGTGCAGCTGCCACGGAGCAGTTCCAGCAGGAGGCCAAGCCCTGGGGACTCTCTGGTGTCCCCCTCCTCTCCAGGGCAGACGGAGCAGCTCGGCTGGAGCCTCTTGGGGCGCGCTCTGTGCCCGGCTCGGCTCCCCGAGGCTCGGGTCTGCTACGGGACGGCCCCGCTCCCGCTGCTGCCGCCGCTGTGGGGTTGGAGCAGCAGCTGCTGGGTTCAGCTCAAGGCAGCTGAAAGATGCTGCTGCAGCTCCTCCAGCCAGGCAAGGGAAAGGCTTTGGGATGGGCAAACAAAGCCAAGGCAGCCAAGCAAAACCACGGAACGCCTGCGCAGAGAGGCTTGGAAAATGCCCACCCAAAGAGCCCAAAGCCTTTGGGCCTGAAGGGTGCAGCAGCCATTGCTGGGGCTTAAAGCAGAGGATCCTGGAACAGACTCTTGGCATAAACCGCTCCACAACAGCGACAAAGAAGATGAAGGAGATGAAGAAGACAAAGATGAAGAAGACCAAGACAAGGAAGACAAAGAAAATGAATAAGACAAAGACAACAAAGCAGATGAAGAAGATGACAACAAAGAGGAGGAAGAAGACAAACACAAAGACTAAGAAGACGAAGAAGATGGACAAGTCTTATTTAAGAATACAAAGAAGAAGAATAGTAACAAGAATTTTAAAATATATATAAGAAGAAGAGTAATAGGAATAGGAATTTAAAAATACTTAGAAGAAGAAGAAGAGTAATAGGAATAAGAATAAGAAGTTAAAAATACATAGAAGAAGCAAAGAAGAGTAGTAAGAAGAAGAAGATAAGAACTTGTGTATTTTCTAATAAAGTTTGTAAGGCACAAGAAAAGAGTCTCCAGATTTCATTTCTTGTCTCTCAGAGGTGTTGATGCATTTTCAAAGTCAATCCCAGTGAGTCCCCTGTGAGCAGTGACTGCTGAGCTCCCAGCGCCAGCGGGAGAGTTCCCAGCCGGGCGGGCAGGGCAGGGCTGTCCCTGCTCTCTCCAGGCAAACGAAAGCCGCCCGTGGAGCCCGACTGGCCCAGAATTCAGTGGCAGCTCCGAGCTCTGCTCCCTGCGACAGGGCCAGGATCCTGGCTGGAGCTGGGCCAGGGCAGGCTCAGGCTGGAGCTCAGGGAAAGGTTCTTCCCCCAGAGGCTGCTGGGCACTGCCCAGGCTCCCCAGGGAATGGGCACGGCCCCGAGGCTGCCAGAGCTCCAGGAGCGTTTGGACAGCGCTGCCAGGGATGCCCAGGCTGGGATTGTTTGGGGCTCTGGGCAGGGACAGGAGCTGGCACTGGATGATCCTTCAGGGTCCCTTTCAGCTCAGGATATTTTGGGATTCCATGGAATTTAGGGAGAGTGAGCAGCAGGTGCAGAACAGAGGGGTCTGGCTCAGCACAGGTCAGATTCCCATACCCTGATGCTTTTCTGAGCACGTTGGGCCCATCATCTCTGAAGATTTTAAGAACAGACTGGAGCGATATCTCTCAGGAATAACAATTTTTTAATGCAGGTGACATTTCTAGTCCCCTCCAGCCCTATTTTTCTACCCTTCGAGGACTTTCCTCAAATAATACTTTTGAGAACTTGACCGTGGGGGTGAATTTTATGGGTTACATCTCCGCTAAATAAAGCAGGAATGCAAAATCCAATGGGCTCTGCTATTGTAGGTCTGAACAGAAGAAGGAATTACAGTGTCCCTTCTACATCCAACTCTCCACCACGGAAAATACTCCCCAAAAATCTTGGAGGCAAAGGGAGAAGCCAGTTTGTAATTCTGAGTCTGTTACTTCCAGAGAGAGACGAGGCATTAACAGCTAAATGAGAAAATGAACCAAAATCCAGACTGCATCATCCCATCCATAAACTGAATAAAATTTTTCTTAATTTCTACATTTTTCTTTATTCTCACTCATCTTTATCACTTCAGAATTTGTTTTCCTGTCACTGAACCTTGCCCAAGTGGCTAAGATCAGGTATTCCCTTGACTCCACTCAAGAAGCCACCCCAAAACTCCTCTGGCGGTGCAGGCAGGAAGAATCCTCAACAAATGGCTCACGGAGACCACATCAAAGAGAGAAAAATTATTTTAAAAATTAAAAAAAAAAAAAAAAAAAAAATCCCAAACCAAGCCCAAACTGCAGCCTGCTGTTAATTGGCGCCACGGAAATGCCGATGTACAGGGCGGGCGGGCGGCGGTGCAGTGTGTTAAAAGATGTCTGTGTCTCTCCTGGTAAATAAATTGTTTAGAGCTCTCAGATTTCCAGCTAAATGGTGCTGAAGTTTATCAGGGCTCGGCAGAGAGTGTTGCTTCAAAAGAGGAACTCGCAATTAGCACTCAATTACAGCCCCTGGAAATCAGACAACGAGGCACCATTGGCACGGCCCCAGGAAAACGCTGAGCACAGAGAGACTCCTCGGGCTGCTGCTCCTCGCAGCGAACAAGAAATTCATTTTGATCCCTTGTACGCGGGGCTCTTGGATGTCGTCAGATCAATTTGCCCCTGCACAGGCCCTGTGAATGAAGAGCGAGGCTGCCGTTCATCCCAGCTCTTCCATTATTTACCCGAGTTTGCGACTGAGCTTTCATGGGGGATTCGAAGGCTGGAAGAGGGAGGGTGGGCACGGAGCAAGGCAGGGACTCAACCCCGCCCCCACCCAGTCTCCCATGGCACAGCTCCGTGGGGATTTTCCCGGTTCTGAGAGTCACGGTTGGATTTTGTATGGAAAAATCCAGGTTTTTGAGCAGCGAGGATTTCTCCCACCAGCATCGCCTGGGGAGGGGAGTGAGGGCAAACAGAGCAGTAAAAAAAGCGAAGTGGGAGAAATGGGATGAGTTGAACAACCTGGGATAGTGGGAGGTGTCCCTGCCCATGGCAGGAGGTGGAACTGGATGAGTTTTAAGTTCCTTTCCAGCCCAAACCATTCCATGATTCCATGAGATGAAATCATGAAGAAATCACAGAAAAATTCCCTGTGGAGAAGAACCAGATGCTTCACCTCAAACCAGGGGAGCATGTTAACCCCTTTAAACAAGTTCTCATATCAACTTGGATGGTATTTGCCTGCTTGATACCAGTCAGAGAGGTGAGATGTGAAAAAATGACATCAATGAAAGATAAAAATGAAATATTTCCTAGAGGGAAGGTGAAACCCAGTTGCCACTGATTTCGTAGAATCTTGCAGAGGAAGAAATCTTCCATGTGAAGATCAGATCAGTGGAAACTGTGAAGCAGAAGTGGAAAACGCTTCTGCAGAACCTGAATTCGCTCATCTGGAAACAACGGGTCTCGTTTCTTGGAAGGAGCCGAGAAATGTCACAGAAACATGAACAAGACCTAAATTTAGATGCACAGATTGATGCTCAGATAGGCTGAACTAGTTCCTTTATCATGAAGGACAGGCTTGAGGGGTTTGTAATTCAATTACAAGATAACACAAGCGGAGCAAGAAAAATGTTTGAAAGTGTTCTTATCGAAAGGCTGTGGTTTGGGAAAATTCTTCCTAGATTCTTATCTGATCGGTCAAAGCTTCTTGGTTTGGATGAAATCATGATTTTCATTCATTTTCTGAGGGGGTGGAAGAGCGATTGTCTTCAATATTAGACATTTTAACAAACATTTATTTTTGTTAAGCCCCAAGACCATTCCAGAACCTAAAGGGGGCTTAAAAAGAGATTTTTAAAAAGATTTTTCACAAGGGCATGGAGTGACAGGAAAAGGGGGAATGGCCTTAAGCTGAAGGAGGACAGGGCTGGATGGGATCTTGGGAAGGAATTGTTCCCTGCGAGGGTGGGGAGACCCTGGGATGGAATTCCCAGAGAAGCTGTGGCTGCCCCTGGATCCCTGGCAGTGTCCAAGGCCAGGTTGGACACTGGGGCTTGGAGCAGCCTGGGACAGTGGGAGGTGTCCCTGCCATGGCAGGGGTGGCACTGGGTGATTTTAAGGTCCCTCCAACCCAGAATGATTCCATGGACCGGGACACGTTTGTGCCCAGCTGTCAGGGAGCACGTTGCTGGAACTGGGCAAATAACTGGAATGATCATCTGAAACTTCATGGGATACAAGGGTCGGGGCCGCTTGCTTGATGCTACAGGTGGTGAATTTGAAGTTCAGGAAAAAAATCCTTCTAAACTCCCCCAAAACCTTTCAGCACCCAGCCGGCCCTTCCACCTCATCCTCACCTGTGAGTGCAATGTGACCCATCCCATAAAATCGCCGTGGAATAATCCACCGTGAGGGGAATCATTCTCGGTGTCTGACAGCAGGAACAAAGCCCTGGCAGGCGGCAGCAGAGTTTCCTCCCTGTCCCTCGCAGTTCCTCCTGCCCCCATTTTCTCAGAAGCACCCGCTGATGCCCGAGCTATTTGCAGCCACTTCTGCTCCGGGGCACCGATGTGTGGGGTGCAAGATAAACAAGGGGTGTGAAACGAATCCCCGGCGCTCTGCTCAGGATTTCTTTCCCGGCAGGAAGAAATCCTCATCACTCCGCAGCTCCCAGCTCCCCGCCTGCCCCTGGGCAGCGGCAGAGGAAGGTTGTGGTTTGCTTGGCTGTGGTGTTGATGCTCTGCACCTCTGTTTTGGCTCAGCTCCGGGGAAGAACTGGGGAAGGAAAAAAAAATTATATTTAGTACAGCCCGAGTTGCTCGGATTTCATATCCTGGCTTGGCTGTTGGGTCAGTTTTATAAAACTGAGCTGGGGAAAGAAAGTCTGTTTTCCAGCAGACTCATTTCTCCTTTGCCAGCTGTGCTGGCTTCTGCCTCCCCTTTCTTGTAAGTGAAAAAAAACCAAATAGAACCTGGCTCCCTGGAGGGAAATTCTAGCCTCAGTTCAGCGGGTTTCTCCTCATCTGCATTCCCAGCCTCACTCAGTAACAGCTGGAAGGGAAGGAATGGAAGAGGCTGAGCACAAGGAGTGGGATGAGGAAAACAGGTGAGCACAGGAGAGGAACAGCTTTGCAAGGGGACAGGAGAACAGGAGGGTGAACTGGGATCTGGTTTTATTCCCTGGAAGCTGAGTAGAAAAATGCTGTGACAGGATCTGAGTCAGCCAGAGCTCTGTGGTGTCCATGTCCTTCTGCAGAGCTCCTCAAAGAAGGATGAAACCACAGAACTGCTAAAAGAAGCGGTTATAAGCAAGGAATTTCAGTGTCTATCCCCATATCTCCACCTCCCCACTGCGTCTTTGTGGGGTTTTGGTTCCCAGGAAATCTTTTGGCCATTTTGAGGTCTCAGTAGGTGTTTACTCCTTGTTTATCTCAACAGCTCTTCCCAGTGATTATTCCTCTTCCCCACGATTGTTTCTCTTCCCTGCCACCTCTGGCTTGGGGAACTGTATCTTTTTCCACCTGACCTGGGGAAAGGAAAAGTCAAGAGCGAAGAAGAAGAGAAAAAACACAGAAGAAGAAAGATTAGTTGTTTAAATCCTGTTTGAGGTGCACATGAAGTTGCAGGACAAGGACAATCATGCCTTGATTTATCACATTACAATCAGGGCAGTGTTTGGAATTGTTCTCTGCAGGTCTCCTCCTGGTATCAATTCAAATCCCTAAAAAGATGCTCTCATTTCCCTGATGACATTTAGGGAAGAGGAGGGTTGAAAAGACTAAAATGCCCAGAAGATGACACTTTTCCTTACTTGCTGTTTCTAGAGCCCTACCATCCCTTCTTTGGGTTGAACAGGATTCAGAGGATTTTCTGTCGCTGTTTTTCAGCAAACAACTCCACTGCAGTGACTTTATTTTCAAAGTCAGCTGCCCTCCTGGAAAACATCTGTGTTTAACAGCCAGGCTAAAAACGTGGGTCTAAAACTTAGCCTTTGTTTGCCGGGAGCCAAAATGCCTGGGAGAAATGTGAGAACTTTCCACAGGAAAAAAAAAAAAAAAAAAAAAAAAAAAAAAAAAAAAAAAAAAAAAAAAAATCTTGTCTTGAGATGGACACAAATTTATAGTCAGATGAATCATAAATGTCACGCTCTGAAGGAACTCTGTTCCTTTTCCTGCTCATATCGTGCTTCTGACTTTGTGGTTCAGTGCCTGCATATGACATCCCCCTGGAAAGTTCAGGGAGATTTCAGGGAGATTTCCCCCCACCCTGTGTCATTTGTGTTTTATGGCGCTTCCAGCTGGGTTTTTCACCTTTGGTGCGGAAAAAGTCATCGCCCCGCTCACTGTTGTGGCCTGAAAAATAAATGTGTGTGTGCACAGATGTGTATCCAGGAATACAGAGGAAGATGTTGGTGTTGATACTCCTAAATATATGTATTTTTATGGAGTATATTTACAGGGGGAATATATGAGGGAGGATCTTTCTGTGGGAGTGCTCAGCAGAACCCACAAACATTTTGCACCTTAAACCGAATATTCTGAGAGGGGGTCACTGCCTGCTTTAATTTGCTTTTCCAGGGGAGCAAAGCCAGCGTTAAATCCTCGGGGAAGAGCGAAAATCCCGCTCGGTGGAGCCTCCCGGGCTGCGGGGCTGCTCCGTCAGTTCGGGTTCAGTGCCCCCCGTCAGGGCTCGTCCCCCGGGAGGGACACGCGGGGCCTCAGCCCTGTCATCCTGTCTCCCTCTCGGCCTCATTTATTGGGATTGCTGGCAGGAAGCAGCCATGGGGAAAGGGGCATTTTGCAGTGACAACCCCAGGATAACAAAGCTGGGCCTTGTCAGGGCCGTTCCCCCCTCAATGCAAATCCAAATTCAGGCGCCTCCTCGTTGGGATCATTCCCAGGCTCCCGTTTTTCCCCGGGAATTTTGGGGCTGGGCCTTGTCAGGGCTGCTACCCCTCAGTGCAGATCCAAATTCAGGCACCTCCTTCGCTGGGATCATTCCCAGGCTCCCGTTTTTCCCCAGGAATTGCGGGGCTGGGCCTTGTCAGGGCCGTTCCCCCCTCAATGCAAATCCAAATTCAGGCGCCTCCTCGTTGGGATCATTCCCAGGCTCCCGTTTTTCCCCGGGAATTTTGGGGCTGGGCCTTGTCAGGGCCGTTCCCCCTTCACTGCAGGTCCAAACTCAGGCACCTCCTTCACTGGGATCATTCCCAGGCTCCCGTTTTTCCCCGGGAATTTTGGGGCTGGGCCTTGTCAGGGCCGTTCCCCCCTCACTGCAGGTCCAAACTCAGGCACCTCCTTCACTGGGATCATTCCCAGGCTCCCGTTTTTCCCCGGGAATTTTGGGGCTGGGCCTTGTCAGGGCCGTTCCCCCCTCAATGCAAATCCAAATTCAGGCGCCTCCTCATTGGGATCATTCCCAGGCTCCCGGTTTTTCCAGGGATTTGAGGGGATGGTGGCACTTTGAGGCTGTTGGGTTGTTTGGGTTCAACGAGCCTCTGGTGGTCAGGTACCCACAGCAAAGGGCAGACCACAGGAATCAGCGTGAGGGTTATTTACCATAACCATATACAAAACCACAGGCAGCAAAGGTTCCCTCAAATCCATCAGAGACGCTGCACATCTCTTTATTAAAGCCCGCCTGCTACGCTTCCGTTTGCCTTTCAATCCAAGCAGGAATCAAAGTCAAAAGCACAAAATCAAGGCACAAACCAGCCAAAGAAGAAAAATAAAAATAACAGAAGCAAAACAAAAACAAACAAACAAAAAAAATCCATTCCCTTCCCTCAATTTTTTCTTTTTTTTGTTTCAACTTTGAATTGATTTTACTCCGTTCCAGCGCTGGAGATCGGTGATAGGCAGCTATAAAATTCTTTTATTCACTCATAAATAAAATATCTGCACTGCTTGAGAGTTATCCACTCATTCTGACAGTGATGAACGTGCCACACGTTTTAGCGATCCATTATAATCCATCTGAATTCCTCGGGCCAGAGGAAGCAGATACCTGGTTAGAAATCATCTCTCTGTGCCTCTGTGGGAGTGGTGCTGCTCTCCTGATTGTTTGTGCAATTCCTGGTTCTGTCCAGACACCAAACATGTTGTTTTGAGGTGTTTCTTCTTCCTAAAGGATTTTATTTCTTCCGCCTTATGAATAATTTCCATCTTTTTCCATCAAGAAATTGAGTCTGGCTCCTAAAGGGATAAAAACCCCAAGGTCTCCTTTGGGTTTTGTTTACTTTTTTTTTTTCAGTCTTTCTCAACCACAGCCTTTTCCCTTGATTTCTCCTAATCCTTCTCCCAGATTCCTGGCGCAAAACGCGGTGTTTCCGATAATATTTCCTCGGATCCCTGGGAGTCGCCCCTCTGGTGAGCTCTGTCCAGCTGCTGACTCTACAGGCAGCACAGAGAGGCTTTTCCCGCTCCAAAAGAAAAGCAGGATGAAGCAGATTGGCATTTCCAAATGATGGGAAACTCAGAAATTAACAATTCTTGTAAATGCGACTGGTTTGGCAAAAGGAGCAGCAACATTTAAAGCTGCCAGGAGGTGGGAAAAGCTCAGGATTTTGGGAAGAGGTAAAGCAAGGGATGGACCTCAGGGGAGAGCCCACCTGCAGAGCTGCTCCAGCCCTGGGGCCCAGCACAGGAAGGAGCTGGAGCTGCTGGAGAGAGTCCATGGAGGCAGCAGGGTGAGCAGAGGGATGGAGCAGCTCTGCTGGGAGGAAAGGCTGGCAGAGCTGGGATTGTTCAGCCTGGAGAGGAGAAGCTTTGGGCTGAGCTCAGTGTGGCCTTGCAGGGCCTGAAGGAGCCCCAGGAAACATGGAGAGAGACAATTTGCAAGGAATGGAGGGACAGGACCCAGGGAATGGCTTCCCAGTGCCAGAGGGCAGGGCTGGATGGGATCTTGGGAAGGAATTGTTCCCTGGGAGGGTGGGGAGGCCCTGGGATGGAATTCCCAGAGAAGCTGTGGCTGCCCCTGGATCCCTGGCAGTGTCCAAGGCCAGGTTGGACACTGGGGCTTGGAGCAGCCTGGGACAGTGGGAGGTGTCCCTGCCCAGGGCAGAGGATTGGAATGAGATGATCTTTAAGGTCCCTCCCAACCCGAAACATTCCATGATTCCATGATTCTAAATCCATCCCTCCATGCCTTTCCAGGGCTGCCTTCCCCATCCGAGATGAATTTCCCATCCTCTTCCCTCAGACAGAGACAAAGTGATCTGACCTTCTGGGCAATTCCATTGGAGTGGGATTGATGGTTGTATTTGCTGCTCTTTCTCCAAAAGTTTGCTCAGCATTGATTAATGCCAATAAAAGGATTTATAACAGCCCCAATGTGGGCCAGCATTTGAAAAACTCTCTCTGTGGGATATATGGGACATGGATAACTTCAGACTTCAGTGCTCCATGCGGACCAGATGGCATTTTCAGGAAAAAAACAACAAACCACATTCTCCCCGGATCTGAATTTGTTTGCAAGTTGGGGGTCAAACCCAGCAGATCATGTCAAACAAATGAAAACAAAGGGAACGCTGCTGCAAAGGTGAACTTTGTTATTTTGGAGACTTTGAAGATAACGTTCCCAAGCATTTCAGCCATCAGTCATTCCCCTCCTGCCTGCAGGGGGAAGGGAATTAAATTTCGTGCCCTGCTCTGAATGTGGAGCAGGGATTTCAGCTCCAGTTTACTGCAGTGTCGTAGCCAAAAGCCTTCTCCCGGGTCAGGAAAGCACGGATTTTTAGGGGCTTTATCAACTTTTAGCCTCAAATCCTGGTTTTCTTTAGCTCAGGAACCAAACGGGACTCTGAGCACCCTGGGGCAGGGAAAGGTGTCGCTGCCCATGGCAGGGGTGGAATGAGATGATCCTTAAGGTCCCTTCCAACCCAAACCATTCTGGGACCAGCTCCTGCAAGTAGACAAATGCCCTCAATCGCCTCAGACTTCCCATTCTCTCCAGAAGTGATGGATTTGCAGCACCACCATCCCCTCCTTCCCCTGGCACAAACATTTCTGGCCCAGCCCGGAGGAGCCAGGCCAGCCCCATTCCCATTCCCTCTGTCCCAGCTGAGATCCCGCCCCGTGTCCAGCAGTGAGGCTGGAATTGTGCATCAGCCCGTGTTCAGACTGGTTCAGGTTTCTCCTCAAGTCTAATTTTAGGCCTCCTCTGTTATTATTTATTCAACAATGTGAATGAGATACAGATCGCCTTCATCGATCGCCTGCTTGGTGATTTGCCTAATTTTTCTTGGATGTCTCACATCCTGTGCTGTGTAAAGTCTGGAAGAGGGGGAAAAACCCCCTAAATTGAATCAAACTGCTTTAAAAAAAACTTGTTTTAACAACCTTATTTACCCTAAGTTCCATCATTGAGCCACAGGCTGGAGTCCGGAGCTCCGGAGCTCCCTCTGCACGGGACCAGTTGCAGCTGAGCCATTGCCACCCACACAACTTTTATTGAACGAGAATTTAAAAATGTGGCCTGGAATTCTTCTTGGATTGTCCTCAGCAAATGTTGACATTGGGGAGCGGAGCACTTGCTTTCATTTTTGTGCAAAACCTGCGCAATATTTCGTATTCTGGGGTTTGCAGGGTATCCTCAACTTGGCAGGAAAAGAAGTGGAAATTTATGATTTGCAAATTCCAGGCAATCAGTCTGGGCAGGGAATAGCACGAGTTTATCAGCCCAGCTTTAATAAAACCAGGAAGAGAACTGGCAGCTCTTTTCCTTGCCCGGGAGGGCCCTGGATCCAGGATCTCCCACGCTCGGGGCCTCGTTTTGCAATCTGCTGCAAGGAGGACCCTTCCAACCCCAGCTCCATGATGCTGGCAGTCTGGGAAGGGAGGAAGCAGCTCTGAAGCACTTGGTGCAATCAGTCCGTCGAGACAGGAAAGTTTGATCCTCACTGTTGGGTGGTGAACATTTCAGAGGGAAAGTTTTCCATCGCTGTCTTCACGAAACTGCCACCAGATCCAGCGGGCACATTTAAAAAA
>VZRN01000635.1:497090-508713 GCA_013397935.1 Dasyornis broadbenti | reverse complement strand
TTTTTGATCATTTATGCCACTTCTGAGAACTTGTTCTGTTAATTTTGGTGGTTCAGCACATCCCAGAGGAGCAAACTCCTCAGGATGGGCCGAGCCAGCAGGAGTTACATCACATCCAGGAACGCCAGCGGTTTCTGTGCCTCCTGCGGTGCTCTAAACTTGATTTTTCCTTTAAATCCAGGGCTGCTTTGTGCTCCGGCTCAGCCTCCAAGCTGCTCTAAGCCCATCAAGTTCAGCGGTGGCTCCTCTGCTCCACTGAACGGACAAATTTTGGCGTCACCTCCATGTCATTCACTGAACATTTTGCGTGGTTTCCTCAACAAGAAACACAGCAGGGCCAAAAGTTGTCACCCTCAGGAAGATTTTGGCCGTCGGTGGCGGTGCGAAGATTCCTCAGAGCGCTCCAGAGCTGCATCTACCTGCCAGGAAGGAAGGGAGGAGAGCATTCCCAAAAAACTGCAGCTGTTCGTCCCTCCCATGGAGAAACAGAGCTGGAGGTGTCTGGGGCAGAATTCCCAACCAAAAGCTGGAGAAGGAGCCAGATGTTTTAACCTTGGCCAGCTGGAAGAGGAGCTTGTTTGAGTGGGGTTTTTTTAAAAAAGTTCTTTCCTGGTACCGGCTGCTCCTGGGGGTTGCACTTCCTTTCATTCCCACACCCCTGTGCCACTCCCAGCCCCGCTCCCGGGATGGGACTTTGCTAAAACCCGGGAAAGCCAAGGCTTCTGCATTTTCCTGGCTCCTTCTGGGAATTCCAGAGGCTCTGCCTGTCCCATCCATGTGGGTGGGAAGAAACTGGAGCTGGGAAACAACCCCTGCCAAGCACTGACAGGAACGGCCCCCGCCACCCCACAGCCCACAGCCGGGTCAAACCTCCGGGATTGGCAAATTCCGCCTGGGAGAGATGGACAAGAGCGGCCGGGGAGGAGAAAAATCGGGAATTGGAAATGAAGCGTGGAGCGGACTGGCAGAAAGGAACACAGACGTGGTTCCAAACGAGGAGTTTTTGCTCAGAGAATAGGAGAGCTCAGCTTCATTGGGGTTGTGTTGCCAAGAACATGAAGTTAAATACGTGAAAGGGGATCAGCAAAACTCGTTGAGCCAAAGGTCCTGGTTTTGCGTTTCTCAGACAATTTCTGCCCCTTTTAAAAACAGTGTCCTCTGAGTCACGGAAAGAACCTTTAATTGGAGGGATTCTGCTGGGAATCCTGATCTCCAGGTCACTCTCGCTTTTTGGGAAGCTTTTTCTGCCAGAGCTGCCAGAGGGGAAATTTCCCCCCAAAGTGCCGTAGAGCTGAGGTGGGCACATCTCCCCACAGATAAAGCCTGGCCCAACCACAAGGACCAAGACCAAAATCTCACAGAATTCCTGAGGCTGGGAAAGCCCTCCCAGCCCATGGAGTCCAAGCTGTGCCCAATGCCCACCCTGTCCCCAGCCCAGAGCTCTGGGTGCCACCAAGGCTCCACTGGACTTGGTTTCCAAGGATGTGCCCAAGGCTGTGCTGGCTCCAAGGTAAATTTTCCTGGAGCCATCCCGTGCCAGTGGCTGCAGGCCCATCCCTCAGCCCCGTGCAACACCTTCAGCACCTCAGGAACACACTGGGAAAACTTATTTAATTCCACATTCCAGTGGTGGACAAGAAAGAGCTGGATCACCCAAATTTGGGGCTTATCCAGGTATGATTTGAGCTGAGTCCTGAAAGGGCTCAGGAGGGATGGAGGAGAGTTTTGCAAGGGATGGTGTGACAGGAATGGCTTCCCAGTGCCAGAGGGCAGGGCTGGATGGGATCTTGGGAAGGAATTGTTCCCTGGGAGGGTGGGGAGGCCCTGGGATGGAATTCCCAGAGAAGCTGTGGCTGCCCCTGGATCCCTGGCAGTGTCCAAGGCCAGGTTGGACACTGGGGCTTGGAGCAGCCTGGGACAGTGGGAGGTGGCACTCAATGATCTTTAAGGTCCCTTCCCACCCAACCCATTCCATGATTCCATGATTTTAACTCCTCTGGAGCACAGGTGTGGCTGCCACACCCACACTAAACATTTTTCTGGACTATTTTTCCATTCGTTTCCATTTCCATTGGCCTCTTACAGCCACACCACTGTGAAGCACCCACAGGGAGCCGGAGTTGTCCCGAGAACATTCCCAAGTCGGAATGACCAGGGTGCTGCAACTTCTGCTTTCTTCCTGCTCATAATTCCAAGCGGACGAGACAAAGAACCCCCTGTGCTGAGCTGTTTGGGATTTTCCAGCACCAGCTTTGCACATTCCAGGCTGTTCAGAGCCAAGCAACCTGAGATCCATCTGGCTCCGCTCAGAACTTTCCAAAGGGGTCGTTCCTGACCGCTCCTTGTGCTCCCAGAAATCGGATGACGGTGATCGGAACAGACTCACTCTGGGAGGCTGCGCTGGGTTTTGTAGGGATGTGGGCTCAGGATAAATCCCAGGAATGTGCCCCTTCTCCCTGGTGTCCGTCCTTGTCAGGGAAATGAACAAAACTGATGGAATGGAGAGGAGGTGGGAACATTTCCCTTGGAGTGGATTGGATGCTTAGCAGAGCCGCCTCAGAGGAGACTCCTCAAAACCCTCTCTTATCGTTTTCCTTGGAAAATCTTGGGATCTGGGGAAGGATTCCCCACACCCAGCGCGGCGTTAAACCCATGCCCAGGAGCAGATTCACAACTGCATCCTCCGCTGAGCCTGCAGGCAAATATTTGAGGTTTGCCACAAACCCAGCTGCAGTTTATTTACACCAACAAAGGGCACCCGAGGACCAGTGGTGCCCTTAAATATGCACCGAGGGCTCATCACCAGCAGAAATTTTCCTTCCATTTTGGGTTTGGAGAGCGGCTTCCTGCGGGATCCAAGCCGTGACCTCCGTGGTTTCCTTTGTCTCGTCTCCTCTCTGCCCAGCACACGCTGGGTTTTGTAGGAAGAGATCAGGCTCAGGGAGAAAAAAAATCCTGTGTAGAGCACAAAATAATCCAGGGAAATCCTTCTCCTCTGTTAGATCCCAGACCAGGAGACTCCAGAGCTTTCTGCCCTCGCTGTGCTCTCACAAAGCCTTCGGGTTTTTAACTCGAAATTCCGCTCTTTCTCATCAGGGAGAAGGCGTCTTCTTGCCAACAAAGGGAGTGAGATTCCCTGGCTTTGTGGCCTCTGGCAGCTCCCACAGGCACTGCTGGTGGGCATGGAAGAGGATTTCTTCCTCTTCACGCTGGGCCAAGCATGGCAGCACTGGAGACGTGGCCAACATGGAGTTTGTGGAGGCTCAGAGAAAGAGTCCCTTCCCTCCTCTCCAGCTTCTCATCCACGGAGAAGCTGGCAGGGTTGGGAAAAGGATGCACGGACACAGGGAATGGCTTCCCAGGATGTGACCCCGAGGGACAGCTCTGAATTTGTTATTTGTCCACCGGGACCTCCCATCTCGCCTCCATAAATCCCCGCTGGTGCAGCCCAACCTTTCCCCAGCCTCTCTGCAGCTGCTCTGACTCCACAATGGAATGGGAGTGTTTGATGAGGCACCAAGATCCAAACCAGACACTCTGGAAACGGGCATCAAGTCTGGATATCAGTGAGGAGGAAAAAAGATTCCCTGTTTGCCCAGAACAAGACAGAGCAGAGGACAGAGCAGCTGGAATCGTTGGAGCTGCCTGCAGACCGTGCCCTGCTCAGGAAGGGGCTCTGTGGCTGCCTGAGTCACGGATAATTCCCTAAATCCAGGGAATGGGTCAGGGTTAGGGTTATCAGACTGATGATTCCCTAAAACCTCCATCAGATGGGGGTTTTGGCCCATCTGTACATAGACAAAGGTTTGTTTTCAGCTACGTTGTGTTCCAGGGTCACAGAATCACAGAATCATGGAATATCCTGAGCTGAAAGGGACCCACAGGGATCATCCAGTGCCAGCCCTGGCCCTGCCCAGAGCCCCCAGCATCCCAGCCTGGGCATCCCTGGCAGCGCTGTCCAAACGCTCCTGGAGCTCTGGCAGCCTCGGGGCCGTGCCCATTCCCTGGGGAGCCTGGGCAGTGCCCAGCAGCCTCTGGGGGAAGAACCTTTCCCTGATCTCCAGCCTGAGCCTGCCCTGGCCCAGCTCCAGCCACTCCCTGCCTCTGTCCCTGTCGCAGAGGCTGAACAGAGCAGTCACATTTCCATGGGTTATTTAAAGACGATGGAGAGAAGATCATTTGTTTCTCATCAATATTTATGCAGCTTAAGTTCATCTTAACAGGGCAGGATTAAGTGTGGCCAGGAGATTGTCCAAGCCCCAGTGTCCAGCCTGGCCTTGGGCACTGCCAGGGATCCAGGGACAGCCACAGCTGCTCTGGGAATTCTATCCCAGGGCCTCCCCACCCTCGCAGGGAACAATTCCTTCCCAAGATCCCATCCAGCCCTGCCCTCTGGCACTGGGAAGCCATTCCCTGTGTCCTGGCCCTCCATTCCTTGCAAATTGTCTCTCTCCATGTTTCCTGGGGCTCCTTCAGGCCCTGCAAGGCCACACTGAGCTCAGCCCAAAGCTTCTCCTCTCCAGGCTGAACAATCCCAGCTCTGCCAGCCTTTCCTCCCAGCAGAGCTGCTCCATCCCTCTGCTCACCCTGCTGCCTCCATGGACTCTCTCCAGCAGCTCCAGCTCCTTCCTGTGCTGGGCCCCAGGGCTGGAGCAGCTCTGCAGGTGGGCTCTCCCCTGAGCACAGGGGCACAATCCCAATCCCTTTCCTGCTGCCCACGCTGCTTTGGATCCATCCCAGGAATTACAGAAATAAGTGGATTTGTATCAATATCTTTACAGCTTTGGGATTGCTCCCACAGCTGGGGAAAAGCAGGGATTGGTTTACTCCAATTACACCGACGAGGCTGGAGCAGCACAGAAATGTCCCATCAGTGACCTCTGAGAGCTGGGAGGGGAATTTTGGCTTCGGATGATGAAGATTTCCACTGGACAAAGCAGTCAGGGCACAGCTGGAAAAATGGCAGCGGGAATAGAAATGAGCTCAGGAATATAACGGGAAAATCTGATTTTTCCACAGTATTCTTGGGATCACAGGACTGAGTAGGGTATTGTGGGTTGGCAAGATCAGCTCCTCAGGCAACTCATCCTATAACTGTTCTCGTAACTGAGCTGCATCCTGAAATTCCCTACCTCGGGAAGAGGGCATGGGGCTCTCCATCCCAGCTCCTGGGAGCTGACAGTTCCCTGCTCTGACATTCCAGTCTGGCAGCACAAATGGAGCCGAGTACGACGGCAGTGCCAGGAGTGGAACAGGCTCAGCTGGAAAGCCGGGAACAAAAAGGCAGGAATTTTCCTCACCCCCCACAAAAAAAAAAAAAAAAAAAAAGCCCTAATAGAGTTTGGCTCCCAGAAAAACTGCGTTCCCAGTTCTCTTAGGAAAATCCTGTTGCAAAATGTCCACGTGTGAGTCTGCAGGGCTGGCACCTCAGCCAGCCAGGAAACATTCCCAGTCTTTCCCAGACACTGGGAGAGGTCAAGCGTCCCTGGCACAACGGCAGAGCCGAGCCCCGGCTGGTGACCGCAAGGCCCAAGTGTGAGAAAGCCAGAGGTTTCCAGGGCTTGTGAACCTGGAACTGCCTTTCCCAAAATGTCGATTAACAGGCACCGTGTGGAGCAAGGAATTCCTCCCTCCGGGCTCTCCAGGCGGATCCCACCCAGGGATGGAGCAATGAGCCACACAAGGAGCCCCATTCCAGCAGCCCATCCCCACCAGGAGCTCTGCTCTCAAATCCCAGCTTTCTCCAGGCTCATTCCCTCCCCAGGGATGGCGAGGGGGGGGCATCCCCTCTCCCATGCCTCCCTCTCCTGGAATTGAGGGGAAATTCAGGGAGCTGCCTTTTCCCACGTAAACAATGGAAGCGTCGGCATCTGGGGCATTTAAAAACATCAGCGGCACCAAACAGAATAAAAGGAAAGAGTGAGAGGGAATCGTACACAGGTCTGGGGTGATGGAATGGGGGAAATGGTTTAAAATTGGCAGAGGGCAGGGCTGGATGGGATCTTGGGAAGGAATTGTTCTCTGGGAGGGTGGGGAGGCCCTGCAATGAAATTCCCAGAGAAGCTGCAGCTGCCCCTGGATCCCTGGTCCAAGGCCAGGTTGGATGTGACCCTGAGCACCCTGGGACAGTGGGAACTGTCCCTGTCCATGGCAGGGGCTGGATCTGAAGGAACTTTAAGATCCCTTCCAACCCAAACCGTTCTGTGATTCTCAGTGTTCCGTTTGCTCCTCGGTGAAAAGGTCTCCCGTGCCCAGGGGTGGATTTTCCAGGCTCTGAGCAGAATTTTTGCACAATCCACAGGAATTTAGGGCTTTTCCAATGCAATGTGGATTAGAGCAGTTGTGAGAGGAGCCAGGGTCAGAGCCACACCTGGATCCTGCCCCTTTCTCTGATTCCAGAGTCACCAGGAGGTCCCTCCATGGCAAAAGGAGGAAAAGCTGCCAGAGAACCCCAGAAACCTCCGGCTCCCTTTCCCTGCACCTCGGTCACATCTCCTGCCTGATTTGAAGCCCCTGAATTTGGAGCCAACGGAGCCAAAAACCTCTGGGTGCCTCCACGGCCAGGATTTCCCCCAGGACAGTTTTCCATGTCGTCCCATGATGAGCACAATTGTGCCTCTCCTCCATCAAACTCAAACTTTCTTTCCCTGTGCTTTCCAGTCACCTCCTTCCCCAGGGAAAACCCAGGGGGAGCCACAACCTCTATAAAACTTGGATCATTTGTTCAATTTTTCCCTTTTCCAGAAAGGGAACTCCAGCTTCCTTGGTTTGGAGCCACAGATCCCAGCTATGTCAAGGCTTTTCTCACATCTCTACTCCATCCAATTTTCAGCTGAGCTTACCTGGCTGAGAATTCCAGCAGGAGATTAAGTGGGAAAGCTTTCCATTCCCTTGGAACAGGCCCCAAAAGAAGCTGCTGTGAGTGTGGGATATTTTATTTTGAATTATTTTAATATGATTTTATATATAATATATAATCTTCAATTAAAGATTGTAACAGCTCAGAGACAATTTAATATTCTGGATCTGAAAGATCGGTTTTTAGAATTATCCTAAACCTGAAATTTTTGGATGAATAATCCCTATTTCGAAGGGGTTCATAAATGTGCATTTAATTGCCGAACCGCCGCTGCCTCCCTGGCCCTAAACATTCCACCAGTTTAATAATGTACATTTTAAAAGCTTCCTACCTCCATTATTTATACTCCAGGGTCAATAATTCCGTGGAATTCGTGGCAGGACGTTTTCTCTTTCCCAAGCAAGTAGCAGCAGGTTCGTTTCACTCAGTCTTTCTGTGTCAAATTCAGCTGCAGGGATAATTTCAGGTGCCCCGGGTAAAGATTTCCTGGCCAGGAGAAGTTTTTGGGGTCAAGCATGGAGGAGAAGGACAGTGAGGGATGAAAACGGCACGCGGAGTAAAAATAATTCCAGGGAGCGTCATCAGAGAGGAAGTTTTGGAATAAAGACCTGCAGGGAACATCCAGCTTTCCAAGGAAAGCCAGTTTTGGGGCAGAGAAAATTCTGCCGTATTCACCTGATGTAAATTTTTCTGGAATTCCACCTCCCCTTCTCCGAGACTCTCCTAGGGAGCTGGCTCACTTTTCAGAGCAGAGCACTGCAACTGCAACTCTTTTTGTAAAATTCATTCAGCCCAACCTTTTCCTGCCCCTGTTCCATCTGGGATTTGCCCCCCTGTGTCTTTCTGCCTCTTTTCCAGGGTTTTTTTCCCCCTGGAGCACCAGGCCAGAGTGCCCAGGAAGCGGATTTGCAATCCGAGAGTTATTTGATCCAACATTTAGAGACGATTTCGGTCATGACAGATCTTGTTTGTCCACGAAAGCCCCAAACAGTTGTGATTCAGTCGGGCTTGGCAGTAAACACCCAACAGAGCGTTCCCAGGAATGATAGGGATCAGTCTCCACAGGAAGATAATTCCTGCCTGGAGCCTGAGCCTTGCAAAGAGGGGTCAGCAGGGGAGGCCTTCAGGACCATCAAATCCCAGGATGGTTTGGGTTGGAAGGGATCCCAAAGATCCTCTCATTCCGAACCCCTGCCATGGGCAGGGACATTTTCACCGTCCCAGGGTGCTCCAGCCTGGCCTTGGACACTGCCGGGGATCCAGGGGCAGCCACGGCTTCTCTGGGAATTCCATCCCAGGGCCTGCCCACCCTCCCAGGGAACAATTCCTGCCTGTTGAAACGTATTTTACATTTTCTCTGCACAGCCCTTTGCTCATCCCACAGACCCTCGTCTCTCTGCACCACCTGAGGCCTGTGGAGAGGACAAGAGGCCTTGGGACACCCCAACCCCGTGGAGGCAGATCTGCCACTCGGGCCGTCCCCTTCATGCTGGAGCAGTTTGGGGTCGGGAGCAGCCACAATTCGGAGAAACTGAACTGGAAACCCAAATTCCAGCTGCCTGTGGACCTGGGGGAAAAAAAAAAAAAAAACAATCCTGGAAAAGCGGCAGAAAGACACAGGGGGGGAAATCCCAGATGGAACAGGGGCAGGAAAAGGTTGGGCTGAATGAATTTTACAAAAAGAGTTGCAGTTGCAGTGCTCTGCTCTGAAAAGTGAGCCAGCTCCCTAGGAGAGTCTCGGAGAAGGGGAGGTGGAATTCCAGAAAAATTTACATCAGGTGAATACGGCAGAATTTTCTCTGCCTCAAAACTGGCTTTCCATGGAAAGCTGGATGTTCCCTGCAGGTCTTTATTCCAAAACTTCCTCTCTGATGACGCTCCCTGGNGGTGTCCTCCCCCTCCATGCTTGCCCCCAAAAACTTCCCCTGGCCAGGAAATCTTTACCCAAATACTCCAAAAAAAAAAAAAAGGGATTTTTTTTAAGCTGATCTGACTCTCCAAGAAGCCAGCTCTAGGCTCAGTCCAACCCTACTCTTAAACCATGACTCAGGTTTAGCTGTATTAATAATCCCAGTAAAACCAGCGTGTCCAGCTGTGGCATCTCCAGAAATCTGTGCATTCACAGCGTGAGTAAAGCCCGATTTTTTTTTTTTTAAACTTTCCATCAGAAAGGGCAGAAAAAATTCACCTTGAAGCCTGCGTTCGCCAAAAGGTGAAAAGCGGAGACAGGGGAAAAACTTTGCTGGACACATTCCCCCTGCTCTCAGCTCGGGAGAAGCCTGAGCTGAGCAGATTCCGGCTGTGCCTTGCCGTCACTCCCGGAGGAGCTCCGGGCTCCCGCCATCGGTGGCCGCGGTGCAGTGGAGGCCGTTCATCGACTCCAAACATTTAATTACGGCTTCTTGGAGCCCAACGCTCCGCGAGGCCGTTCATCGACTCCAAACATTTAATTACGGCTTCTTGGAGCCCAACGCTCCGCGAGGCCGGTGCTTCACCCCGCCGCTGGACCCGGGCACAGCGCAGCATCTCTCAAATCACGCACAAACAGCGGAGCGGCTTCGGCCGGGAGGATTCTCCGGGGCTCTTTCACCCGGGATGAGCCGTCTTTGTTAGGAAATTCCTCGCTGCCTCTTTGCTGCCTCCCTCCTGACCACTTCAGCGGGCTCCCAGGGGGATGCCTGAGTCAGAGCCAGCTGGAAAACTGCTGAGGAGACATCGTCCCTTACTGGAAATGATTCCCAGCAAACTGCCCCGCTCCGTGTTTAGACCCGACGGATCCCAGGGAGTTCGCAGGGCTCCTGATGGAAAGGGGTTGCCTTGGTCCGGCCAAAAAGCTCAGGAAAAAATTCCAGGGGCCACCAGGAAGAGCTGAGCTTGTGGAGTCTGGCTTGAGCCACAAATGAGACGTGAGGTCCATCTTCTAATTCCTGATCAGTTACTCTCTGCTGAATCCACGGCTTCAATCTGAAGCGCTGTTTTCTTTTCTTATATTAAACACCAAAAACTTATTTTCCACTTATTTCTCCTCAGAGAAATAGCAAACCAGCAATTAACAAGACACAGGGACTTATAAGGTCACTGCAAAAAGACAAATCCTGCCCTGTGTTATGCAAGAAGAACAAAAACCTGCTTTTTTCTATGAAGTTTTCTTGCTTAGCTCAGTGTCTATGAAAGAGATAACGGTGGCTGCGAGCAAACCACAGGCAGGAAATTTTCTTTATTTTCATGCAACGAGAAGATTTGTTGAGTCTGGGTTGCTTAGGTAGCTGCCTAAAGCAATTTTATTTTTAGAACTGAGGAAAAATATTTACCAAGGGGGAAAAGTGACTCCCTGGACCTCCCTGGGCTTGTCCTTCGTATTCAGGAGATGATGTTTCCCAAAAGTGCCAGGTTTGCCCAGTTGTGTTCCCATGGCAGGGGGTTGGAACTAGAGGATGTTTAAGATCTTTTCCAAACCATCCACGGATTATTTGGGATTGCTTCGAAAATCCCAGGGTGGAGGGGACAGGGCAGGAGAGCAGCAGGTTCGGGATCTGATGTCTCTGAATGGTTTCAAGGAGTCCCTGCCGTTCCTAAACCCCCAAGAGTGCCCCAGGGAAGGCTTTTTCCTGGTCCTTCCCAACTCCTGGTCCTGCCAGGTGTTGCTCCCTGGTTTTCCTGACAGATCCTGCACGAACCCCAGTGGAGGAACCCTTTGCATCAGCTCTTGGCACTCCATTCCTCTCTCAAACCCCACCACAACCAGCTCCTTTCTCCCCCTCTCTGCCCCCAAACTCTGGGAATGATCCCTGTTTATCTCCTCCCCTTCCAGGAATACCGATATTGCAAACCCAAGCATTGAGAAAACAGGGGCTGCTGTAATTAAGACCATTTATCTGCTGTAATTAACACAATTTCTCTTTGATTTTGTAAGAGGTGTCTGGGTCTGAGCAAGAGTGTCTGGGTTTGAAATTGGATTAGGAATCCAGGTTGCTCAATTCCAAGAGGTTGGGAGGATGGGGCCGTTCTCCAGCTCCTTATTTCCAGGTCTAAAAAGAAGTTTGAGCTTAATTTGGGGGCCAGACGTGGCAAATTAATTCTGGGATCTTTTCCATCACAACTGAGTGAAAAAATCCGGGAATGAAGCAAGGCAGTGGGATAAGGTAGGATAAAGTCTGGAGACATCTGGAAAATATGAAGCCAATGAGTCAGGGGGGCAGAGGAACAGCAAAGCCTCACTGCTGCCTTGGGGGAGCTCAGCTCTGCTCCTGCCTGGGCCACAGGGTCCCTGAAGGATGTCAGGGCTGAGGATTTATCCCAAGTCATGAATTCCTCTTTTTCCACAGGCCAAACCTAAGGCCTCGTGGTCCGACTTGCCCAAATGTTGAAACTCAGAACTTCATTCTGTCCCGAGATGTTGGTATCAGTGTTAAGAAGGCTGAAGAATGAAATTCTCAGGCTCTTAGAAATGGAAAATCCTAATTTCTAAACGTCCTGCAGCTGTGGGTATTGGTCCAAGTTTGCACTTGATGATCTTGGCGGTGTTTTAAAACAAGGGTGTTGCAACCTCTCCTTCCAGCAGGGCGCAAGGAGTTAAAAATCGCTGGTTTTGGAGGCCCTGCAGAGGCCACCTCCCCACAGGAAAGGCAGTGAGGAAACTGATAGCCCGTATCTGCAGGGCAGGCTCGGGCTTGTGCAACGAGCACAGCCTGGAGTCCCCTGTTAGGGCCAGGACAGAACCCAGCTCCTCATTATTTGTGTGGAGGAAACAGCAGCTCAGGGGAA
>VZRN01000635.1:462950-489426 GCA_013397935.1 Dasyornis broadbenti | reverse complement strand
GATAAAAAAAAAAATAAAAAAAAAAAAAAAAAAAAAAAGAGGAGGCCGGGAGAAAATTTCCTTGCAACGGGAGTTTGGCTCTGACCCTCGCAGAGCAGCAGCCTGGTGAAATATCCGAAGAGTTTTGGTTTTTACGGAGCAATAAACCACAGCCAGCTCCGAGCCTGGGGTGTCCCGGAGAAATTGCGAGGCCTGGAAATGTCGCGGCTGAGCGAGCGGCACGGCAGAAACGTTCGGCACCGCGCACAGCTCGCGAGACAAA
The DNA here is from genome assembly GCA_013397935.1 of Dasyornis broadbenti. Lineage (NCBI taxonomy): Eukaryota > Metazoa > Chordata > Aves > Passeriformes > Dasyornithidae > Dasyornis > Dasyornis broadbenti. The sequence continues at coordinate 489,164 of VZRN01000635.1, read as the reverse complement.
CGAGCAAAGAGAGGAGAATTTCTGCCACAAGTGGAACCCAATTAATGTCAAGACAAACTTGTCAGATTTATGGCTCAATTTGTCCCGGGGAAAGCGCGGGGCTGAGCCTTTCCTGCGCTTTCTGGGCAAGTTCATTAGGAAGTTCACCGGCTGAGCCCAGGCCTACAGCCTGGGGCACGTTCACAGCTCTAAATCCAAGCCAAGGGTGGCAGAAAGCTGCTGAAAACACCGGAATTCTTGGATCAATGACTCCAGAGATTCAGGCGATCAACTAGATTGATTGATTGATTGATTGATTGATTATCTAAATTGATCCAGAACTAAAATCAAGAGCGGATCTGGAGGTCTGAGAGGGACAAAAGAGGCTCCAAAGCCTTCTGAAGATCACCGAGTGGGATTTGTCTCAGAGCGTGGCCATTACTTTGTCAGAGAATTAATGAGGGTGGAAAAGACCTGTGGGATCATCAATTCCAACCTTTCCGTGCTGATTTAAACCACCTGATAGCCCAACACCTGCTTTGGGGTTTTATGCTGTCAGCCACTTAAATCCCTGAGTAAATTTGATCCCGCGTTTGGACAACCTCATCTAAGATGCAAAATTAATGAACAACAACAAAAAAAAAAAAAATAAAAATTCCAGAGACCACCAGAGGTGTATTTATGTATTTCCTTAAAAAATCCTTCCCTGCAAAAGTCACGCGTTTTCCTCGGGATAGAAAGAAAACCAAAGGATTTGAGGAAAGGAATTGAAACACAACTTAATTCTTCTCATGCAAAGGCTCAAGGGGAGCAAATGCCTCCAACGAAACGAACCTGGGTAAATAACTCAGCATTTCCACATCGCTTCCCCCGGTTCACTTTTCCTGCAGGACTGCTGGAATTGCTGGGCATTCTTTTTGTTGGGACACCCCGGTGGTGGCTGGGCCGCTCCACTCGGAGCAGGAGAATTGTTTTCTCTCAGTGCAATTACTGGCACGGGTTGCATTTGATCACTCTTCAAGGCTTTCTTCTCTTTTGGAGGAGTTCCTTGTAAGGTTTTGTGTTTTAATTGTCCCTGCTTGGTTCTGGGTTGGTTGGTTTGATTCATTTCTTTCCAGTTTTGGGGTTTTTTTTTTTTTTTTGGCTTTTCTGGTTTTTTGCTGTTAATGGAGGATTGGTTTCAGGCTCTGATTCCCTGATTTCACACTGTTGCACCTTTGCAATTGTTCTCAGGTTGTTCTAAATTGCTCCATTTAAAACGGTTCGGGTTGGAAAAACCCTTAAAGATCATCTCATTCCAACCCCCAACGCCTTCCACTGTCCCAGGCTGCTCCAAGCCCCATCCAGCCTGGCCTTGGGCACTTCCAGGGATCCAGGGGCAGCCACAGCTTCTCTGGGAAATCCATCCCAGGGCCTCACCGCCCTCACAATGAAAGAAAATAAGAAAATAAATTAAATATCGGACGTGGCTAACCACAGGAGATTTCCAGTTTAAGGTGCAGAGTTTGGATCCTTCCCCGCTTCACCTCTGTGTGACTTCCCATGAGGATCAGCTTTCCCGGGATGCATCCCCTGAAGAAACAAGGACCCAACCCCAAATCGACTCAAGATGATGAAAAATCTTATAAAAATATCTGTGATAACACTTGAAAAAACTTTTCCTGAAGATCTCAATCTCCCCCCATCCCTGCAGGAGGAACCAGAGCAGCCAACAGTGGAGGAATTTTGAGGACACGTGTCTTTTTCCTGAAAAATGCCTCAAGAAACACCAACTTGCTTCCCCAGGAGATGAGAGCCAGAGGAATCCTGAATTCCTGCCAAGGTTTAGCAATCCCTTCCTATGAATTATGGAGCTTGGAGGTCAGGGATGGGGAGCAGTCACAAGGACGTGACAGTTTTAAGATCCAGTTAATTATTCCTGCCACTTTATTAGGACTAAAGTAAGGGAGCTGGATGTCATTAGGAAGGAGAATCTTTCTCTATATTTGGCTGCCAGAACACTCCCTTATAGATCTGGCAAGTTCCAGGGTGTCAGACTTTGAAAACCTATTCTAGGCAAGGTTAAAAGTTATTTTTAGAACTTTCTTTAAATTTATGACTGATTTGGGCTTCCTGTTTTTCTTCAGAGTTGGCTCGGAGCGGTGCCTGGAGTCCAAAAGCAAATGGACGTTGTCAGTCCCGTGAGCAGCCCCTGGAATTCTCTGGAAGCCCTGGAAGAGCTGCTGGGCTCGACCTAAAGTCAGCTGCCTTCACACATGGGCCTGGAGCTGCGCTTGTGGAAAATATTCCATCCTTGGAAGTGCTTGAGGACAGCTTGGATGGGGCTTGGAGCAACCTGGTCTGGCTCTGCTGGGAGGAAAGGCTGGCAGAGCTGGGATTGTTCAGCCTGGAGAGGAGAAGCTTTGGGCTGAGCTCAGTGTGGCCTTGCAGGGCCTGAAGGAGCCCCAGGAAACATGGAGAGAGACAATTTGCAAGGAATGGAGGGACAGGACCCAGGGAATGGCTTCCCAGTGCCAGAGGGCAGGGCTGGATGGGATCTTGGGAAGGAATTGTTCCCTGCGAGGGTGGGGAGGCCCTGGGATGGAATTCCCAGAGAAGCTGTGGCTGCCCCTGGATCCCTGGCAGTGCCCAAGGCCAGGTTGGACACTGGGGCTTGGAGCAGCCTGGGGCAGTGGGAGGTGTCCCTGCCATGGCAGGGGTGGGAATGGATCTTTAAGGTCCTTTCCAACCCGAGCCATCCCACAATTCTGTGATGTTCCCTCTTGGAAGCCTCAAATTCTGCTTTCCCATCAATGTCGTCTCAAAGGCCGGGGTGACTTTTTTGCGATCTTATCCCTCATCCCTTGTGGCCTCATCCCTGTGGGAAATGAGGCCACGCCAAATCCTCCTCCCTGCCCTGATGGGCTCTCAGGGTGTCTGATCTCAGGTATTTCACCTCCTCAATACCAGCAGAAAGATTCAACAGCCCCACACCACAACTGAGTTGGGTTTTAGTTAAAAAATGTTACAAACCCCAGCTCCTAAAAAAAAAAAAAAAAAAAAAAAAAAAAAAAATNAAAAAAAAAAAAAAAGAAAAAGAATAATTCAATTTCTTTTTAAATTTCTTTTAAAATTTCTTTTAAAATTTCTTTTAAAATTTCTTTTTAAATTTCTTTTTCACCCCGAGTTAAGCCCTCAGAGGAGGAGAACAGTAACGCTCTGTGGACTCAGTGGAGCCGTTAAACCCAAACTGCAGCTCCCCCAAAACTCACCGCAGACAGAGCTCATAAAACCCTGCCCGGTGTTATTTGTTCATTGTAAAATTCCGGGAAAAATGGGCTCACCTTTGGGCATTTGGAAAGGTAAGGAAGCCTAAGGTGTGAAAGCTGCTGTCAGAAATCTCGTTAGGACATTATTTACTCGTTCAGAATGAATTTACATTGATCTTTTGAAACTCCTGCTAACCACAAATGCATTAAAACTAAACAGTCTTCATTTACTGAGAAATAAATGTGTCAGCATAGCCTTGAGTTTTGGCCAATGCTCCTCTGCCTTTTAATTCACAGGAGCTCAGTGTTAAACAGTTTATGGCTTGTTGTGTTAATTTCATTGTTAATAGATTTCCTGCCTGCAATGGTTTGCAAAATAGTTATCTTGAAAATATGTACATTTTTAAAGAGCCTCCTGCAAAATTGTGGCAGTACTGGGAGATATTCGCTGAAATTGGTTTTTGCTCTTTATTAAATATTGGTTTTAGATGATTTATCAGAAGATTCAGGTAAAATATATTGAAATAAAGCGGAATTTTCATCTGTTTTGTATGGAGTTTTGGAGGGGGTTTTTTGTAAAGTAGGCACTCTTTAGCATTTAAATCAGTAGCTTAATTTTGCACTAAAGAAAATTAAATTACATTAATGAAACCTCCATTAATGTTCCAGACCACCTTCTAAAAAAAAATTGATTTTTATATGTTTTATAACTTCGTAACACACTTCAAATATCACTGCACACACCATCCAAAGGCAGAGTTTCCCAGCTCACTGCACTTAATCCTTGGACTAAATTTTGGTTGCAACCAGGAAATCCAAGCCAGAAGGGCAAAGAGAAATTCCTGTCGGTGGCCAGCAGGGATTTGTCACTGTCCCCTCTTCCCACGGATTCTCCATGGGGCCAGCCTGGAGCTGGAGCTGCCCCTGGAACGGAGGGAAGGCCTGGCTGGGCTGGGAGGGGCTGCTCAGGGGATGCTCCCAAAATAGCAACCAGAGCTGCCTGGGAAAGTCATTCCTTCAATCCCTGACTCTGTTTAGGATACGAGGAAGGGTTGGGACACCAGGCAAGGTGTGACAGCTGAAGATGCAAACTTTTCCAGTGCTTGGTTTGAGCCCAAGCACCTGAGACTCTTGAAACTTCATTTTCATGGAATCCCAGAATGGTTTGGGTGGGAAGGGACCTTAAATCCCATCCATTCCCACCCCTGCCATGGCAGGGACACCTTCCACTGTCCCAGGCTGCTCCAAGCCCCAATGTCCAACCTGGCCTTGGGCACTGCCAGGGATCCAGGGGCAGCCACAGCTGCTCTGGGAATTCCATCCCAGGGCCTCCCCACCCTCCCAGGGAACAATTCCTTCCCAAGATCCCATCCAGCCCTGCCCTCTGGCACTGGGAAGCCATTCCCTGGGTCCTGGCCCTCCATTCCTTGCAAATTGTCTCTCTCCATGTTTCCTGGGGCTCCTTCAGGCCCTGCAAGGCCACACTGAGCTCAGCCCAAAGCTTCTCCTCTCCAGGCTGAACAATCCCAGCTCTGCCAGCCTTTCCTCCCTTGAAGTTGTGAGGGACAGAAACTCAGCACTGGAGGCCATTCCACAAAAAACCCCTTCTATTGTCTGGTGAGGCTGGGGCCCAGCAGAAAGCCTGGAGCAGAATTCCCAGGAGTGTTGAGAGGAGACCTCACATCAGGAATTAACACCTCAGGATCTTGCAGGATAAATAAAAGATGGAGCTGTTTCCTGTGGTGGAGAAAGCCCTTGAAGACACAAGAATTGTGGCCCTAGCAAAGCTTTTCTACTTTCTGCCACCTCACAGAGAAGGAAAGATTCCTATTAGACACTTTTTGCCAAAAATAAAAAAAGGGAATTGTGCTCCAGGAGAGGCTGGGAATCTTGTCAGGCTGAGATGGGCCTGTGTCAATTGGCTTCGTGGGTATTTAAACACCTGAAATCCCTTGGATCCCTCAGCTCCTGCTGCATTTAACTCAGCGTGGAAGCTGTTTTCTAGATCTGACTGCTGCGAAACACGTTCCTGATGTATCAGAAGGTTTTATCAGGATAGAGTTATTTCCCTAATCAGCACGTGTAAAAATGTCTATGGAATCTTTTCCTGGTGCTCCTGTACCAGGGAGCACTGACTGTTTCCAAAGATATGTAAATGTTCTTTCCTCTTGACATCCATCCCAAAATTCCCTTTCCAAACGCAGGAATTCCGTATTTGCTGATTGCTAATGCTGATTTGTACTCCAGCATTCCCGGAATCCCTCAGAAACTTGGGAAATCCTTCTGTACCAGGGAATACTGACTGTATTTCTTTTTTTCCTTTAGATATCAGTGCCGTGATTCCCTTTCCAATCCAGAAATTCTCTATTTGCTTATTCCTAAGGCTAATTTCTATAGCAGCATTCCCAAAGCCCCGCAGCAGCTTGGGAATGCGGGTGCAGACACAAACTTTGTGTTGCTGAAGGATGTGGAGCTCAGAACAATCAGAAATCACATTTTGCCCAGTGGAGAGGCAATCATGGATTACAGACCTGCTTGGAAGCTGGGCTGAAAACACTTGGGAAACTCAAGGGAATTATGACGTAAATTCTTGGAATTGCTGAAGTTATCGCATTGTTCCAATGCTGTCCCTTCACTTCCACGGGATAAAAGCATGAGGAGTAATCTCTCAGCTTTGGTAACTCCCCAGGCTTAAGGGGAAGAAGGTTTCCAGGGAGCAGGAAGATATTTTGTTTAATATTTTAGCATTTTATCATTTCCTGCTTGGTCAAGGTGTCCTCAGATTCCTGGACACGTCCAGTTTCCAGACCCATCCAGAAAGTCCAGCAAGGAGAGGTTGTTCTGTGCCCATCTGCAGTCACCTGGAATTACAAATATTGGTGAGAGTTTGGCTTGTGGAGTCTGGATCTGCTTCCAAATAATTCCTGGTTGCTCTTTTAAAAGTCCATGGCACAGGGAAGAGGCCGGCAGGAAGAAAAGCTCTGCTTATCCTATAAATTTGGGGTTAGGAATAAAAAAAAAAACCTAAAAATATTAAATTCATATTCTGAATCAGATATCCTCAAAAGAGGAATTCCCTCCTGGAAAGTGTGGTCAGGCTTTGGAAGGCACTGCCCAGGGAGGTGATGGAGTCCCCATCCCTGGAGGTGTCCAAGGAACGATTGGATCACGGACTGCACGGAAAAATCGTGGAATGCGTTGAGTTGGAAGGGACCCATCAGGATCGTGGAGTCCAACTCCTGGCATAAAATATTAACAATTTAAATATTAAAAAAAAAAAAAAATCAATAATGCTAATGATGATGACAAAATAATAACAATAACAATTCCTTATATTATGATATTTCTTATATATCACAATTACATACACATGCATTTTGTAATTATTATTCTTATTATTCTTATTCTTCTTATTCTTCTTATTCTTATTATTATTTGGAAATGGCACTCGGTGCTCTGGGCTGGGTGGCAAGGTGGGGATCAGCCACGGGTTGGACTCGAGGACCTTGGAGCTCTTTTTGAACCTCAATGATTCTGGGCTAAATTGAATAAAATATAACATTAGAATAGAATAAATACAAATGAATGCATGAAAGGAATGTATCAGTGTATAAATACGATATCACATATAAATAATACACAACGTACAAATAACATGTAATCATATTAGAATATAATAGAATCGCAACATTAACCCTTTCTAGCTCTGTGTCAGATAACCATTCCTTTCCTTCCATTCCCATTCCCATTCCCATTCCCATTCCCAATCCCAATTCCCCGTTCCCATCCCAGCTCTGCTTTGATAACCCCAAGTCCCAGCAAGTGCCCCTCAGCTGTCAGAAAAGCGCTAAAAGCCCTCCCTCGTTAGCAGCCATCGTTCAATTAAGAGAATGAATGGTGACCTGGAGGTTGGTTGGGCCTGGCTGTGCTTCCTACATTTCCACACTTTCCGATGGAAGGAGCAGAGGGAATGCGGGCTGGAGAAGGCTCCCATATTCCCTGCTAATGGGAGGGAGGTTTGAGTCTCCTCTGCCCCGAGCCGCTCTGCCCTGGAGTGGTTTCGTGGGGATTTATGGCTCACATTAGGACTGGATGTCATTAAAAATTAACGCGTGGCGGAGGGAGGATGCACAACAAGTGCTCAGCGGGGTGATTTACCCCTCAGAATCCGCCCGAAGCGCCATTCCCGTCCCGCTCCAAGGTGGAATTCACCTGGATTTCCCAGGTGAGGCAGTGCCGTGGTGGTGCCCAGCTGCTCTCCGTGAGGATTTGGGGGTTTTTTGGGGGTCGGAGTGGTTTCTCCCCTGATGTGAATAATTCATTACCGATGTTCTCGGCAGTGATTAGCATCCTTCGGTACCACAGTGGCTTTGGGATAATGCTTCATTCCTTTCATGTGAAAAATCCAGGAACCAGCTGTTGCCCAGCCTAACGGAAAAATCCGCTTCCCGTTCTATCAGGTGGATAAAGCGATGAATATCACGGAGCAACCATCAGACTTTTCCCTCTCTCAGGTGTGCACAGCATTAACCAGCAAGGGCCAGTCGGGAGACGAGTTAACATTCCCAAGGGAATCCAGGAATTCCTTACTGGGCCCTGGGAAGGTGCTCTCCCTGAGCATCGCCTCGCCAGGATCATTCCTTGCCACAAAATTCCCCCATTCCGCAGGCAAAAACATCCCCAGGGCCCCGTTCTGGCATCTCCACAGGGAATTGCTGCTGGGATCCTTCCATGGCGCTCTTCCCGTCATCGGGATCGTTCAATGGCTCCCCAGCACTCCAGAAATTAATAGGCCCACGTGGGAAAAGGGAGGGAAAGAGAAGCAGTAAAGAGGGGTGGGAGAATTGGGAATTGAAGCCTGGATTCCACCAGGGTTGTCCCTTTCCAGGGGCTCCAGCTTGGACAAGTTCTGCATCCCAGGAGATTCCATCCAGGAAACAAACAGAAACTCCCACATGGGACTTTAAAAGTTGGTTTCATAATACGCAAATGAGAGGAAAACAACAATTCCCCCTCTTTCCTGGCATTTTTTGTGCAGATTGACACAAATTCCTCCTCTTTCCCGACATTTTTTTAAAATGCAGATTGACACAAAAATAGGTTTGTGAAAGGAAAATGTTTTTCTCTTGGCGACATAAATGAGATTCAACTAAAATATCTTCATAAAGACTTTTTTTTTTTTTTTTGGTGCTAATTATGCCTTATTTGGAGCAAATGGAGAATCTTGATTTAAAGTAGAGGAAGTCATTCAAAATTTTGGATTTAAATGTCAATATTTGCAGAGAATGAGGTGCTGAATTTCTTTGTTGCAGTTTCTCTTTGGGTTTGAGGCCATTATTGAATATTCCCTGGGTCCCATGGAATATCCAGAGCTTCAGGCTCGAGACAGTTTTTATTTCAGGAGCATCTTGACCTCATGGAAACCCATCCAGAACTTCTCTTTCTTGGTTTGGGATATAAAGCAGGAATCATTTCCCTGAGTTAAGGGCATTAGGCTCCCAATAAGAATATTCCCTTTGGGATTTAATGTCTCTTCCATATGGGAACTGCCTTCAACCCCGCAAACAATTCGGCTTTAACAGCCCTGGCTCTGCTCCTTTATCCAGTGGGATACTCCAATAAACGGTGGTCAGAAAAATGCCAATATTTCTCCACAGACAATTCCTTCTGTGACTGCAGGGACTCATTTCCAGAGGCTGTTTCTAGAATTCTTGCATAAAAATCAAAAATTGATTCGAAAATCCACATCTATCAAACTTCCTGCTTTATTGATACCCAAATAATCAGAGTTTGGTTTCAAACCCAGGCATTCAAAAATCACCCAGCGCCACCCCTGCCATGGCAGGGACACCTCCCACTGTCCCAGGCTGCTCCAAGCCCCAGTGTCCAACCTGGCCTTGGGCACTGCCAGGGATCCAGGGGCATCCACGGCTTCTCTGGGCAAGGATTATTATTATTATTTTCTGTATTATTATTATTATTATTATTATTATTATTATTATTATTATTATTATTATTNTTCTGTATTATTATTATTATTATTATTATTATTATTATTATTATTATTATTATTATTATTATTATTATTACTATTATTTTGCCGAGCTTGGTGGGGTTTTATTATTAATAAAATGTGCAGGAAAGCTTTGCCTTCCCAGGACCCTGGATTTTCTCCCATTCTGGAAGATCCATGAGGGGCTGCCAGCCCTGCTGAGCAGATTCCCCACGATCCCGCAGTGCTGGGAGAGCTGGAGAGGAGAAGGATCCAGGGAGACCTCAGAGCCCCTGGCAGGGCCTGGAGGGGCTCCAGGAGAGCTGGAGAGGGACTGGGGACAAGGCATGGAGGGACAGGACCCAGGGAATGGCTTCCCAGTGCCAGAGGGCAGGGCTGGATGGGATCTTGGGAAGGAATTGTTCCCTGCGAGGGTGGGGAGGCCCTGGGATGGAATTCCCAGAGAAGCTGTGGCTGCCCCTGGATCCCTGGCAGTGTCCAAGGCCAGGCTGGACACTGGGGCTTGGAGCAGCCTGGGACAGTGGAAGGGGTCCCTGGGGTTTGGAATGGGATGGGCTTTAATTTCCTTTCCCCCCCAACAATTCCATGATCTGGGCACTTCCAGGGTGCTGCCCTCACTGCCTGACCCCTCCCTGGCTCCTCCAAGCCAAGGAACCCAACCCTGGCCCACAATTCCCAACCCCAGGCGCAGGAAACACTTTCCACTCCCAAAGATCTCAGCTCGGGCCAGAGCCTGAGGTGGTTTCTCCCTCACTGCTCCCTCCTGCCATGGCAGGCGCTGCCACCACGTTCCCAAGGCTCATCCCAGAATCCTCGAGCGCTCCCAGGAAATTCTCGGGCCCATTCCCTGCGCTCCAATATCCAGGGAAGCTTTCAAAGGAGCGAGGAGCTCAGACAGGCGCTTTTAACCAAGTGCTGCTCCAGCCCCGAGCGTTCCCAGGCAGCTGCTCCAAAGTAATTGCAGCCATAATGCCCAGAGAAAAATGACTTTTCTAATGGTTGCCTCCAGGATTTATCTTTTTTTTTTTTTTTTTCCTAAATGTAATTAAAAAGTAGATTTCGAAATACGCTCGGCAACCCGAAGGATTAAATATTAATACGGGGCATAATTAATAAATGATACATCTCTTGATTACTAATGGGTTATTGACTCTAAAAGCCTGGCATTATGGAATATTAGGGCAAACAAAGGCTTTGGGGGAAGATTTCGAAGTTTCCAGGATGAAGCCGCATCTTTGTCCTCCCTCAAAACCCTCCAAATGCCAAAAAAAATAGCATTAAACTGAAATTTGTAATGGCTCAAACAGAATGTTTCGGGTGTTTTTGTGATTTATTCTCCAGTGGAGTCCCATCCTGCAGGTTTTTTCATCAGAATTCTGCCTGAAAAGCTCTTTTGCCTTAAATGAAATCAAATTTCCTGACATTTCTCCCATTCCCGTTGGGTTTTTTTTCAGCTAATTTCTTTCCAAAGTATTAAAATCCTTTGCTGAAGGCAGAATTCTGGGTGTCTCTGGTGACCGTACCTTGATAATAAAGTGAAAATGAGAAATAAGTGAATTGTTAAACAAAATTCTTAATTTTAATAATAATAATAATAATTAAAAATCCTATCTCAACATTCTTAATTTAAATACTTAATTAAAAAATGTTTTTTCAAAATATTGGACGCAATTGTTGATATCCCTGAAACATCCGGGTCAAGCAGCAATTTCGAAAGATAACATTTTAATTTTGCAAGAAATCACGGCCAAATAACGGCAGCACTGACAACTCCCGACGGTAAAATTGCAGGGATTGGAGAAAACGTGGAATTAAGGGATTTAATTATTTCGGGAGATCCGTTGTTTGGGACTTCAAAATTCCAACAGGAGGGTCCTCAGCGGAAAGGGTCACCCCTAAATCTGAGCGGGTAAAACCGGACAGGAAAATTCAATTTATTATGGAAGAGGCTGAGAACCAAAACAGAAACAAATGCTTCAACCCAGGAATTTTATCCTTAGGGAAAAAAATAATCCTAATTTTTTTTTTTTCCCCCCTTTAGAATATGGATATTATTTATCAAGATCATGTTCGATTTTAATCCTGATTTCTGAGTGTGTTCTCAGCCTCTCCCATTTTATCAGCTACAAATTTCATCCTGTTAGGGATTATTTTATACCTGCACTTATTTAGTTTCTTTCATTCCTTTGAAAACATTTTTATTCACGATTTTGATGTTATTCTGGTTTTTTTTTGTTCACTGTATCCTCTCACCTGGCTCCGATTTAAAGGCTGAAACCAGATAAAACTGATTTTTTGACGAGTAATGAACACTCGCTTTAAACCATAATTAAACATTCCTTGGCCTTTAAACGTTTGATCCAAGAAAAGCTCCCTTTAGATCCATCCTCACCTCCATTCCAAACTCTGGGATGCCTCTTGAATTTCGGGATATTTAAGGATAATTTCTGAGGCCATTCTGCCTACCTGCCTGCTAAATATATGGCTTAATTAAGAACTGGTTAATTACTAACTCATAACAAGCTGGACCCAGCTTAAGCCAGGGCACAGCCACTTTCAGTTGGATTTTTAAATTATCTGGACAAAATTTCAGTGGTCTGGGCGTGATGTGCTTTTAAAATTGTGCGGATTAAAGGAAAATTTCTTCTAGAAATGTTTGGTTTATTGCATCAATATCCTCCTATTTCCAGCGGTGCCAATGTGCAGCAAGAATATTTATTAATATTTTAATTTGTTCATTTCTTTCTTTTTACAATATTTATTTTTTGAGTCCGTGAATGTACAGATAAATTTGAGATAAATAGAATTTTACTTCGGGTGATTTTGTTTGGTTTTCCCAATATTCCCTCTCAGAAGACAAAGTAATTTTGTATTCTACATTTTAGTGACTTTTTACTTTTATATTTAAACCTCAAATCTTTGTTTTCACGTTTTTTTGCTGGGCATTAAAGCCAAATCCTGTTCATGAATCTCACTGGAACCATCAAAATTCAGATTTTTCTGGGTGAAATAGGTTTTGCTTAACAGGGGATGCTCCAAGACCTATCCCAAGCAATTTTGGATGTTGATGGGTGAAAAAAAAAAAGCTTTAACTCTTGATTTATTGATCTTCTTTCTGTTTTTTAATCTTATCATGGTAAAGCAAATTTCATCACAGTCATCAGGCAACTGCACCTCTCAATTTAGAGAACAAAACCACCAACAGCTTCGCGATTGTATCCTAAAATACTTTATTGTGGAATATTTTTTTGGTTTTGTGGTTTTTTTTGGTTTTTTGTTTTGGTTTTTTTGTTGTTGTTGTTGTTTGTTTGTTTGTTTTTTGTTTGTTTGTTTTAATTCTGATTATTTCCATTGCTTTGAGCCAAGGTGTTTTTCTCCCCGTCGGGAATGACTGGGATGAGGAATTCCAGCATCCACCCCAGCATTGTTTGGTCTGTAAAGGAACAGAAAATAGAATTTGTGATGAAACCACTGCATGGAACAGCTGGATTTTATCCTGAAGATTGGAACAGCCTGGAATGGTTTGGAGCAGCTCCTGCTTTCCTTCTCCAGGTGCAAAGCTCAGAGCAGGGGATTGGCCCTGACTCCCGAGCTGGCAGAACGGGAATTATCCCCATGCCGAGGGAAAAATCCTTCTCATCCTTGCCTTGGCATCGAAACCCCAGCACATCCCAGTTGTCCCAGTAAAACCAGTGACCACAACGAGGCGGGCAAAAGCGGAGCAGAGAGAAGGGTGGGTTACACCCAGAACCGGTGCAAACGGAATAAAAAGGGAACGATCCCCCGGAACTCTCGGGGTATGGAGCAATAAAACCAAACAGGCGTGTGCTGGAAATTAAACCTCCCAGCTGGATTGATTGCTAATGGGCTTTTTTAAATTCCAGCCTTATTTACCATGGAGAGATGAGAGCTGACTCCGAGCACTTTGGCTGATTCCGAACCTCGTGGAAGAAATCTAAAGATCACTCAAATTAAGAGGGGCTGGGAACTGCTCCCCTGGGGGATCCAGGGAATGTTTGATTTGCCCCCATTAGAGCAGGAGAAGAGCCCAGAGCAGATTCGGGCCAATCAGAGAGGCCATTCCGTAAAAAAGTAGCAGCTGCTTTTGTTTTTCTTGAGGAGCGTGGAAAAATTCGTCCTTTCCCATTAGTGCCACGCTTTCCTCCTTTGGTTTTCCTGCTGCTTTGTGATTGTCGTCCTGCAAACTCCAGAGCTTTTGGGAAAACATCCCTTGAAATGGGAAATGACTTTTTCCAGGTTCTGTTTGAAAAGACACCAGTGGATTGATTCCTGTTGGATAATTCTGGACATGAGCCCAGGTGGGCCCAGGTGGAAAGGAGGAAAAAGGCTCCTGGGCTGGATCAGGAATTGTGCATCCAGCAGGAGCAGGGCAGGGATTGTCCCCCTGTGCTGAGGCCCCTCCAGGGCTGGCTCCAGTTCTGGCTCCTGCAGGAGAGACCTGGAGGGGCTGGAGCGTGTCCAGGGAAGGGAACGGAGCTGGGAAGGGGCTGGAGCCCCAGGAGCGGCTGAGGGAGCTGGGAAAGGGCTGAGGCTGGAGCAGAGGAGGCTCAGGGGGAACCTTGTGGCTCTGCACAGCTCCTGACAGGAGGGGGCAGCCGGGGGGGTCGGGCTGTGCTGCCAGGGAACAGGGACAGGAGGAGAGGGAACGGCCTCAGGCTGGGCCAGGGGAGGCTCAGCTTGGACAGCAGCAGGAATTTCTCCATGGAAAGGGTGGCCAGGCCTTGGCAGGGGCTGCCCAGGGAGCTTTGGAGTCCCCATCCCTGCAGGTGTCCAAGGAAGGCCTGGCCGTGGCACTCAGTGCTCTGGGCTGGGGACAAGGTGGGCATCGGGCACAGCTTGGCCTCCACGGGCTGGGAGGGCTTTTCCAGCCTCAGTGAATCCTGGGATTCTAGAAAACATTTTGGATGTGATTATCTTTGGATTTTGAGGTCTTCCCTGCAGCCCTTCAGACCCTTCGATGCCGATCGTGTCCTGACAATTGGAGTGTTCTGCCGGAGTGGGATTTTTGTTTCTTTTCCCATCTGATTTAGAGTGATTTTTCATCCTGATTTTTAAGTCTGGGAGTTAATTCCGTGAGAGGGACTTTCTGGCAGAACAAGAATCTCCCGAGTTACAAGACACAAAACAACAAGCAAAAAAAATTCAAAACACCTGCTCCCTTGCCGAAAAGACACCACATTTTTCTGTGGCTCAACAGCCCTGAAATCCCAGCCGAAGGCACCGCCACAAGCTCCGAGTACCCAGCACTGATTGAAAGCTCTCATTAACCATATTTTAGTTTTATATTCCCCGGGTGGCTCGGCCTCACAAATAGAGCTGTCACAGGCAGCAAGAAGTGGCTGTTCTTTCATTATTTTGAACTTTCCCAGCAGGATTCGCCGCTCGGGCTTTTTTGAGCCACTTGTGGTTTGGAGCCTGCAGGCCCCATGCATTATGCACTAGCTCGGGTATTTCTACCTTCAGAGAAACCTGAAGTAACCTGTTGGCAAAATGTGACTCAACTCCAAACCTCAGCACGAAACCTCAAACCAAACTTTGAGATTCGAATCGGTGGAGAGAGAGGAAAAAAAAAAAAAAAAAAAAAACGGGTTTTCTGTTTCGTGTCTCTGTGGAGAATTGGGTTGATGGAAAGGGGCCAGCACCTTGGTGCAGGATTAAAAAGGCTCAGGTTTTATTTTTCCTGCAGCTGACAGAACTCCAAAATCAGGCTGGCAAATTGCTCAAAATCAGGCTGGGAAAGAGACAGAAATAATATTCTGGCAGAGCAAAGCAGATGTCAGCACATGATCGGCATTGAAGGGGCTGAAGGGCTGGAGGAAAGGCCTCAAATCACAAGATAAATAAATCCAAAATGTTTTATGGAATTGCAGATTCACTGAGGTTGGAATAGAGCTCCAAGCTCATTGAGGCCGAGCTGTGCCTGATCCCCACCAGAGCACTGAGTGCCACGGCCAGGCCTTCCTTGGACACCTGCAGGGATGGGGACTCCAAAGCTCCCTGGGCAGCCCCTGCCAAGGCCTGGCCACCCTTTCCACAGAGAAATTCCTCAGCAGAGGCAGGAAATTTCTGCAGGACTTGGATGAACGTGGAGAAAATTCTCCAGGCCCTGTCCCTTTTTCCTTGGAGGAGGTGAAGGCACCGCCCGAGGTGGTTGAAGGTGATTAAAAACCTGCGGAAATCAACAAAAGCCTCGTTGTTGTCCTAAAAGGGCCGGGGAAATTTGGCATGGAAAAGTGGATGAGTCCCATTCCTGCAATCTCATGGGTGTTGTTCCAGAGAGGTTTTGGCTGCCCCTGGATCCCTGGCAGTGTCCAAGGCCAGGTTGGACACTGGGGCTTGGAGCAGCCTGGGACAGTGGGAGGTGTCCCTGCCCATGGAATGGGATGAGCTTGAAGTTCCCTTCCAACCCAAACCATTCCATGATTCTGTGTCTCCGTTGTCCGGAGCACACCGGGAGCTCCTGGAATTCTGCTCAGGCTTTTGGGTCAAGGAATGCTTTGCAGCCAGGATCAACATTTCTGTCCCTCAGCATCCTGGGCACTGCAGACAAACTTACAGCACCAAACCTTTCCTGGAAAATTCTCCCTGGATGATTCAGTGAAGGCTGAATCCCTTTCTTCTGAAAAGATTCTCATCATTCAGGATTTTCCCCCATGTTCAGACTCAAGAAAAAGAAGATACCACCCAACAGGGCTGGGAAATAAAGGCAGATATAAAATAATTCAAAAGTGCAAATTTGTCCAAATTCCCTAATATTTTTTTTTTTTGCCCATTTTATTTCCTTAGCAATCTGATTCTGATCTGCCGCAGAACGTGGTGTCTGGTGTCCAACTGCACTCATTTCCTTCCTACTCCTAGAGACAGATTTATTCCCAAAGGGAAGGGGAGGAAGAAAGGAACAATTTTACTAAAACTTCCGAGTTTTCTAGAAGCATTTAATGAAAGTCTGAAGGAAAATGAAGCCCTTCCTGGGGCGACTGAACACAAGCATTCAGGCAGAGCCCTTCCAGTGGTCATAAACAAATGTTTGTACCCACAGGAAGCAAAATTATGTTTTGATGAAAGCTCATTAAAGAAAAAAAAAAAAAAAAAGAAAAAAAATCCCACTTTTTTTTTTTTTTTTTAAAAAAAACAAAAAAAAAAAAAAAAAAAAAAAAAAAAAAAAATCCCCCTTTTTTTTTTTTTTTTTAATGCTCTCCCGCAAATGCAGCGCTCTGCTGGCAGAGCAGGTTCCAGGAAGAGGGCAAAGTGCGGGATAAGCTCCGTGGAAAAGGAAGGATTCCTTTCAAGCTGGCTGCCAGGGTTGCATCAGCATTTCTCAAGCGCCTCCTGATTTCGTGGGTCCTGAAAGAGCCATTGGATATTTCACATTCCAAGTGTTGTGCAATTTTCCTGCAGATCCTGGGATCGGATCTGTCTGTGAAACCACGACCCACCCGCTCCAGCACATTCCCCATGTGAATTTTATTCGTTTACACCACTTTAAAAGTTAAAAAAAAAAATCCTTCAGTCCAGGAGATAAAGATCCTGCAAAAATCTGCCCTATTCCACCAAATTCCGAGTGCTGGAATACTTTCTCTTGGATAAAAGGAAATGGTAAATTTGCCTTATTTTATTTTATTTTTTTAATTTAATTGATATCAAAATCGCTATGAAAACTTCCTATCAATGCATTTTTTCCTCCCAGATGAAACAAAAAACTACAAAAAATCTGTTGTTGGTACAGCCCTACCACATCTTCTGTTCCTGTGTCCACAGCCCTGTCCTGGGAATCTTCTCTCCATGGGACACAGGAGTGTCCTGAGCTTTCCAGGGCCCTGGCAACACAGAAAATGATCATTTTCTTCCATCATCCAGCCCGAGCCCTGGTCCTGCACAGAATTCCTGAAAGCTGGAAAAGGACACACGTTTTTTAGGGATTTCGGAAGGATCTGGGCCAGGTGGAGAGGTTTAGCTGCATCCTTGACTCGCCTCGATCCCTTCCCAACAGGAATTCTGTGCCCTGGAGAGGAGAGAGGAGAGAGGAGCATTCCCGAGCTCTCCATGTTAAGAACAGAATGACACCAAAAGGCCGATGGAAGAAATGCAGGCGGGGAATGGGAGCTCGAATCCTTTGGGAAGGCAGAATCCAGCCAGGGAATGGCTCTGCTGCCTCGGTGAGCGTCGCCCTGAGCCGCAGCCCCCAGGGCAGGGGTGGGGATGGGGAAACCTTCCTTGGCCTCTCCTGAAAATCTGAGTCCAAGCGCCCGGAGCTCCAGACAATTCCTGATTTTTAGCGTTTCCAGCTGGATAAAGCTGAAAGGACGGAATCAGAACTCAGCAAAGTGAAAATGGGAGGGGGCAGAGCAGCAAAGAGGAGCAGAGATAGAAAATGTCGTGCAAGGAATAAACTCCCTTTGGAAAACCAGAACCACCAAGGTTGGGGGAGACCTTCAGGATCCTCCAGTGCCACCCTCATCATCCCAGAGAGCTCCTCAAATCCCGGTTTTAATCTTCCATCAAAAAATGTCCCCACATTTACAGGGAAAAGGGATAAAAATCCACGTGGTTGTACAAACTGAGCATTAAAAGCGTTTGCAGGCCCCGCAAAGAAAAGCCAAAAGCCTGGAAAATATGAATTATCCAGTTCCTCAAAACCTGCTCAGTGAAGGAAACTGGTCCAGTTTAAAAAAAAAACAAAAAACATGTTAAATATAATGGTTTAGGAACTGTTAGGGAAAGGAAAAAGGAAAGGAAAAAGGAAAGGAAAAGGGAAAGGAAAAAGGAAAGGAAAAGGGAAAGGAAAAAGGAAAGGAAAGGAAAGGAAAGGAAAGGAAAGGAAAGGAAAGGAAAGGAAAGGAAAGGAAAGGAAAGGAAAGGAAAGGAAAGGAAAGGAAAGGAAAGGAAAGGAAAGGAAAGGAAAGGGAAATTGCGACTGTGCTGTGCATCCTCCACCTCACGCAAGGATCTCTTTGCTCCAGGGAGGGAAGAGTTTCTGCCCAGAACATTCCCAGAGCACTTGGGCAAAGCAAATCCTGTCTGGCTGTAGCTAAGAACTTGTTTTCCTTGTCACAGTGCTGGAGTTCAGAATATTCCCAGCCCACAGGCACAGCTCAGGTGGTGCAGGTTGAGATTCCAGAAAAAAGTGCAAACATGGGGTGAGGAAGGGGGAAAAAAGGGAGCAGGATTAACACCAGCTTCAAACCGTCAAGCCCAGGCAGCTTTAAACGCAAAAGGCACCCGAGGTTCAGGTCTTTGCTCGATTCACTGTCACTTGAGAGCTACAGGAAATTAAAGCACGGCAGCTCAGGTCAAAACGCATTAATAAAAGCGAGGGAATTCAGGCTGGGAAAAAAGGTTATGATGATGAAATGTCATTTTTTTTGTGTGTGTTTTGGGCATGCTCAGGTGGCGGTATCGCACCGTGCACCACGCTGGGAGCGTGGCAGGAACTGCGGATTTTGGTGCTGTCACTGGATTCTTCCAGCTTGGCTGGTCCCAAACGCTGACGGAACGTTACTCACACACAGCCTTAATCCCACCAGTGCTGTGCGCGGACATTCCAGCATCTGCGAGGAATTGTGGCGGCTCCGCAGGGCACAGCTGATAACGTTTGAAGTCAAGACCCTCTGGTTTGGGCAAGGAGATTTGGTGGGAAAAGCCATGCCAAGTGGGAAAAAAGAGGGAATGTTTTTCCTTGTGGAGCCGCCTTGCATTGGCCACAAGAATGGTGCAACTCACAGCAGAACTTTGTGAATTAAAAAACGGGGCTGAAATGGGCTGAAGCTGGGTTATTCCTCTGAAAAACGCCTGAGTCTGAGGTCTGGAATGGTTTTAATCCGTGCTTTTTCACCCAGCAGGACGAGCACCTTTTCCTTTGCGGTTCCACGGGAAGCCCTGGAATTTTTGTTGGTCTCTGGGCCTGCTCTGTCCCTGGGGTTTGGACGCGGAAAAGTGCCTGGGGATCATCCTTCATTTCAGCCCTCCTGCCCCTTTCCCAGCACTTAAAAGAAAGCTGAAAGTCTCTCTCATCGTGAGGGCACCCGCTTAATGGAAATCCTTGACACGGATGGAGCAGTGGAAACACTCAGACTGCTGGAAATGGCCGGGGGGAAAAAGGGAAAAACTCAGCAAGAACGAGCCCAGAATGAAGTGTTTGACAGAGAGTCATGCGCTTGATTCAATTATAAAAAGCTCCTTGAGCCCCAGCGTGCCCGCCCCATGCACAACAATAAATCAAGACCGCTTACTTGAGGTGCTTTGTTAGAAAGCAGCCCGGCCTTTTCTGGAATTAATGACTCAAAATCCTGCTGAAGATTAACTGGCTGCCTTTAATTTCATTAAGGAGGGGGGGGGGAAAGGCAGCATCTCCCACATCCAGGCTTTTTTCAGCTTTGGACAAACTCCCCTCTTGCACTTGGGTGTTGGGTCGAAGGCTGAGGAGGCAAAACCTTCCCGAGTGGTTTTGTTTCAGGGAATGTTGTTCCACAAAGTGCTGGAATCCTGTTCCTCTTTCTGCAGTGATTCCCCTGCCAGTACAGAGTCGGCTTCCCCAGGGGATTGGGAATCAGCTGTGCAGAGCAGGATCAACGGGAACAGGCGAAATTGTTGGGAATCATTCCCCCTTTATCCACACAAAGACCAAACGCCCAATAAAACCTTCACTGCTTTGGGTCTGGGCCTTGATTTGGGCTGATCCTCCTGGGAATCCACTGTTTTCTGGGATTTTAATCATCTGCCAGGAAGCGCTCACGCTTTTTCCGTGATTTGAAGGATTCCGCTGCGCAAGCTTCCTAAGAAAACCTTGGGCATCCCTTCACCTCCCCCCCGGAGCACAGCAAGAGCTGGATAACCGGGCCCAAAGCGAAAAACACAAGGAGTTTTTCCATATTCAAATGTCCTTTTCCCTCACAAAGCATTCCCCGTTCTCTCCAGGTGGGCGAGGGAGGACTGTGCGCTCAGCTCTCCTGAAATAATTAAAAGGTCATCAATTTGCTGTCACTGCGGTGCTACGGTTTAATTACGTCCCACAACTCTATCGAACAAGCCATCAAAGGCAGCTTATATTGCTGAGATGTGTTATTATTTTAACAACAAACCGATGCCTGCTTGGAGGAAGGCACGGGAATACGGGCTGGGCACAGCTGGGACGAGTCCAAATCTCCACTGCAGCATTATCTGGACTTTCCGATCGGAGAACTCCGCTCGGAAAGGAAGGACAAAAGAAATCCAGACGCGCGACGGACCTCGCACGCCAACGCTCAACATTGTTTTGGGTTCAAGTTTAGGTCCAGACTGAAACAGGGGAAATTTAGGTTCAAATTTAGGAAGAGATTCCTCCCTGTGAAGGTGGGGAGGCCCTGGCACAGGTTGCCCAGAGAAAACGTGGCTGCCCCGTCCCTGGAAGTGTCCAAGACCAGGCTGGAGAGGGCTTGGAGCTCCGTAATTCAGAAGCACGACTCACATCCCTAAATTTTTACGTTGCCTATCCATGCTCAATCCAAGTGATCTCCAGCTGATTTGTTTTCCAGCATATTCAGAGGATCTGCAGTTGGAATCGTAGCAGGAAGCTCAAACATGAATTTAATTCTATTTTATCCTATCACAAGTGAAAGAGTTTTCCCTCCTGTCAATCAAAACGGCATGGACAGGTTTCCTCGCGTGGAATTAGGAGAGGGAACAAAGTTAAGGAAAAAGAAGAACGGAATACAAGAGATTTAAAGGACGATGTCAAGGATTTATTGGAGGAGCTTGTTTGGAGGGCAGTTTTCCAGATTTTGCTCCTCACCAGGACAAAGGAGGATGGAGAAACAACAGCAAAAGAGGAAATCTGCCAGACCCGGAACTCTGTCCCTCAGCTTGGCTGCAGCTCTGGGACTCAAGTCTGCCTCCGAAATTTTGCGGGACTAAAAGGCTCCTTTCCCTGATCTCCTCAAAATCCTCGACTCAAAACCCTGCTAAAGATTAACTGGCTGCCTTTAATTTCATTAAGGGGGAAATCCAGGCTTTTTCCAGCTTTGTCCAACTCCCCCCCCTCCCTGCACTTGGTTGTTGGGTCGAAGGCTGAGGAGGCAAAACCTTCCCGAGTGGTTTTGTTTCAGGGAATGTTGTTCCACAAAGTGTTGGGATCCTGTTCCTCTTTCTGCAGGGATTCCCCTGTCAGTACAGGGCCTTGATTTCACTGCACTTCGCTCATCTTTTCCATCCCCCATTATTTTTTAAGGATCTCACTACCACCCCTTGATTAAAAGGTTTGGTTAAAATCCTTTGATGGGAAGGCTGAGAGAGTTGGGATTGTCCAGCCTGGAGAAGAGAAGGTTCCAGGGAGAGCTCAGAGTCCCTGGCAGGGCCTGAAGGGGCTCCAGGAGAGCTGGAGAGGGACTGGGGACAAGGGCTGGAGCGCCAGGACCCAGGGAATGGCTTCCCAGTGCCAGAGGGCAGGGCTGGATGGGATCTTGGGAATTAGGAATTGTTCCCTGCGAGGGTGGGGAGGGACTGGCCCAGGGTGCCCAGAGATGACTTAAAGACCTCAAAGAAGACCTTAAAGCCCATGCAGTGCCACCCCTGCCATGGGCAGGGACACCTTCCCCTGCCCCAGGCTGCTCCAAGCCCCAGTGTCCAACCTGGCCTTGGACACTGCCAGGGATCCAGGGGCAGCCACAGCTTCTCCGGGAATTCCATCCCAGGGCCTGCCCACCCTCGCAGGGAACAATTCCTTCCCAAGATCCCATCCAGCCCTGCCCTCTGGCACTGGGAAGCCATTCCCTGGGTCCTGGTCCTCCATGCCTTGTCCCAGTCCAATCCAGCTCTCCTGGAGCCCCTTCAGTCAAATGGCACCAGAACATTTGGGAATGATTTGGGTGATACTTTCTCCACGCAAGCCCAGGAATGAGTTCCCAACCTGTTCCCTCTTCTTGTTCTGCCATTCCTCTGCATGACCCGACTAAAAAGAAGGGAACAGTCCCATGATACTTCATCTTCCTTCCCTTTAAATAAAAACCTTATAAACCCTAAGAATTAGAAACTTTCCCTCTCTCCCCTCCTTACTTTGTGCCCAGAGCTCGGTGTAGGGTACTGGTGCTTTTTTTCACGGATCCTCCCAGTAATTCCCACCAACTTTTCCCCAAACCAAGGCTGAATTCACAGCAGAATTTGCTCCGAAAATCCAAATCCACATCCAAACCCAGGACACTTTTGGAAAAGTTTTTGCTCAGAAAATTCAAGCCCAAATCGAAATCCACAATCACATCCAAACCCAGGACACTTTAGGAAAGGTTTTTCCTTGGAAAATCCAAATCCAAATCCACATCTAAACCCAGGACGTTTTTGGAAAAGTTTCTGCTTGGAAAATCCAAATCCAAATCCACATCTAAACCCAGGACGTTTTTGGAAAAGTTTCTGCTTGGAAAATCCAAATCCAAATCCAAATCCAATTCCACATCCAAACCCAGGACAATTTTGGAAAAGTTTTTGCTCAGAAAATCCAAGCCCAAATCCAAATCCACATCCACATCCCAACCCAGAACACTTTTGGAAATGTTTTTGCTTGGAAAATCCAAATCCAAATCCAAATCCAAATCCAAATCCAAATCCAAATCCAAATCCAAATCCAAATCCAAATCCAAATCCAAGTCCGCATGCAAACCCAGGACGCTTTTGCAAAGTTTTTGCCTCAAACCAAGAGTAGCCAGCGGCCTAAAGAACCCGATTTGCCGTGCAGGAGAAGCACCAGCCCCAAGCACACAGATCCTGGCTCCCAGCACCTCCTCCCGGCTGGAAGCGCTGCATCGGGAGCCCTCTCCATCCACTCAATTTCCACCCAGCCCCGCTCGCAACACCCCCAGCCTGCGGTCAGCGGCCGCACGCCGACTTTGTCGTTTTGCTTACTGCCCACCCGCTGCCATTGATCAATCCCAAATTGGATTATTGTTAGCTTTAAAAGCGCCTCAACAGCAGAAAGTGGCGGGGGAGGCTGGCGGAGCAGAGATGGATCGCGGAATAAACAGGCGCAGTGACAGGATTGCAGCCGGAATTGATCACTGTCAGCGAGTTAGTGGTCAGCTGTCTGACCTTTGGGGCCCGAAGCAAACATCAGAATAATGTTTAGACAAACACATTTGATTTTGGAGGTAATGGGTATGTCAACTAAATGACAAACCTTGGAAAGGTCAAAGGGAGCGCCATTTCTCAGGCTTTTTTCAGGCATTAATCGTTGGTTTTGGGGAGCGGCGTCTTTCGGAGCTGGTGTGGGTTAGTGTGGCCTCATGGGCACCAAAGATTCAGCCACAGGGGCCGTTCCTGTGAGAGCCAGGCTGTGCCTAAGCCCTGCCATCCCAGCTGCCTGCAGGACCATCCTGAAAGCAGAGGAGTCAGGATCTGGGGCTCTGCAGGAATTTCAGCAGAGTTTAACCCCGCCAGAGTTCCCTGCAGACGTGGGGAAAGGCAGCTGCTCTGACCTCCTGGATGAAATAAATCCAGCTTCTCCATGGGCGCTGGGAGATGCCTGTGGCACATCCTGGCATGGCAGCACTCATCCCAGAATCCCAGAGTCATGGAATGAAGGTGGGAAGAGCCCTTCGGGATCAGCCAGTGCCACCAGCATCAGCCCAAACCCTGGCCCCAAGGGCCACATCCAGACTCCACCTGAACTCTTCCAGAGACTCCAGCACCTCCCTGGGCAGCTCATTCCAAGGCCTGACCGCTCTGGCAGGGAAAAATTTCTTTCTTAACATCAAATCCGAGCCTCCCTCTTGATGCTTTTTTTTTTAAAAGCTTTTGGGATTGGCTCTCACTGGCTCTGGCTCTTGGGCTGCCCTTTAAACAGATCTTTCCTGGATAATTTTCCTGACGGAGTCGAAAGCAGCACAAGATGTTCTTGCAGGAAGCACCAGCGGGTGTGAACATCAGAATCACTCGGGAAACACAGAATTTCTTCTTATTATTTATTAATTCCTTCCCACACCCCTTGTCCCCCAAGACCTTTTGAACAGCAAGGCCCTGCTGAGGCAGGAAGACTCTGGAACTGGAAACAGGAAGCAGATTCTTCTGGCTGGTAGAGAAAGCAAGGGAACACTTGGAATATCCCAACAATATCCAAATGAACCGTTTATCTCCAGGCATAAAATTTATGCCTGGAAATGAGGAATATTTTTCATTTTATATTCTCTAGATCCTGACATTTAGGTCTCTGTCTTCACTGCTGGAGCTAACAAAGCTTCATTGGAGAATTGATCCGAAGTCAGGAATTTTGTTTGGCAAAGAGCTTTTCATCCCAGACGGGAATCTTCTTTTCTCAGGAAAATTTAAAATGCAGTATTTTTAATGTTCTCCCAGTCTCACAGTCATGACAATCTCACCTGCTTTAAAGAAGTTGTCTCTGAAGAAAACCTGTTTTGGCCAAACCTGTGTATCAGCATAATTATTTGGAAGGAAAACGGCATGGAGAATAAAAAGTTTCCTCCTCACCGCGCCTACAATGAAATCTCACAACATTCCTGGGATTTCTCTGCGTTTCAGCACAGGAGTATTTTAACGTGACCAGGCACTTGCTGGATTTAGCTCAGAGCAAGAGGGAAAGGAGGTAAAAACATCCCAGAAGAGGTTTGGTGATAAACTGCAACTTTATTTAATCATGGATTTGCAGTCGCGGAATTGGGTTGGAATAAAGATAATTCAGGTGGAGCCACCATAAAAAAGTACCTGTATTTACAATCAGGTGCAGGTTCTGCCCCTGCTGTATCCCACGTCACAAAGCTGGTTTTCCAAGGAGAAGAGGAAGGGGACACAACTTACTGGGGCTGAAGTTTCCGAGCTGTTTTTCCAAAGCTCGTTTTCCAGCAGAACCAGAAGGACCCTGGGGGTGGAACTGCAGGATTTTGGGTGATTGTTGTGGTTGCCCAGAGAAGTTGTGGCTGCCCCATCCCTCGGAGCGTCCAAGGCCAGGTTGGATGGAGCTTGGAGCAGCCTGGGACAGCGGCTGCAGGATCCCAGGCCCCTGAGTTTCTTCAGGACATCTGGAAAAGCCAGAACATGGCCTGGTTCCCTGGCCTCCCCGGGATCTTGGAATATCCTTATCCCAGCTTTCCCGTCTGCCGGTGTTGGTAATGAATGTCCCTGGGCTGCCTACATGTGCTCATAAATGAAATAAATACAACAATACATGAAAGAAATCAAATATTAACGGGTTTAGGAGGCGTAAGGAAGCAGGGTGTGAAAATTGTCCAAAGCGAGGCACAGGAACACCAGGAGCAGTTTTCCTGGGAGGGACTGAGGACTGGCACGGGACGCAGAGGGAAATTGTGGAATGTCCATCCTTGGGGACGCTCCAGAGCCGTCTGGACCTGGAAGCTCACTGTGGGCGGCCCTGCTTGAAGATCTGGACCTGAAGGACTCCAGAGTCTTTTCCACCCTCACAGATCCATCATCACCAGGACCCAAATCCCAAAAATCCCTCCAGATCTGGAGCCACCAGCCCTGCTTTGCTGTCATTTGAGCTTAAACTTCAACCCCGACCTTCCTAGGCCAGACTTAACGAATCCTGGTCCCTCACACCGGCCCTTGGCAAGGTCCTTGCAGATCCACGGGCGCCGCATCGATCCTCGGGACTTGAACGCTGGCTGGGGTGTAGCAAAGTGTGGTGTAAAATGAGAGAAAATATTGATTTCCAGAAAGTTAATATTATTAAAAGGCAGTTGTGTTCATCTCCTTCTGGAATTTTAGCCGGGGGTTTTCCTCTTGGAAAATCAATGGAAGTAATAGTCTGGTTATAGCAGGAGCACTTGTTAGACTATTTTTTCACTCCAACGCTTTTAAGTTGTGTTAAGAGCAGAGGAGTTGAGAGGCTATGAAATTATTGACTGGGAATTACAGGACTGGAATGACTGAAGGTTTTATGTTCATCATTTTTCATCACTTGACCTGGCAGAGAAGAATTTTAATTAAACGGGATTTTAATTGTAGCTGGTTCTGTTTCCA
>VZRN01000635.1:431289-457547 GCA_013397935.1 Dasyornis broadbenti | reverse complement strand
AAAAAGAAAAAAATCCAAATATTTTAACCCCAGGCCTCACCTGTTTGCAGAAGCCACCCAAGCTGGGTCTAAACCTGTCAGGCTTTTGCAAGCCAGGGATTAGAGATCAGGGCAATGGATGAGTTGGACAAAATCTCTGCCCCTCGCTGACGCACCCATGGCAGGATTGGTTCTCCTGGGATTCTGTCCTCAGAGGAAATCCCTTGAGGAGAACCCACCCTCTCTCGGCTCCTTCAGGTTGTGTGGAGTGGATAAGGGGCTCTTGCTGCCTTTGCTGCAGTACCAGTGCAAAAGACCCTGATTTATTCCTCACTTTCACTGTTTTGAATTGGAAAACACAAGGGGTTGGTGGCGTTTTGAGGCCTGTGGATGAAATGTCCTGAGCACCACGTTTTTGAGCATACAGCTCCTTTTGGGAGTACTTGATTTTTGAGGGAATTTTTTTCAGATTCAGCAATGTTGTGTTAAATTATTTCTCCCTTCCCCAGTCC
Organism: Dasyornis broadbenti; assembly: GCA_013397935.1. Lineage (NCBI taxonomy): Eukaryota > Metazoa > Chordata > Aves > Passeriformes > Dasyornithidae > Dasyornis > Dasyornis broadbenti. The sequence goes on along the minus strand of VZRN01000635.1, from coordinate 457,056 downwards.
CAGCTTTTCTGTACCCAGCAAGCTCTGCCTTGATTTCCTTGATTTCCCTGACTTGAGAACAGCCAGCCTCTGATCTGGAGCTGCTGGAGATGATTTCCATTCATGGACTGACCACTTTTCATTTCTTCTGGAGAAGCTTTGGATCTTCATAAAGTCACAGAAGATCAGAAGATCTTAATGAAGAACTGACTGTAATTACCCATGAATTCCTATCAATCTGCAACCCAAACCATTCCGTGATTCTGTGATGGGAATTAATGTCATTTAAGTGGGATGAGCAAGAGGAGGGCAAAGACATCCAGCCATTCTTCCTTCTGAGAGCACTGGGATTGCACATGAAATTGTGAACAAGGAGCCTGACACAGGCAGGAAAGGAAGGAAAAAAGAGGGAGAAGCCCAGACAGCTCCATCCCAGAATTCAGGAAGCACAGGGATGAACAGAAAGAGGCTAAAAATCCGAGTTTAATTAAATTTTGTGCAGGAAAGGAGAACAACAAAACTTCTTTCAGTTACACAAGAGTGAAGGGTGGTGAGGAGAGAAGCAGGGCCAGTTCCAAAGTTAGGACAGATTAAGGAGTTAATGTAATGCAGATGAGGTAAAAAAAACCAAAAAAAACCCCTGAAAATATTGAAAATATTGTAAATATTAATAAATAATAATTTCCCTCACATTCAGTAAGGGTCATTTAATCAGACAACTGGAAAATGAAGGATAGCCAGTGCAAATGAAAAGAAATGGCCACTGAGATTAAAGCAAAATACAAAAGTTTTCAGATCCTCCAACATTGCAATGTCCATCGCAGAATTCCAAAGGAAGAGGAGAGGGAATTGCAGACGGCTGGGCATGGTCAGGACGGGTTTTTAATAAATCTGTCAAACCAGTGATTAGAGCAAATCCTCCGAGAATAACAAACGCATCACTTAAGGAATTCCTCCTCTTCTGACTCTGTGCTCGTTTGCCTGGCTTGATCCTGGGGAGCTTTCAGACAAGTTTTGAAGGATAATTAAAATCTTGGAAGAAAATTGCAAATGTTATTGCATTAATACGGAATTTGAAAAGAGAATCATACCAGACTGATCTAGTACCTCTCCCATGATGTGCTGACTGATTTATTCCATTTTAAATCAACTGGATCTATTCATGTTTCAGTAAAACATTTGCTTAGGTGAAGTTACGAGGTAATAAAAGCAGATAAAGATGATGAAAGAGCCATAAGAATCTAATTAAAGAGAGGTGATAATGAACTTGGATGAAAGAAGAATGTTTGGGCTGCTGAGAGGTTACCAGGACATTGCTAAGATGAATTTTAGCGAACGAAATAAAAAATGGAAATTAGTAAAAAAACAGCAAGAAATTCTGGAAATAGTTAGGATTTATCAATTAGAAAAGACACAAGGGGAGAGCTGAAATATTGATGGCAAAATGTCGGATTTCCCCTGAGTTCTAATCTCCGATGTCCTCCATGTTCTGGCTCTGCTCCTCAAGGCAGATTCATTTTCCTGGCTGATCCAAGGGGATTAAGGGAAGAGTTTGAAGGAATTCTGCCCCGGAAATGCTGATTGTTGGTGTTTTCTTTATGGCACACCCACACCAGGTGCTTTTTTTGTAGCCACACATTTGACTGACCTCATTGCTCCAAACAAAGCAATTCCAAGCAGGGTTCAGTCCTTGGGACCCTTCCCTGTCCCTCATCAGGCAAGGCCTGGAAGTTGCCATGACCAGGACTCTGGGAACCCACGGAAATGCCCAGTCACCAAAATTTTTGTGCCTTTTCTTGCTGTTTTTGTTGGTCTGAGTCCCAAAAAATAATCAGAGTGGTCCTTCTAAAGATACTTTCGGACATTGGGGGAGGGCAGTGGTGGGAGGAAGGTCTGGCAGGATGTTTGGGATCGTGAAAGCCAACGGAGAAGAGGCCCATCCTCAGCTTTCCTGGGAGACACAAGGATCCCCCTTCCCATCCTGACCCCAAGCTGTGGCTGGGAATCACCTGGAATAAAACGAAGGATAATTCCAGCAAGCAGGCTCACCACCTTTGGTGTGGATAACCGTATTCCAGAGGCCAGGAACCACCACCACTCTTCAGCCATGAGGAACTGAGGCTCGAACATTGTGATCATTACATTTCACAGCTCAGGTGAGATGCAAGGCACCATTTCCTTGGCAGAACCTTTACTCTATTTGCCCCGATCCCTTTATTTCCCTTAATCCCGCATCTCTCCATCGTTCCGTGATCTGTGCTCTGCAGTCGCCGTCTTTAAACCCGAGACCGAGTAAATACAGAAGCAACCAAAGGCTGGTTTGGTTTTCCTCCACTTTTCCAAGCAGAAACATCCGTGCAAAAAGACCAAAAATCATCCAGACCATCACATCTTTCCACAGGGATACAAATAAATCCTGTTATGAGGGGTCACATGTTAAATATGGCTTTTTCCAGTGGGAAAGAACCACATGGAGATGAATATTCATGCTGTCTGTTCCCTGGCAGAGCACAGTCATGGTCCAGATTAAACAGAAGAGTTGAGAAGGGAACTGAGAGAATGAAACAGGAAATGAAGAAAAGCGAGGAAAGAACCAACCTTGGACAATTCCAGGGATAAGACAGCCACAGCTTTTCTGGACAGCCTGTGCCAGGGCCTCCCCACATTCACAGGGAAGAAAACTGGGTCAGTGCAACAAGTTTTGATTATTTATTGCAAGTTTTGAACACCTATACCAAGTTCTGATTATTTATTGCAAGTTTTGAACACCTATACCAAATTTTTTTCCCCCTGGACAGTTCCTTTCCAGAGAAGTCTCCATACCTCAGATATTTACCACTGCTTCCTTGTGTTTTGCAATGTCTCTGCTTTCCTCCTCTGGTCAGAAAATGGAAACCCTAAATTTTCAAATCACTTCTGCACCCAGCAAGCTCTTCCTTGACTTCCTTGATTTCCTTGGCCTTGGGAACAGCCAAACTCTGATCTGGAGCTACTGGAGATAGTTTGCATTCATGGATTGACCGCTTTATGTTTTTTCTGGAGACAAAACATACGAGAGGCTTTGGACCTTCAGAAAGTCACAGAAGATCAGAGGATCTTCCTGAAGAACTGACTTTAATTACCCGTTAATTCCTATCCATTTGCAGCCCAAACCATTCCGTGATTCCGTGACAGGAATTTTCTTTCGTTTCTTTGCACAAACAGACAAAACTCCTGGAGCGCCTTTGAGTCCCTCCCTGACTGTTTGCCTTCAGTCCCCTCTCGCAGAGCATTACCAGCCCTGGCAGCATTGATTTCCAAACGTACGGTTGCTGGTGAAATATGAAACCCGATTGATCTGAAATCCAGGATCGGCTGCCTGCGAGATCCTCCGCCTGTTTCGGGCACGGACAGTTCCATTTCTCAGCTCCTCCAACGGCAGAACAACGAGAGCTCCATCACGTCCCTGTGCGGAGATGGAGAGTTTCCCGTCAGATTACGGCATCTGCAATCTTCACAAGTGTCCTCCGCATTAGGTTTGCTAATTGGGCAATTTATCCTCCCCGGGAAGCTTTTCCATCCGTTTCTCGGGAAATACGCTGGGACGAAGACATCCATCTCTTCGCCCACAGAAATCTCACATTGTTCTCTTCTTCTTGTGGGAGGAGTGATAGGAGCATAATAATGAAGTTTTCCGTGATTAAACCGAGAATCGAGGAGATGAGCACCGGGATTTGAAGCAGAGCTTTTCTGGGAGGTTGGAATTGGTGTTTGGAGGTGGAAAGTGGAATTTGCCCCAGAACTGCTCGATGGAAAGGACGTGGTGATATTAAAAAAACCCAAAGGCACTTCCTGAGGAACACTAAAGGGAATCTTGCCTTTGGAAAGTCAGAAATTTAGAAAACTGAGAAAATTTAGAAAAGTCAGGAAGTCTGAAAAATTTTAAAAACATGAACGTGGCTCATGGCTTTCAGGCTAAGAAAGGCACTAAAGGACCAAAGTTCACAAGCATCGTACGGGATTGAATTAATAAATGAGCCCATCATTTTAAATTTGGACTTTGTGGGCAGGCTAAGGCTAAGCCAACCCCTTCATTGTTCAAAAACCCCCATTTTATTTCGCTAGGAAAGCAACTTCATTCAGCTCATTTACAATCTTCTGATTTCTCCTAATAACAACACCTTGGTGTGGTTTTCCACACAAAAAAAAAAAAAAAAAAAAAAAAAAAAAAAAAAAAAAAATTCCTTTACTTCTTCCTCTTTTAATTTGCCCATGGTTTTACAGTCAAGGTGAAATTGTAGTGCCATGAAGAGCTCATTGCCTCTCCGCTAACGTGACAATATCCACAATTTTCTTCCACAGTCTCAAGTATTCTCAGAGTGACCATCAGGACCCTCACACCCATCCGTGTCAATCGTGAATTTTCCGTCTTAAATGGAACCTTGGAATTGTCTCCAGAACGCTGCCTGAAAGTTGAGTAATTATGACCATAAAAATAAATTTTATCAACCAAAAAAAAATTCCCTCTTTACATTTTCTAGTACAGACGATGAGAATGTTCTTCATTCCTGTGTAGATTTAAGACATCTCAGGTTGGAAAACAACATTTTCACCACAGGGTCTCCGTGCCATCAGCTGTTTGCTCTCAGAAAATTCCGTGGTTTCCCAGCCATCAACTTCTGTATGGAATTCATTCCATTCCAGATCTGGGAAAGATTTTCCTCAATGCCTGCCCATCTCTATCTCGTTAAACAAGTACATGGAGAAGTGTCAGGTTCCTGGTTGTGCCAGGAATGCTGCCAGGAATTTAATATCCGATATTTTCACCCTGTGGAAACGGGATACATTCAGAGTTTGGAATTAATCTTTGCATTACTATGACAAAACAAAAAGTTGTTTACTTGCCAGGAAACACTTAATTAATTCCTAATAAAGAAAATTGGGGAATATTGCCCAAATTTGTGGCTTCATGCACAAATATTTGGTGTTAAACCATTATCGCTGATATTTTCATTCCTAGAAGATCCCATGGTGAACCCATGCAGAAAAACCCTTTAATCTGAGCCTCAAGTTCTTCCACCTTCCCAGCCTGTTGGATTCTGCATGAACGGAGGATACAGATGAGTGTGGAGCCCCATTTATGAAGGAATCCAGGTTTTTAGGATTAAGGGATCACTTTGTGGCATGGACGGGGCAGTTTGGACCACAAGGGCTGAGCCTTCAGCTGGGTGATGTCCGCAGGCACGGCTGCCATCAGTTGTTGCGGGATGAGGATCTCCCATCCTTTATAAAGAATCTAAATCCAAATATCCCAACTTCTGCTGTCCACAGGCAGGGCTGATACCTTGGAGAGTTGAAAGCCCAGGCAGGGAAACACTGGGAAGAAAACCAGTGGAGGATCCAGCCACCAGCTGTAGGGGAAGGAAACGTGAGCACAGAAACGGGATCCGAGGGAGCTTTGCTTTAACCGATCCCCGGCTCGAAACCCCGTGATTGCTCTGCCTTAATGTAGAGGCAGCGCAGACAATCCATCATCCCTCGTGTCATTTTGGTGTTTGGCTTTTTCAAATATTAATGAACAGTCTGGGCCTTCCTTTTGCTGACCACTGAAAACAGCCCCGAGTTCCCCCGGGAGCACCGAGGCCGATTCTTTAAGCCTGGGATTGAAATCCCGTCAAAGCTCGGGGTGAGCGGAAATCATTTGTTGTGTGACAGGGACACGAGGCAGCTCCTCTTTGTTTGCCAGGGAGCTCAGGGGTTCTGTGTCTATTTCTTGTCATCAGCTGAGCTGTTGATGGTCACCCAAAACTCCGTGGCTTCGGAGAGGGGAGGCAGCTGCAGATTTGGCAGCGGCGGCGCCGGAGCTGGAACAAGAAGGACTTTGTTGGTTTCTGTTCAACAAACTCTGCAAAGAACAAGGAAACTCCAGCTGGTCTGTCTGGGATGGGGGAGGAATGGTCAGGAGGATCCCAGATGATGGAGGATGGACGCGCCAGGGAAGTGTAGCCCCATCCGCCCTCTCCCTGTGATGTCATGGAATCACAGCATGGTTTGGGTTGGAAGGGACCTTAAAGCCCATCCTGTTCCATGGGCAGGGACACCTTCCCCTGTCCCAGGCTGCTCCAAGCCCCAGTGTCCAGCCTGGCCTTGGGCACTGCCAGGGATCCAGGGACAGCCACAGCTTCTCTGGGAATTCCATCCCAGGGCCTCCCCACCCTCCCAGGGAACAATTCCTTCCCAAGATCCCATCCAGCCCTGCCCTCTGGCACTGGGAAGCCATTCCCTGGGTCCTGGCCCTCCATTCCTTGCAAATTGTCTCTCTCCATGTTTCCTGGGGCTCCTTCAGGCCCTGCAAGGCCACACTGAGCTCAGCCCAAAGCTTCTCCTCTCCAGGCTGAACAATCCCAGCTCTGCCAGCCTTTCCTCCCAGCAGAGCTGCTCCATCCCTCTGCTCACCCTGCTGCCTCCTCTGGGCTCTCTCCAGCAGCTCCAGCTCCTTCCTGTGCTGGGCCCCAGGGCTGGAGCAGCTCTGCAGGTGGGCTCTCCCCTGAGCACAGGGGCACAATCCCAATCCCTTTCCTGCTGGTCCCTTCTCTGTGGATTCAGCCCAGGATGCCGATGGATTTCAGGGCTCCCAACACTCACTGATGGCTCCTGTCCAGATTTTCACCCACAAGAACCCCCAAATCCTTCCCCCCACGGCTGTTCCCAATGAATTCATCTCCCACTCCATGCTCAGGGCTGGGATTGCCCTGACCCAGGAGCAGCCTCTGACTTTGGGAATTGTTGAACTCCACGAGGTTCTCCTGGGTCACTTCCCAGGTTTGTGCAGTTTGCAGTCTCCTGCCTCAGCCTGCAGATGATATTTTGGGTTCCTGACTGTTGCCAGCCTCCATCCAAATCCCTTCAGAGTTTGACACACCCCACAAAAAAACCCCTTCAGATCAGATTTATTTCTTCAGCATCCCTGAGTGAATAATTCATTTTCTTCATGGAATGATTCGCTCCTGCTGCAACACTCAGCTTGTTGCTTTGGAGTTGCTCAACTGCCTTAGCAAACCCTGCCTAATTTGCACACACAGCGCTTCCAAATGGAGAGAAATTCCCGATAGTCAAGGAATTCAAAACGCTGCCCTGCCATGGGAGAATCGTGTGGGATAATTCAACAGGAGAAAAAAAGAAAAAGCAAATTATTGCTGAAACTCTTGATAGAGAACCTTCACATAACACAGTGTCCTAAAAAGAATTGTCCCATTTCATGCAAAGGTGATGTAAAATCTGAGGAAAACACCAAAATGAAGAGATTTCGTGGGAAAAGTCTGATTGTGGTGCAACTGTTCCTCTTTTAATGGTAATCACTTTGCAGGAAAAAAAGAGATTTTCCTGCTGGAGAACCCTGGAAGAATTTCAGCAGGACTGAGTCTGCTAAGAAATCTCAAAAGACAAAAAATTGCCTTTCTCTCTTGCACAAATATCTTTTTTTTTTTTCCAAGAGGAAAAAATAGAAATAAATAAATAAAGATGCCTTTTTCTCTTGCCTAAATATGTTTTTCGCAAGAGAAAAAAATTAAATAAATAAATAAACATAAATAAATAAATAAATAAATAAAAATAAACATAAATAAATAAATACTGCAGCCTCTCCATTTACAGCTGAGACTCTCTACGACCTTGGCTCCCGGGGAGTTTAACCTACTCTGATTAACTTTCCCATGTTATTCCATGAAATAAAACCGGTTTTGACACCCAGAGACCGAGGCATCCTAGGCCTAACGCAATAACCCCATGGAATCGTTCCAAATTGAGTTGCGGTAATTCATTTAGGCGACCGTACGGATTTGTTACGCGGAATATGAAACGTCGCGAAATGGAATCGATAGAAATGTTTCTTCTTAACGAAGATGGACTGGGCTCTTGTGGGTGGGGTTTGGACTCCACAGCACTGAAATCTGATTTGGATTCGGAATTCCAGGGTACCTGACTGCTTAAAAAATGAGGAAAACATGGTTTTCTAATGATACGGCTGGGAAATTGTATCATGACTTTTTATTCCGTGCTCTGCTCGTTAAGAACGGAAGCACGGAGCAGCCAACAGCACTGGGGGAGTTTGGCTGTTTTCTTCCACAAGGGCTTCACCCTACGTTTTTTTTGGGGTTATTGTTGGGCTCTCGGTGAAATTCATCCTCCTGACGTGGATTTCGAAGGATGTGGATTTTCAGTGGTGGATTTCTTTAAAACCTTACAAATGCAGGATGCTGGCGAGTTCTTCTGGGAGACAAACACACGGGGTGAGAGGCAACGGCCTCAGGTAGCTCCCGGGGAGGGTTAGGTTCGATATTATTTAAAAAAAAAAAAAAATCATGGAAGGGGTTGTAAAAGATTGGAGCGGGATGGCCAGGAAAGCCATGGAGTCGCCATCCTTGGAAGTGTTCCGAAAACTTGTGGATGTGGCACTTCAGGAGACGGTTTTATCATGAACATGGTGGTGATGGTTGGGCTTGATGGTCTTAAAAGCCTTTTCCAACTTCAACAAATCCCTGATTCTGTTATTCCATAAATGCAGCTGGAATTCTTTGAGTGCCCAAGAAACTCCATTTCACATTCCCTGGAAGACCCTTGTGTTGTAGCTTGGACATATCCAGTGGTTTTGGCTTTTTTTCTGCTTGTACAGAAATTCTCTTGGTCTTTGGAGCCAAAAATCCGGGGGATTGGCAGAGCTGCATAAAGGAGATTTCTGGGAAGGAGAAAAAACCCAAACCAGCATGGGCACAGCGGAATGTTTAACAGAGGTACTGGAAGCTGACACCCATTTTCCTGTTGGAAGCACGGGCTGCCTTCACGGTCAGTGGAAATATTCAGGCAGCATCAAATTTAGGATAAATTGGCTGCATTTCATTTATTTAAGGTTTATTTATAAATTGGGTCCTTAAAGCCCTGAGCAGAAACACGTGATAGGTTCAGCTGATGCCAAGGCAAAGACTGCGGCTTCCCAGGGAGGAAAAGGAGCTCTTGGAATGTTCTGGAGAGGCCTGGACACGGTGATTAAAGGAGGCTGAACCCTGTGACCCGGCAAATCAAATATGGGAGAGCTCAGTGCGTTAAACTACATTAACATTTATGGCATCGAAGACGAGGATCAATGTGGGAATAAAGCCTACATTAGGAGATCTCTGGAGCAGGGGGAAAAAATCACCCGCAGGATATCCAGAAAATCAGATTCCACATTCCTTTGCTGGCCCCAAAATAATATGGAAGTCTCTTCGAAAGGGAGAGAAGATAAAATGCCCTGGGAAAAAAAAAAAACAAACCTGCAAATGGTCATTAGGGGGAAAAATCTGAAGAAGTTTCACAAAGGAGTTGTAAACGATTTTTTGCAAATGGCTTTTCTGACTCAGGGGAACGACCCTGTGACAGCAGCAACCTCTGGCCCGGGGATCAGGGCTCTGGAAATTCAAAGAGCTCGGCCACAGTTCAGGTGTCAAGCAGGGCTTTGTGCCCTGCAAAACAAACTCATTACGGAGCTGAGAACTTATGATGAAAAGCAGCGCTCAGAGCTCCTTAAAGGGCTTTGGAATTTCAGTGGTGATTTCTGGAATTAAAGGGATGCTGCCGAGGGGAAGTCATCTCTCAGAATAAAAAATATAAACCATGTATTTTGTTAGCAGCAGTCTTTATTATTACACAAGTGGACGTGAAGAACCATTTATTTTTCAGCGGCTTTACCTTCAGTTTGTACTTTTATGTCGTTCAGCCTGAGCTACCAATTTTATTTCCATTTTTACAGTTTCATTTCCATTTATAATCAGCTCCACGGTATTTTTGATGAAAATAAAGAAACTCTCCCAACCCTTCCCTACGCCACCTGCGTTTCTAAAAGAGGCAAAACCAAAAATAAAGCACAGGGATCGACTCTTCCCTGTGCCAGCGCCGTTAATCTAAAACTGCTCCTCCTTAGCTCCGTTCTGTAAATCGAAAAAGGGGGAACCGATAAAAAGTGGATACAAAGCCAAGTCAAACCAGCAAGAAGCACTTGACGTTAAATCAGAAATGGTCGGAAGGAACCCACGGAATGTTTTCTCCTGGTTTTCAGGGGCCCTGGAAATGTCCCTTCCTCATCGCCTTGGCCACCACCGTGACCCATAAAAACAGCAGCAGTTTCCACCTGCGGAATTTACCTTCATTTTATTCTTCCCCCAAAAGTGAGGAGCCTCAAGAACCTTTGCTCGCTCCCGGTGTCTCCATTCTCTCCAAAAGATAAGAACTACTGAAAGCTGGGATGTTCTGAAGGGTGATTTTCCAAATAATCCTTTGGAATCCCGTGAGGTATTTTCATGCATCCAAGTGGGTGATGAGAGTAATCCCACAGTGGCAAAACAAGCAGCTGTTTCTTGCCAGAGGGAATTCCTGGAGGTTGTTCTGGCTGTCCCAAGGTGATCCTGGGATTGGAGATGGGATTCTTCCCCACGGTGGCTGGATTCCGGGGACAGCCGTGTCCTTGCAGCACGAGCAGGATTGGAAATCCGTGGGTGTGGCTCAGTGATTTTTACACCCCAGGTGTAAAATTAATACTTCCATGGTCAGGACATGAGATCCAGAGGCTTTTCCGTTTTCCCACTTCCCACTGGTCTTCTGGGAGAGCTCCTCAGCGCTCCCTGAGCCGGAGGGACCCTGAGGGCAGAGCTGCTGTGTTTAATAAGCAATAAATTAAGAGTTAAAGCCGCGTCGGCTGAATCCGCTCACGTCCAAGCAGCACCTCCGCGGTGCTGAAGGGATCCCTCAAAATGATGGATGAGAATCCAATAAAGATTTCAGAGCCAGGAGGGGACAGGGATTTCTGTGGCTGCAGTCCTGACACTGAGCCAGCCTCCTGCTCCATGGGCATCCCAGGCCCACGTGGATTGGGATGAAAGCTTGGGAAAGGTGCAATCCAGGCCTGGCAGAGTGCAGGGGGTGAGTTTGGCATGGAGATTCTTTGGGAAGATGATCCCAGGGTTTAGGTCGGTTTTAAACTAACAGGAGGCAGGGATAGAGGGGATTTTGGGAAGGAATTGTTCCCTGGGAGGGTGGGGAGGCCCTGGGATGGAATTCCCAGAGAAGCTGTGGCTGCCCCTGGATCCCTGGCAGTGTCCAAGGCCAGGTTGGACACTGGGGCTTGGAGCAGCCTGGGACAGTGGAAGGTGTCGCTGCCATGGCAGGGGTGGCACTGGATGGGATTTGAGGTCTTTTCCAACCCAAACCATTCCAGGATTCCATGAAAATATTCCTATTTCCTCCAGCTGCTCCTGCACTTTCCTCTGCTATCACTACGATGTTTTTAACTCGTGTCCCAGTGAATCCCAGTTCTTGCCCACCCTTTCCCGTGCTTCTCCCTCCCTGATTTCCAGCCCTCTCCAACTCCTCCCAGCTCTCAATACGACTCTGGACTCGGGATCTCTCCTTTATTTCTCGCCCTGATTCCCCCCCGCACAAAAGCAGATCAGATCAAATCATCCCTTGCCCGCTCCTTCCCCCCTTATCCATGACCTTCGGCCCGAGCGTGTCCAAGAGCAGAGCAGATCCCTGGCTCCCAAGCACGGGTTCCCGGTGGGAACTGTCCACCCGGAGCCTGGTGCTGAAGGATCCGTGGATCAGGGACATTCCCGCGCTCCGCTGCCACCAAACCGTGCTGGGACAGAGGCAGGAATTCCCTCCAACTTTCCAAGTCCTGGGAGAGCTCTCCCAAAAATGGTGCCTGCAAGGTACATGTGGGCTCCTGCTGCAGAAGGAAAGGGTCGGGAAAGATCCTTCACGTCAGTGTTTCCCCAAATGGTCACAAATGTGTCTTCTCACTGAATAGGGAGGAAAATCTACCCCTGGAATTATTTCATCTGCTCTTAAGGGGCTTTCTTAATTTAAATATCTTCTCCAGCCCCTCCTTATCCTTTTGCATGTCCTTAGTTTATTATTCCTTGGGGATTTTTTTAGACGCTCAGACCTCGTTACGAGGTGGTGATTGCAGGGCAAATCTTTACATGGAGTTTGTGCTAAGAAAATGGGAATGAAAAGGTTCACGCTTCCTTGTGTGCTGTTGGCACAGCATCCTATCGTGCCTGAACATTCTTCTCTTCCCTGTTCCTCCGAAAGGTTTCCTCTCTGCTCCGTTCTTAATTTAAGGAAAAAAAAAATAAAAATAGGTTGGATTTTCCTAACCCTTGAGACGTTCATGACAACAAATTCGAACACTGTGATGACTGAATGGAACAATTCCGTCTCTGGAATTTTAACCATTCCATCTCCTTGTTACAATACAGGATGAAGTGCCTCCCTTTCCCTTCCGTATTTCCCTGTCGTGGCCGGCACAAAGTTTGGTGTTCCTATTTCACAGTGGAGATCCAAAGCTCCCATGAAACGACACCTTTTCCGCCAGCACATGATTTCTTTTTCAATTTTCTGTCCTGCCAGCCTCAAAGAGGAGCCATTTCATTTATCTTTCATTATCGCCCACTTTTGGCACTAGTGAGAATTCCTGCCGCGCCGCTCTTCAGCAACAGGACTCTCCCAAATGGAAAAACTGGACGGACAGAAATCCTGTTCTCCCCAGGATTTGTCAGTCATTGATCCACGTTCAGCTGCGTCAGCTTCCGATACTTTTGCTTTCCAGCGGGTTTGTTTCTCCTGCTGAATTTTTCAGGACACATGGGGATATCCTATTGAATATTTTCTGAGCAAAAGAGTTGAGTGCAGGCGCTTCATAAGGAACTTTGGAAGTTGTTTTATATTTGTAGGAGGCGAGGCTATTCTCAGTAATTTACCCTATTTATAAATTGCAAAAAAAATATTGTTTTTAATTTATAACACAGTTTTTCTATAAATCCTTTCAATGTTGGCAAAATCCACAGACAATTTCTTGAGTAACAATTTCTCATTTTTACTTTGCCTCTGTTTTACAAGACAAAGATCTGCACTTCTGGCTGGAGATCTGGAAAGATTTTCAGTCAGGATGGGCATTATTCCTAAGAGAAGACTCCAAGAGAAACCTGGGAGAGAAGGAATGATTCCTTCTTGGTCAATCTTCCTGAATTTTTAACTGTACAGGATGGAAGTTCCCATAAATAATTCCATCCCTCTTTTTCAGGCTCAGCAGTTTCAGGGGGGAGCTCCCCAGGGAATGGGCACGGCCCCGAGGCTGCTGGAGCTCCAGGGGCGTTTGGACAGCTCTGCCAGGGATGCCCAGGCTGGGATTCCTGGGGGCTCTGGGCAGTTGGATTTGGATGATCCTTGTGGGTCTCTTCCCACTCAGGATATTCCATAATTATGTGATTCTCTGATTTGTTTAATCTGCCCAGCTCTCATAATTAATGAGCTCAAAATCCCTTCTCCACGTCTCCCACCTCAGTCCCACAGCTGGGGAATGCTCTAGATTGAACATTTTATGGAAAAAAAGGACTTGGACTTCTGCCTGCGGTGCCACCGGGGCAGCCACTTAATGTCGTTAAACCAAACCAAAAATCAAGTTAATTGAATGACAATTTCTAAATTTAATAGATGTGCATCTTCACTTGGAGCAGGCTGGAATTACCTTGAGTCCCAGGGAAAGGTTGCCCATTAACTCCTGAGTTCTGATTGGAGGATGCCAATATTGGGATTTCATTAATAAGATTTATAGGAGCATCTGGTGACCGCTGTAGTAGTGATTGCTATCATTCCATAACCAGCGAAATATTTTCTGTATTTTCTGATTAAAGTCAAATTTCTTCCGAAATTCCAGTGTTTGTGAAGCAGGAAGCCTGACTGAATGACGAGTCACGACTGCAATGTTGTAACACCAACTCTTCTCTGTTTGCCCTCAACCCTGCTGAGACAAATTGAATTAATCCTGATTCCAAAAGGCCAAATTCTGATGGTTTTAAAGAGTCCTCAGGAAGTCCGACCAACTTAGAGAGGAAAATGTTGTTTGAACCAAAAGAGAGACGCTCAGAGAAGTTTTCCTGACTCCCTGCATGCAACACATCCCACAATCCCTGGATCCCGCTGGATTCTGCCAGTGTGGTGTCCATGGTCTTCCGTACGAGGCCTCCATGTGAGGAGCGGCTGAGGGAGCTGGGAAAGGGCTGAGGCTGGAGCAGAGGAGGCTCAGGGGGAACCTTGTGGCTCTGCACAGCTCCTGACAGGAGGGGGCAGCCGGGGGGGTCGGGCTGTGCTGCCAGGGAACAGGGACAGGAGGAGAGGGAACGGCCTCAGGCTGGGCCAGGGGAGGCTGAGCTTGGACAGCAGCAGGAATTTCTCCATGGAAAGGGTGGCCAGGCCTTGGCAGGGGCTGCCCAGGGAGCTTTGGAGTCCCCATCCCTGCAGGTGTCCAAGGAAGGCCTGGCCGTGGCACTCAGTGCTCTGGGCTGGGGACAAGGTGGGCATCGGGCACGGCTTGGCCTCCATGGGCTGGGAGGGCTTTTCCAGCCTCAGGGATCCTGGGATTCTGGGATTATAAATCACAGAACACGTCACAAACACCTTGAAGCCAACTCTGTATCCCACACAAATTGTGAGTAGAGCCGGGGCAAGTTTTTACATCAAAGAGGTGTGGCCATGTATAAAATCTTCCAAATTTCCCACTACTTTTATCTTCTCCCTCACTCAGAAATGCTTTCTAAGTTCTGATGCTTTGGGAAGAAGTTCTGAATTATTTACTCTGTTTTTCCCCTCCTCTCCCTTCTCTTAGGCTCTGTCACCACAGGGAAAGTACTGAGAGTAGTGACAAGTCCAATATCAATAAACATAATAATAATTGATTTCTGGGAGATGAAAAATCTGAAATTAGTGGCAATTTCCCCCCAGAGTGCTGTCTGATTAATTTAATGTTCATCTAAGTCTAAGTCATTCTAATACTTATCTGCTCAGCAAACCTTTGGGATGTGTCTGTGGGCCAAAGACCAGGAGAAAGTGAAGAATTATTGCACAGGCCAGGGGTTTTTAAATTTTTCAAGCAAAACAAAGAAAGAAAGGCTTGAGGAAAAGTTGGGTTTACCAAAATTATTTTAATTTCACCATTTATTCTGAAGAAAAATTGACAGTGTGTGACAGGGGTAGGAGGAGCAGAAAACATTATCCCATCCCATGGCTGCCACTGAAAAGCTGGAATGTCTGAAGGAGCCTGTGAGGAGCGATGGGGAAAGATGAACTTGGGCTGGGATTTATCCAAAGAAGTGTTGACAACAGGATCAGGCAGGGACCAAAACTCCGGGAAACAAGGGAAGATTTAAGACAACTTTAGGATATCATTCAGACAATGGGGAAAAAATTGTGTGTTAATGAACAAATTTGGCACAGAAAGGGGAAGTGTGAAGCAGCAAAGGTCGTGCTGCAGCAAGGCATCTCCGGGAAGTTTCTCCATGTCCCAGCAGGAGCAGAAGGAGGAGGAAGACGCGGCCATGGACACGAAACATGGCACAGTTACCTGGGATTGGGATGGACCAGCAGGGGAACAACTCGAATTCTCCAGAGTGGAGAAATCCAGAGTGTTGTCCCCGTCAAACCACCCTGGATTTCCCTGTTGCATCCCGAGCGAAACACGGGCAGAGGTCTCAGGCACCACCCCAAGCTCTAAAGCAGACAAAACCGGGATTCAGATGACAAAGGCAGGATCGTGTAAGACCCAGCATAGCCCCGAGACACAGAAGTTCTCCTGCAGCCCACTGAAGCCATTAACGACTCAGACAGGCCCAGAACTGTTCATTACAGCGAGAGACAGCATTCCTGTTGTTTAGGCAGTGGCATCCTTCATCGGTCCTTAATCATCCCTAAATTGAGCTCTCCTGAGTGGGCTCCCTCGTCTCAGAAAGGAGGAAGAAACCCGGCACGACAGGAACCGGAGTTAACTGCCTGATTCTTTGCACCCAGTGTGGTTTCAGAGAGGAAATAAAGAGCATTTAGAGTGGCTGAGTCCCATCAGATCTTCCAGACATCCTCATTAGGCTGTTCTAATTAGGGTTGTGTTGTTTGCTTCATTTTCTCTCGATAGTGTTAGCTGGCAAAGACTGATGCCTTTAGCCCTCTCATAAATTAATTATTAATGGCGGAGTTAATAATTCATGTTAATTGGTACTGTGAGCTACTTTCCCCAACAAAAGTGAGCAAAGGTCAAAACTTGTTAACAGCAGAGGTGAATTCTATTTTTAAGTTTTCTGTTCTGTAATATAGCTGGAAAATCAATGTATAGCTTGCAAAAATTAACTGGTTTTCAAAGGATCAGCGTAGACTGGGGGCAAAGGTGTGGCCTATTCACTTGTTGGCATTGAACTGGGAATTCCCATGGCTTTTGGCAGATCCAGAGACACAGAGAATTTGGGATCGCCCACCGTGGATCATCAGGAAGCATCTCTCAGGTGGGCCCAAACCTGAGCAGGCTGGGGTGAACAGAAAAGGGAGTGAGAAAATGCCAGTGAGTGAACACCAGGCTGGGATTTCCATGCCATCTGGGAAGCGCAATACGGAGAATCCACGGTGCCTTTCCTGGAAGAGAAGAACCTGTTCCATCCCGGCTGGGAGGTTCACCTTGGGGGAACATCAAATCATTCCCGGCGATTCTTCCCTGCTGCTCAGATAAGACAAATCCACCACTCACTCCCTGAATGAGGTGCGGTGCTTTGATCTCTGCCTTCCCAAACGGAGCACAATTCCACGTGAGGGCCTCTCCCAGCCCCTTCATCTGGAAAGCTGGAACTGGGATCTGCTTTTAATTTGATGGAATGATTGAACCAGAGCATGTGCTGTCACATGTGTTCAGCAACCCTTTCCCCAAGTACGGAATAAATCTCCGGCCTCTCTTCCCCAGCCGAGAGGGAATCGTGTCCTTGTTTGTGTTTTGTTTGGAAAGCAGACACTCCAAAGAGCAAAGTGAGGGAAGAGATGTGCAGGCTTTGGGAAAGGCGTGAAAGGAACCAGCAAAATACGATTTTAATAAAAATAATCAGCTTTTTTTCACGGTTGTTACGACCTATTGTAAGTAACTTATACAACACCAGGCTCTCCCGGTGCTCCCCGGAACCCAGCAGCTCAGTTTTCACCATTTAAACTTGAGGATGAGGTGGGAATTCATCCAAGATCCACCGCCATCAGTGGGAGCTCTTCCACTGCCTCCTGTGGGCGCTGGATCCGGCCCCTGCTCAGCAGGGCGCTCTCATTCTGGGAAGAAGCAGCAATCTCCTTGGGAAAGCTTCCCTTTATGACATGGCCAAGACATATTTACTCTTTTCTCGTTATTTTGGAAAATCCAGCCCATGTTTTGTAAGGAGAAGAAGGCACAGCTCAAGATAAACAAGGGGAGTTTTATAACACTCGGTTCTATTGATGGGAAGTGTTAAAAATTCTGATGGGAAACATCTCACGCTGTCCTGTGTCCAGTTTTTCACTCTGAGTGTATCCAGTATCCATAGCATGGCTGACCTAAAATTACACAAATTATGGGGAAAATGCCAGGGACACCTCCCACTGTCCCAGGCTGCTCCAAGCCCCAGTGTCCAACCTGGCCTTGGACACTGCCAGGGATCCAGGGGCAGCCACAGCTTCTCTGGGAATTCCATCCCAGGGCCTCCCCACCCTCCCAGGGAACAATTCCTTCCCAAGATCCCATCCAGCCCTGCCCTCTGGCACTGGGAAGCCATTCCCTGGGTCCTGGCCCTCCATTCCTTGCAAATTGTCTCTCTCCATGTTTCCTGGGGCTCCTTCAGGCCCTGCAAGGCCACACTGAGCTCAGCCCAAAGCTTCTCCTCTCCAGGCTGAACAATCCCAGCTCTGCCAGCCTTTCCTCCCAGCAGAGCTGCTCCATCCCTCTGCTCACCCTGCTGCCTCCATGGACTCTCTCCAGCAGCTCCAGCTCCTTCCTGTGCTGGGCCCCAGGGCTGGAGCAGCTCTGCAGGGACAGAAACGTCACCCACCTGCAGAAAAATTCCCCCTGGCCCTCCTGTCCTACCCTTATCCCTGCCCTGCTGGATCCACCCCCTGGATCTGGTGTGCGCTGAGGGCTCTCCGTCAACTCTTTTACCTCACAGCTCCGTCACAGCACTGCAGAGGTGGAAATGCTGGAATCTGGTTCCCAGAGCCGTCCTGAGCTCAAGAGAACAGGCAGCGCAATTAAAGCAGGCGAGGAAAAGGGCAGACAGGAGCTTTGGCTGGGGCAGTTCCTCATTTCCTTCTCTGCCTCAGGGTCAGTGTTCCCACTGGGGCACAAATCCAAACCCAAGCCTGGCTTGGGTAAAGACAAACAGAATCCCAAAGAAACAAAATCCCAAATAAAACAAACCTCCACATGATGATGCCAAGCCCTGAATCACACCAAGCTCTGCATTAAAATAAACTCTTTTCCTTCCTCCACTGTCGCCGTTAAGAAAAGGATTTCAAGTCGAAGGAAGGAAAACTCCGAAGTCAAAAATCCCACGGCAGACTACCTGTGAAAACCCTTCAAATCTTTCCCAGGGATTGTGGGAGGTTCCAAACAGAGTTTGTGGGCCGGGATGGGGATCAGTGAGGCTCCTCAAGGTGGGGAAGCGTTTGCAGGATCCTTTGTGTCTTCCCTTCTCCACGAGCAGTTCTCCAGGCTGGGAATTGCAATCAATGCCTGGGAAAGGGTAGATCAGAGGGGATTTGGTGAGGGGATGAGTCTTTTGCTGGTTGTCACTCCCAGGGAAGGGAAGGGGCAGAGTAAAAGGCAACAACAGCAGCTCCTGGCACGGGTTGTTGTTAATTTTCCTTGGCTTGGAGTACCTGTCTGAAAAGCTGCTGCAGCGCAGGAAGGAAATTTTTCCAGAGATTAAACTGTTATTGTTTCCTGTGGGGCTGTCTTCACTGTACATGAAGGGGGAAAAAAAAAAAAAATAAAAATAAAAAGCTCTGAGGGCACTTGAAAAGGGATTTGTCTGAACGGCAAAGTTGTTGTGATTCATCCCCCGCCTCCTGCCTCAAAGCGCCGGGATTTGGCCAATTTCCTCAGGAAAGTGGCTGATTAGGCCCACGGATTTCTCCACATATGAGATGTCATAAAGGTGATGAATGGCGAAGCCTCCATCCTAGGAAGCCCGGGGTTGAGCAGAGCTATTTTCAAGGGCAGCGAAGGAAAAGAAGCCATTTGTATTTTTGCCAAAATGCTGCGATGCTTAAATGCCTCTTTGTGCTCCTGGCAATTAATGCCGCCGCCTATCAGGGGCTGGGGGATTTTCTAGTTTTACAAGTTGGTTTTGAAAAACGGGTTCAATGTGCTGCAGTGTTTACCTAAGAGGATCTTGTGGAATTAAAATGAAATGTTTCCACAAGAGCAGCGCTTGTTGCTATCCCTGAACCCAAGGACGTCGGAAGCTTTTTATGCCCCTTCCCGAGGAAAAGTTCACCTGGATTTTCCCTAGGGAGGCAGTGCCATTATTGTGCAGCTTGATGAGTGTTTGGGGAGATAATTACCTGCCCTGACAAAGAAACTGCACTGAGCCTTTGAGAACTCACTGAAAGCTCCAAAACATGAGATTTTTTTTATGCATCTCCTGTCTGACACTTCTTTAGCCCAATCCTTTTTCCCACTAATTTTGGTCCTCACGTGTTCCTTGAATTTTCAGGTGTGGTTGGGCAAAAGCAAACACCACAGGGCATGAGGGCAGACTTGGATCTCTCCTTTTTCAGTTGTTTTTGGTTGGGTTTTTTAGTGCTGCACCCAATCCTCTGTGGAAGCAATCAGGGATTTCCACCTGGAAAGCACAACCCTGACCCGGGGCTGAATTTAGGGAAAACACCAGAGGTCTTCCACCATCAGATGGGGCTGAAAATGCCTGGAAAACCAGGACAGCTGCAAGCAATGCTGTGCTGGGATGATCTGCACCAGCAGGACCAGCTCTGTGTTGGAAAATAACTCCACAGATCAAAATCCTGAGGAAGGAATTCCAAGAAATCCTGGTCCTGGAGATCCCAGCCCGATGCAGGTGGGAAGACACCGTGCCCAGCCCTCTCCTGGTTCTCCTTCCTGGCCTCTGCAGCTTTTTCTCCCACCACGGTGTGAACACGCCGTGCCAGGAACAGGATGGAGGAAACCAAATCCATCTGGGCATTGTGCAACATCTGTTGATGGGAATGAACTCCGGAATAAAAATCCCAGGGATCCTGATGGCCTGCTTTCCCAGCTGTACTTTTCTGAGCCGTTACGATCCAGTTTCCTCTCCTTCAATGCTTTTGTCCTTTGTCTCTCCCACTCCTTCCTCCTATCACACTTCTTTTTCCATAGCTGCTCCCATTATCACCTCATTCCCATCATTCCAGTCCTTGAACCCATTTTCCCTGCTCCTCCTCCCAGAACCCCTCAACCATCATCGAAATCTTTTGCCCCTCTCTGTCTCTCAGCCCCATCTTGTCTCCTCATTTCACTCGCATTCCCGGATTTCCTGCTGTTTTCCAGGCCCTTCTATCTTCCCACAGCCACAGTGGGACACTCTGCGCCCTCATCACGGCCAGAAATGAAGCACAGCTCTGTCTTTGTCACCTGCGTTGTATTTTTAAATGTTATCTTCCCGTGTGCCCCCTTTGTGAGCACCAGGATGTTGTTATCACAACACTGCTCCCCGAAATAATCCAGGAAAATTGCACCTGGAACGATCACAATTATCCATCCTGAGGTGTCATCCACAACTGATTGCACATTATTATCTGAAGTTACAGTTTTCAAAGCAAAGAGGAAAAGGCTCATTCTGCACATTTCTTGTGCTTTCCCAGTCTGGTGGCAAATACTGAATTTTAAGGGGAAAATGAGTAAAAAACATTGGTGGAAAACACATATTCCAGGATAGTTGAGATGATCTCCTTGCCAGTGCCAGAGGGCAGGGCTGGATGGGATCTTGGGAAGGAATTTTCCCTGGGAAGGTGGGGAGGCCCTGGGATGGAATTCCCAGAGAAGCTGTGGCTGCCCCTGGATCCCTGGCAGTGCCCAAGGCCAGGTTGGACACTGGGGCTTGGAGCAGCCTGGGACAGTGGAAGGTGTCCCTGCCCATGGCAGGGGTGGAGCTGGGTTCTCTTTATGGTCCTTCCAACCCCACCCATCCCACAATTCCATGATTTCAACCTCTCCAGTTATACCAGCCTTAGGAATTCATGAGCCAGGCTGGAAAGATCACAAAGGGGCTTTGGTTTGGTTTGGCCTTTTAAGAATCAAATCCGCGCTTTGCTTGGCCCTTCACCTTTGCTCCTGGAAACACAAGACAGGAACATTCCCTGCCCGTGGCAGCGGGGCTGGAATCGATGATCCTTAGGGTCCCTTCCAGCCCCGAGCATTCCATGATTCGGGATGACAGCAGGACTGGGTGAGCAGGGGTGGAGTTGATGGAGATTTGGGGGCGACAAAGCGGGAAAGGCTCCTGTCACCAGGAAAAGTTGGGCTCATTGGAGGAAGGTCTCTGTCCCAAGAAAACTGCGCCATGGAAATGCGAACACGGGTTCCCAGGACTTTGAAATACCTGAGCTTTTAGCAAGTTCTGGGGCCTTTCAGCAGTCCCAACACAGCTTGGATTTTCTGGCTTCGGCTTCAGGCCTGAAATCCGACGTTTAGTAATAAAAACGAGGGAAAAAGAAATCCAGCCTAGCACAGAGACTCTATTTAGAGCTTCCTGGCAGCAGCCAAGGAGGGGGAAGCTGTTTATGTCGAGCAAGGGACTCCTCAGGCGCTCATGGAAAACATTCCCGTTGTCAGAAGGTCACGCACAGAGGGGCACTCAGGAATCTGGGATCACCAGGAGGGGACAGGAGCCCAGACAGGAGGAGGATCTGCTGCCTTCAGAGCATTTCGGGTCCCGCAGCGCTGACGACGTCGGCCTGGGAAGAGGGAAGAGGTTGTGGAGTTCGTGTTTGCCTGCAGGGAAATGTCATCAGCACCCACCCACAGGGCAAATAAAGCTCAGAGCGCAAGAGGCAAACTGCGTTTCCAGCGCTGAGGGCTCCGAGTGCAGCACAAATGGGAAGTTCTTTTTCCTACCCTCTGATGTCTCTTAGGAGGCAAAAAGAGCCCAGGTTTTCGTGATGACCTAGTGGGAAGAGGACGCTCCATAAAACATCCGGAACACGGTCACAGCCTCGGGACAGGAGCAATGGAAGTTGAGTTTCTTTCTCCTCTTTCACCTGATTGGTCCCCAAAGAGAATCCCAGGATCATCGAGGCTGGGAGAGCCCCTCGGGATCAGCCAGTGCCACCCCAGCAGCACCAGCATCACCCCAAACCCTGTCCCCAGGGGCCACATCCAGACTCCTCCTGAGCACTCCCACACACAGGGACTCCAGCACCTCCCTGGGCAGCTCATTCCAAGGCCTGACCGCTCTCCCAGGGAAATTTTCTTTCCCGATCTCCAACCTGAGCCTCCCCTGGTGCAATCTGAGGCCATTTCCTCTCCTCCTTTCCCTTGGGACACAGCAGCAGAGCCCGACCCCCGCTCACTGCCCCTCCTGCAGAGGGAATTTTTGCTCCTGCCCCCAGGAATAATAAAGAATTTGAATTATCAGCTCTGTCTTTTCCAGTTTAGGTCTGACCAGAGAGCCCAGCCTGGGCCTTAATAAATTTTCTAAATATTATCTTGGAGTTGGTCCATTCTCTCTAAAAATAATCCGATTTTAAGCCTTGCACGTTTTTCCTTGAGGCCTTTACTGACCACTCACACCCTGGTTCTAGCAACCCTCCCAGGAGACGATTTCCTTGCACGAGGCTTCCCTGGGACTCCAATAATCCTCGGGGCCTAATCCTGCAAACAAAGGGAGTATTTCCATTGTCTGCTGGGCAGCCTGGTTTGGGATGAGGGAACAGCAGCTGCTGAAGGTGAAAATACAGAAACTGCTATATTTAGCTTCTTCAGGATAACCTCCTGACCAGTTTCAGCACGTGGAAAAATCTCCACCATTCAGCGCTCACATAATAAATTCTTTTCTTTTTTAATGTTTTAGCAGGAATTGCCTAAATGCAGAGCAGATGTTATGACCCCACAGAAGACTGAGGTCTAAAGCAGCTACGAGAGAGCTGCCAGTGGTAACCTGTTCTTGCGCAGTCCGCGCAAAACTCGTTCTAATTCGGATATTCCGCGAGGAAATCCTCGCTGCCGGGAAACAGAGCGGTGGAAAACGTGTGGCATGCAGGAACAACACAAAATGAAGGGCTTCTGAAACCCAGCTCTCTTCTTTTCTTGGATTTCATGTCCGTAAACTTGAATCGAACTGGTTCTAGCTATCCCAAAACCAGGTCTAGGTACCCCAAAATCAGTTCCAAGTGCCCTAAAACCAGTTCTAAGTGCCCTAGAACCAGTTCTAGCTTCTCCCCAGCGCTCTCACCTCACAGCATTGTCACCGAGATTTTGGCTAAAGCTGTCCCAGCCTTGTTGAAGAATCCTGTGGAATTATCCAGGCCAATGGAGCAGCTGAAAATCCCCCCTTTTTTTTTTTTTTTTCTTTTTTCAGTGAGGCACCTGGAAACAATTAGGAGGAAAATACAAAGAGAGATCATGTCAAATGTAAAGTTTGCCATCTCCTCTTGATCATCTGATTAAATTTTATGGTCAACAGACACTGGGAGATGTTACGGGAAAGGAGATTTCATTCAGATCCCATTTTTCGGCCACCTGGCTGATATTTGCCACCTGTTTCACCAGCGTATGGCTGGAAAATTAAAAAAAAAAAAATTTAGAACTCTGCCTCCTGGACAAGAGCAGAGGAGTAGAAAAAGATGTAATTTGCTGTTTCATCCCAGTCCAGGATGAGGGAGAAGCCCGTGGGTGTTTTGGCACTGAACAGATGGAGCAGCTCACGTGGAGGAGCTGGACATGGCTCATTTGCGTGTCCAAAACGCTTTCACGGAATCAAAAATGTTGGAGGAGCCCTTCAGGAACATCCAGACCCAGCATCTCCCCGAAATTTGATCCCAAGGGCCACACCCAGACACCTCCTGAACACCCAGAGTGACTCCACAACTCCCTGGGCAGCTCATCCCAATGCCCGGCCACTCCTTCAGCGATTTTTTTTTTTTTTTTTTTTTAATATCTGATCTGTTTTGATGCAGAGAGCTCATTAATCCCTACTCTAATTAATTGGGATGAACAGCCCAATGTTCACCTGCTGCTCTCCCTGCTGAGAAGTGCTGGACACATTTCAGGAACACCTCCCTAATTTGGGGCAAGGCCTCTGGATTTGGGAAGCAGGTGGTCTCCAGCTCAGGCTGCCTTTTGTACTTGCTCTGCTCTCCATTCCCTCTTTTCCAGTTCCATACACAACCATTTTCTCCCGTATTTCCAAATTTTCTGTTCATTCCTGCTCATTCCCAGTATTCCAACCCACATAACACCCGTGACTTGTGGAGGATCCAGTGGAAATTCCCTGTTTTACCGCTCCGGTTGTGTGGTGTGCGCTTCCCTTTTCCTTCTTTCCTCACTTCAAATCCCCCTCTCGGATCTTTGGGCTGTGCTCACTTGGGTGTGGAGGTTGTGGAGGCTGGAATTGCTGGAATTGCTGGAATTGCTGGAATTGCCGCTTCCATGTCCTTTGCTCCTTCGTGGCAACTGAGTAAAGGCTTGGAGCTCGTGGAATCATCATAATCTGATAGATAGAGCAGAAAAAAATATCATTATTATTATTACCATAATCATTATCATCATCATCATTATAATTCTATCTTAATAGATATTTTCAACATGTTCATCTATTATTAATTTAGTAGTGGTAGTAAACTGATTTCTCCGTAAAAAACGGGGGATCAGCTCTGTGGATCACGGTCTTTCATGGTAGGCGGTGTCCACTTCAAACCACCCTCATTCCAATCAAATTCAATTCATTTCATTCCATTCCAATCCATTTCAATTAACTTCAGTCCGTTCCGTTCCATTCCAATCGATTCCAACCCGTTCCGTTCCATTCCAATCCATTCCACATCGGGAAATTCATCTCCAATCCCCACCAGGCCTCACGGAACAGGGGGAGTGACCAACCTCCCACCAAGGCCACCCCATTCCAGGATTTTTTTCCCCCAGATTTTCAGGCCCTCAAAGGAAGGAAAACAGAGCCCACTTTGAAATCAACACCGCCTTAAACTGCAGCTCCTCTGGAACGACTCCCGCGCTGAATCCATCGATCCCTTCCCAATTAAGGCCCCACTACATTTCATCCCTGACTTCGTTTCCCGGGAGCGATTGCTCCTCCCGAAGCATCCAGCGCCAGATTCCAAAACCCAGCTGATTTTATTAAAGCCCCCCTGATTCAATTTCCCCTGACATTTGCTGCTCATATCTGCTGGGAAGCGTTTGGGCCTCCATCTTTTTTTGGAGTTCACGCGGAGTTTAACAAAATGAATTCCTGATCAGGGAGAAGAGCCGAGGGTAAGACGAGTTAACGGCTGTCAAATTCCTGAGGGAAAACAGTCGCTGCTGGAGCCCGGTGCCAGCTGTCGGAATTCCATCCCAGCCGGGAATTTCCCTTTTCCAGGCTCCTGATCTTCATTGCCTCAGCAAGCTCCAGACCCCAGCTCCCACTTCTCTTCCTGCAGTAGTCAAAAAGGAGATTTTTCCCTTCATTCCCGTGAAAATGGAGCTGGAAGCTTCACCAGAGATATTCCAGCTCTCTCCTCACCACCGATATTTGGATAGGCAAAGACGGAGCACTCTTGTGTGAAATGTCACTTCCTGGTCCAATTTCTAATTTCTTCTTTCAATAAAAAGCCAAGATTTTCCAGGAAAAAAAGGAAAAAAAAAAAAAAAGCAGGCAGCTGATATCCATTAAAGACTTTTCATTTAAAAAAAAAAAAAAAGTGTCATCAGAACAAAAGTTTTCCATAAAAAAAAAAAAAAAA
>VZRN01000635.1:403629-415168 GCA_013397935.1 Dasyornis broadbenti | reverse complement strand
AAAAAAAAAAAAAAAAAAAAAAAAAAAAAAAAAAAAAAAAAAAAAACGGTGAGGTCATAAAAAATTCATCCAGGAGGGGATCCAAGTGCAGTAATGAGGCCTCACACGCAGGCAATGGAGTACTTAGCACTAAAACCCTCTCTCGGTGCTATCTGGTTACCATCTTATCAACGCGACACCCATTAGCCCCTGATAATAGGAACTAATCCGCTGCTCTGCCTTCCTTTATTTTCCTCCCGAAAAGATCTCCTTGCCCGTGCCGCCCCTCCCCGCAACGATCTTGGGCGCTCAATAATTCATAGATCGAGGCGCTGTCCTCCAGCCCTGATGTCACTTCCTGGGGAGCTGGGGCTGTGTGCTGTTCCCGTCACACATCCCAAAAAAACGGGCCCTGGTCACCTCCTGTCGTCGTGGGCCTGCTGAAGTTTGGGGCAGCATCCGGTTGAGCACTGGGATGTGGCGTGGAAGGAGAGCACCATCGCTGAGCTCATCCTTGGATCCCAGCGAGCCAATGCTCCTGATCATCAACAGACTACATAAAATACAGATTTTGGGTTAAAACTGGTGTTTCTGACCCAGGGGAGGAGACTGTAATCTGGCTGAGAAGAGGTGTTAGGAATTTCAGGGGGAATTTTTTCCTGGAAAAGGTGGCCAGGCCTTGGCAGGGGCTGCCCCGGGAGCTTTGGAGTCCCCATCCCTGCAGGTGTCCAAGGAAGGCCTGGCCGTGGCACTCAGTGCTCTGGGCTGGGGACAAGGTGGGCATCGGGCACGGCTTGGACTCCACGGTCTTGGAAGTCCTTTCCAACCTCAGGGGTTCTGGGATCCTGTGATTCCATGACCTTCAGCACTCGAAGTGTGAGATTCCACACAGATTTTTTTGTGTGCCTCAGCCCTGGTTTCCATCCATATAAAGAACTTGAGGTTTTCTGTTTTGCGACTGAAGCTCTGAACCGCTGCACTGCAGGATGGGATCTGAGCTCTGCAGACACCAGAATGTCCCCAGACTCCCCACGTGATTCAAACACAGCATTCTCTCTCTCTCTTTCATTTCCCCATCCGTAAAAGAGTCGTGATAAGAGCTAAATGTGTAAAGAAGTGACTTCACCCCAGGACCAGCCTGAAGAGCCAAGGAAGGAACAAGAAACTCATGGTTAAATTCATGGAATTATGAAATCATGGAACGGTTTGGGCTGAAAGGGACCTCAAAGCCCATCCAGCGCCACCCCTGCCATGGCAGGGACACCTTCCACTGTCCCAGGCTGCTCCAAGCCCCAGTGTCCAACCTGGCCTTGGACACTGCCAGGGATCCAGGGGCAGCCACAGCTTCTCTGGGAATTCCATCCCAGTTCCTCCCCACCCTCCCAGGGAACAATTCCTTCCCAACATCCCATCCAAACCTATTTTCTTTCCGTTTGAAGCCATTCCCTGTGTCCTGCCACTTTTCAAAAAAGACTTTCACGGCTGAAAACGTTCTCCTGACATTTCTTCTTCCAGGGGGCCCCAGGAGAGGAATTCCTGGCCTCTTTCAGGACACACAAACTCAGGAGCAGCAGCGGCTTCCAGGGCGAGGGGAGGGCTCGCTGACAAGGCAATGACCTCAAGGGTTGCACAGAGGAAATGAGATAATCTGCCCAAATCTACGTGCTTCGAGCCCCGGCCTGAGGATGTGGTTTCATCATCTCCCTTCTCTTCCAAATGGAGGAGGGAGCATTTCGTCTCACCCCAAGCATTGCCACAGCCTGATTGCCAGAAATGATGCTGGAGCGTTCCAAACACGGATTGAGTCACTCTGGGACATCCTTTCCCTTGAAATCTGAGGAAGTTGAGAGTCTCGGGTTTCGGATGTTCCTCTGCTCCAGTTTCACCATCTCCGAACGGGAGCTAAAAGCTGGAGGCTGGGAGGATTCGTTCAATTCCACGGTAAAAGCAGGACAAGAACACGAAGCAGCAGCACGAGTGGGATGGTGTCATTGTTCCTAGACACCATTCCCAGAAATAATTCCATGCAGGAAGGCTTTTAGGGATATTCCTTTGCCTCCATGGGGTAACAGGTATTTTGGCCAGGATGCAAATCCTCCCTAGGAATGATTTCAGCTTGAACTGGGATTCCTTGAGGCTCCTGTCCAGTCTCCCTTTAAACTCTCAGTTTTCAAGGCACAGCTCATCTCTCCCTAAAATCCATCTCTTCTGGGAATCAGAGAAGGAGGATCAGCACCCTGACAGGGCTCCTTTCCCCGTCACCCACACAAGGGCAGCCTCGTGGGGGTTATTGATGGATGTAGACCCCCTTGAGAGCTTTAAATCCCACCCTGCCTAAATCCTACCCCCTCTCCACAGTGGGTTCCTACGAATAAATCCATTTTTTATCCCAGTGGGACCATGGCTGTGTCAAAAAGGGAACAACCCACACTTTGGAAATAAAACCGAGGCTTGGATTTTGAGAATCAGCACTTCCCTTTCACAGCTCAGGCACAATGTGACCTTCCAGGGCCTGAGGGGGGCTTAGAAAAAGGAGAGAGAGGGACTTTTTATAGGGCAGAGAGTGCCAGGACCCAGGGAATGGCTTCCCAGTGCCAGAGGGCAGGGCTGGATGGGATCTTGGGAAGGAATTGTTCCCTGGGAGGGTGGGGAGGCCCTGGGATGGAATTCCCAGAGAAGCTGTGGCTGCCCCTGGATCCCTGGCAGTGTCCAAGGCCAGGTTGGACACTGGGGCTTGGAGCAGCCTGGGACAGTGGGAGGTGTCCCTGCCCATGGAATGGATCCTTTAGGTCCCTTCCAACCCAAGCCATTCCACAATTCCATTATTTTTTCCCTCTACCTGGGAAGGTGCTGAGAGCCCTGGTTTTGGCCCCTCCAAAGCCTTCCCCACCCAAACCCCTGGGCCATGCAGAGATCCCCACACCGTCCGTGGGATCTGACCTTTGGATGGGGAATAAAGCATTGACAGGAGCCTGGAAAGGGCTTATCCTCAAAAAATTGAGCAAAGAGCAAAAGGAAGCAGAGCTGAGGCTCTGGAGACCCAACAAAAGAGAGGAGTCCTTGCAACCCTGGATGCAGAAGGAGTCTTGGAAGAGGGAAAATCAGGGCCTGAAGAGTCCTGTTGAAGGCTCCTTCCATCACAAAATGAACTGTCCAGCCAAGTCTGAGGCTTTCCTCGTGCTTGCATTTTTTATGCCAAGAATCCCAGCCATTTAGAAAAACATGTTTTCCATGGAATTTCCAGCCGTTTCCTTCGGAAAACTGTTGCTGTTTCCTGAAATCCCAAAAGATTTGTTTTTACGTTTCACAGGTCCACGTGCAGACATATTTTGTGACTTAATATTAGTGTTTAGCAAGGTGCGGCTGACAAATGTGAAATTATTCAACCCCTTCAAAGTGACTTTGCCCTCGTGATTTTCATGAGAATTTAGGCACAGGTGGAAAGCAATCCCTTGTTGCCGTGCACTGTTTTGGGACTTCCCTGTGAGTCCATCAGGAATTCCAGGCTGTGGGGTTAATCCATTCTCTCCGAGAAATCCTAACCGGGATTGAGGCTGGGCCACACGAGCTCTGTCTCAGGTTTGGATGAGAAAGATGAAGGCCACAGGAAGATGTTCCCATCTCCAGTTTCACCCATTTTATGGGTTTCCTCCTGCCTGGCTCCATCCGTGCTGGATCCCATCCCACAGATTCTCCAGCCAGAGCACGAGGGGTTTTCTAAATCAACTTATCGCCACTTTAGGACCACGTTGCAAAATCAGGGCTGCATTTTTCTGTGAAACTCAAGAAAGTGTCTTTTCTTTTCTGAATTGTCCCGCCTTGCCTTCATTTCCTGTCTCCTCCAGAGCCCTGCCTGGTTTGTTTGCTTTTCAGTGATGAGGGAAAGGGAGTGGGAATAGAAGAGAATTCATTTCTATTTACTTGGGTTGATTTGATGATGTTTCCACGATTAAGAAATTTCTTCTTTCCTGTGGCGGAGGCAGCAAGGAAAACTGCTCAATTTGAGGAAATCCAGGGCAAAACAACACACAAAAACAAATATCATAATATTCATTTCCCTGGCTGACTGTTTAAAAAAAAAAAAGATAATGATACACCAAAGGGGTTTTGATGAGGGAGGGGGTGGATGCTGTGGAGTAAAGGAATGACAGAAGTCAGGGGGTCCACAAAACTCCCAAAGTTTTGTTAATAAATTACACCTTTGGAAAAGAGAGAGAGAGAAAGAAAAGAAAAGAAAAGAAAAGAAAAGAAAAGAAAAGAAAAGAAAAGAAAAGAAAAGAAAAGAAAAGAAAAGAAAAGAAAAGAAAAGAAAAGAAAAGAAAAGAAAAGAAAAGAAAAGAAAAGAAAAGAAAAGAAAAGAAAAGAAAAGAAAAGAAAAGAAAAGAAAAGAAAAGAAAAGAAAAGAAAAGAAAAGAGAAAATAAAGAGTCATCAGCCCCAGCTCCTGTGTTGATCCAGCTGATGGAGTCTCCAGAGTCTTCCAGGCTTCTCCAAATGCTTAAAAAACAAAGTGTCTTTCATCCTGTGAGACCTGACAACGAGCTGCTCCTCTCCCAGCACTCGGAGGGATCCCCTCCACCTTCCCAAGAAGCTTTTTCAGCTCCATTTCTGGTTTTTATTTCCTTGCATCCAGAAATGAAACATAAGAAGGAATCTTCTCTCCTGCCTGGCCTCACCGCTGGTGTTTAAACCAAGGGATAGTCCTGGCTGATCCCAGATGTCAGAATTAATACCCTTATATGATTTTATACACGGAAAGGACAGAATTCTCAGCTGGCCCAGCTGAGCTAAACCAACAGCGACGTTCCCAGTGTGGTGTACCTCTGGGAATGCCGTTCTAGGCTTGTGGGAAATGGGAATTGGGGGGTGGAGATTGCCTTCAACCCCACCACTCTTTGACAAGCTGAGCCTACGCTTAACAGGAGCTTGGTAAGTGCAGGCACCATTACCTCCAGGGGTAATGGCAGCCGGGATTGATCTATTGTGAGCCCTACAAATCTGAACAGTTACACTGAACGCTATTAAAATGTATGGAACCTCTTTGTCTTCAATTATTAAATGGAGTAATTTATGAAACCCAATCTCAATAACCTCGCTGTCCTACTGGCCAGCCCCGCTGAAAGGAAGAGTAAATGCAGAGAACATCGCTATCGATCCCTCCTGCAGGGGGGAAAAAGAGGATCAGGCCTGTTAACCCTTCCCTGCAGGAGAAAGTGGTTCACTCGTGGTTTCTTTTCCCCCCAGAGGTCGTGTCCTTCTTTCATTTCTGGGGTCGGGTTTCAGTCTGACAAGTGGTAATTGATTCCGCTGCTGGTTAGGCTGGGGGTAAGTGGGGGATGAAGTTTCAGTGAAAACAAATAGCACTTCACAGGTCTGACCTTTCCTCTTTAAGCTTTTGTTGTGGTTTACTTGGGACGTGCAGCTTAAAGACTCTAAACCGGGCCGTGTCTATCGCAGGAAGTTTCGCTTTTGGCCTGGAGTTGGAGCTGGGTTTTGGCTTTGGGGCTCCTGGCAGCCTGGCTTAGAAAGTGGGGTCGTTTTTTTTTTCCCCCCATCTCCTTTCCCATGATTTTGCAGCAGGCAGGAGAACGCTGTCCAGCGGCCTGAGGTTCACGCCCGGGGTTTCAACGTCCGGCAGGGCTGCTCTGAGACAAAACAAACATTCAAATACAAAGGCAGCCGCTGCTTCTCAAACCAAGCTTCGAGGTGGCCAATCTGCCACTTCTTCTCCTGCTCCAGCTCCCTCCTTTTTTTTCCAACTCAGCAGACAAATCGCAGCTTTAATTGCTGCTGTTCCTGCAGCTCTGTGGGCCTGGCTGAGCCTGGTTTCCAAGCAGCTCCCTGGTGCTCCGTGGGCACTTTTGCGATAGATCCAGAGCTCCTCACCGGATTGCAGGACAGCGATTTCAGTTAATGAGAACCACTCCAGCCCAAGGAGGAAAACACGCATTGACCTGTGTGGGAATCTTTATTCTGTGCAGAGCAGAAAGGAAAATATCCTCAGGGCCTCTGTCCCAATGCTTCCAGTCAGGGAGAGCATTTCTCCAAAGTAAACCCCTTTGTTTACAAACAAGTTGTTTTTGCCAAAGTCAGCCTTTATTTTAAGGTGTTCTCAGAACGAGCTCCGGGCTCGGCAGCTGCCTCCAAAATGTTGCAACCCTCATGTTTTGCCAGCGGTGACAACACATTTGCAAGGGGAAAGGTTTAATGGGGTTTTTTTTTTTCCGCTTCTCTCAAGTGCCCTGGATTTCTGAGGGAGCCCTGATGGCTCTTCTCTGCTGCCTGCAAGGGGAACGGCCTTGAACTGAAGGAGGGCAGGGTTAGGTGGGATTTTGGGAAGAAATTCATCCCTGGGAGGGTGGGGAGGGACTGGGATGGAATTCCCAGAGAAGCTGTGGCTGCCCCTGGATCCCTGGCAGTGCCCAAGGCCGGGTTGGACATTGGGGCTTGGAGCAGCCTGGGACAGTGGAAGGTGTCCCTGCCATGATCTTTAAGGTCCCTCCCAACCCAAACCATTCCATAATTCCATAATTCTCCAAATCCCTGCCCTTCCATCTGGACAAAGCCTTTCCACAGATACCAGAACATTCTGGAATTGCGCAGTTAATTGGGCATTAATTTTTATTTCTAGATCTGTCTTTAAAATGCATTGGAGAAATGGTGCCAGCACATGGACATCCAGTGAAATGCAAAGGAGGAGGGATAATGACAAGGAGCTTAAATCACAAAATGATCCAAGTCGTGCATCCAGATGTGCCAGGGATCTTTTAGCCTAATAAAATCTGTCACACTGCATGAATCCTTCCGATTTGAAGGAAAGGGAACAAAAGGACATCCTGGAAAGGATAATCATAATTGCTCAGGTCAATTCCTGATTTATTTTAGCGCAGGCAGGAAATATTTAAACATTTGCTAGGGCAGCCATGCATGCCGTGAGAAGTGTTTTGTTTAAAATAAGCAGCACGAGTTTTCCATCTTGATAAAAGAGGAATTGAATTGGATTGCTAAAATAAAACAAGATAAACAAAAGCAAACAGATGTAATAGAAAACATCTCTGAAAAGGAAATTCATGTTGCAAAAACCCCTTGGCTAATCATAAAGTGATGCAGCTTTGAAAGGAAATACTTTGATTGCATTTTTACTCCTCTGAGGAGCCAGATATTTGGAAATACCCGGGATTTTTAAGAAATGTTTCCTGCTGTGCACTCTAAAACAAACTGCACCCTCAGGAACTCAGATCCGATTCTTATCTTTTGTTTTATTTTTGGACTCAGGTGAACCACCTGTGTTTCCCAAGGGTAACTCCGCATGCTGAGGTGGGGATATTTCTGATTTTCATGGATGGGGAGCCTAGAGGAGAATCCCCTGAACAAGCTTGATGGGATTAGCGCTGTTTATCGACTTCGCTGCTACAATCACCTCAAAAATGGTGCAGCTGTGCCAGAGTTTAAATTCAGCTTTAAAAAGTAGGATAGGGTGTGCGTGAATAACGTTTTTATAGAGAATCAAAAATCTTGGAATGGGTTGGGTTGGAAGGCGTCTTAAAGATCATCCAGTTCCACCTTCCACTGTCCCAGGCTGCTCCAAGCCCCAGTGTCCAACCTGGCCTTGGGCACTGCCAGGGATCCAGGGGCAGCCACAGCTGCTCTGGGAATTCCATCCCAGGGCCTCCCCACCCTCCCAGGGAACAATTCCATCCCAAGATCCCATCCAGCCCTGCCCTCTGGCACTGGGAAGCCATTCCCTGGGTCCTGGCCCTCCATTCCTTGCAAATTGTCTCTCTCCATGTTTCCTGGGGCTCCTTCAGGCCCTGCAAGGCCACACTGAGCTCAGCCCAAAGCTTCTCCTCTCCAGGCTGAACAATCCCAGCTCTGCCAGCCTTTCCTCCTAGCAGACTTATAAACTGGATTTTCTTCCTAATTTTCCTTAAAAATGAAGAAAAAAATGTATTCTGCACCCACTCCCCAGCCCAAATAAGCAGCAAAATGATGCCTGCAGTGGCATCCCCTGTGTTCCCTTGGTTTGACATGAATATCCTGGTGAGCCAAATGGAAGTGCAGACAGGCAGAGAGGAATAAAGACAGGGATTCAAACATTCCCTGCTTTTTATTAATTTTTTCCAGCTCCTCCCCTTCACATTTCAGTGAAAGGAGTAAGACCCACGTTCAGTGTGATGTGTTTTGTTGGAGCTCGCAGCCAATTGGCCGAGTGATCACGGCATGGAATGGTTTAATATCAGCAAGAAAACCTGGGAAAAAAGCTCTCCAGCTGCTGAATCCCAACCCTCTGGTTGTACACACCATCAACATTAATTTGGGGGGTTTTTTTCCCTTTTTTAGGGGAAGCCTATCAATAGATAAAGAAATGGAAATGAATTTGCCAAACGAGCTGGCCTGGGCCACGATCCTGAGGAGAAATGTAGGAAAATAAAGTGTCAGGTGAAGCCTTGTCATTGCTGGCACTGATGCACTCAGGGTGGGAATGTCTTGGCTGACAAATCCGTGATTTTGAGCTGCTCAGCTGCTGGAATAACGCAATGACATCCCTGAGTCACATCCCACCCAGCCCCGGGCTCTGACACGAAGGCCTGGTCCTTGTCGCTGATCATCTGTGGGCATTTCCAGCTCCAGTGGCTTCTCTGCTTCCCTGAGCCACGGAAAGCTGAGGAAAACCACGGTGGGGAATGTTCAGCTGCATTTCTGACAGCCCCCAAGCCTCTCCTTGTCTTCACATCTGATGGTGGGAGAAGGTTCTGCCCAAGCTGTGCCTTCATCAGGCCCTGACAGGAATGAGAAATCTGTCACGGCCCTCCTCATAAATTTTTAGAAGCTTGTGCCCTGCCAGAGCAAAGAAATTAAAAGCTGTGGCCTCAGAAGGACATGGAAAGGACCTGCTGGGAGAAGGGTAATTAATATTCTTAAATTGAAAATTGAAGGGTCGTTCGTCATCTTCAAAATTCAGGCCCGACTTCGCCGGAGTTTGCAGCTTCACCCCCACGCTTCTCCTGCTCACTCACACCCGGCTTTTATCGGCCCCCAGGTTTTGGTGTCGGACAAAAATCCCGTATTTGCTGAAACCAAAAGTCCTCCTGTTGTCTCCTTCTGTTGCTCTCTTTCAAAAAATCCTTTTAAAAAGGCCTTAAAAAAAAATTCCTTTTGAAATCTGGGAATCTGGACGAGGAAGTTTAGTGGGAATTCTGAATCCTGAGTGTTTCCTGCCTCCCGACGAGGGTGACAGGGGATGAGGGAAAAGCAGAACAGATAGGAGGGGACTTCATGTATCCCCACAAACCCTCTCCCAAAGCTGGAAAAGAGGGATAAATAAGTGGGATAAATGGGATTTCCTGCTCCTGAGCCTTCCAGTGCCCCCTCATTGTATCCAGGTGGACCAGAAGGGACACGGACAAACCCTCACGGCAAGTGAGGAAAAATCCTGAAAAAACTCTCTCTGTGCAACCCAGCCCAGCCTTCCACACATGGGTGGCCTGGGAAAAGCCTTTCCCTGACAGAAAACAGTGGGAAAAGGTATTTAAAAAGTGATATTTGAATGGGGGAAAGCAACTCTCACTTGGTAGAGCATGAGCCAGATTGCAAAAATATTCCGTTTTCACTCAGGCAATAAAAGAAGAGGCCAGGACTTCAGTGATGAGTAATATTAAAATGTTGTGTGAAGAAATGTTCTGGGAGACGAAACCCTTCAATTTAACGTTTTCCTAAGTGCTGTTGGGTTCAGAAGAGTTCTGCAAACCTGAACATTATTTCTATCCTTGAATGGAAGCTGAATTCCTTCCAAAATCTCCTGGGACTGCGAGATCTACGTAAGAAAGGGTTTTATAGAGAGGCACAGCCTCCTTTGCTCTTTGTGTAGCACAGAACACACTGCAGGAGGCCTAAAGACAGAAAACTCCCCTGCAGTAGTAATAAAACTGAGATTTTGGGTGGTTTTGTGCAATAGAAGAACTTAGGATGACTGGCAGGAAAAGAGAAGGGGAGAGGAGAGGAGAGGAGAGGAGAGGAGAGGAAAGAGAGAAAAGAGAAAAGAGAAAAGAGAAAAGAGAAAAAAGAGAAAAGAGAAAAGAGAAAAAAGAGAAAAGAGAAAAGAGAAAAGAGAAAAGAGAAAAGGAAAGGAAATCCTCATCTGCATTTAAATCTTTGTCTTGGGGAGGAAAAGTCAAACTACTGGAAAACCTGAAGGATTCCAGGCAATCTATCACAATAACCTTTAGAACAGAATGATCCAACAGAGGGTTGGGAAGTGAAATACCTTTTAAAGAAGCAGAATTCTGCAGAAAACAAAGTTTTGTTGAGGGATCTTAAAGCTCTGGACAAGGTTCGTTTTCCAAGATGCTTCATTTTGGGCATGGATTTGGGAAGCTGGCATTTTCCTCTTTATAAATATCTCTGTTGTTCTGACTTTTGTCCTGCTTTGGGTATTGCATCAGCTCCCGCAGGGAAGGGACCGTCCTTTTTATATCCTTTTTATGTCCTTTTTCTGTCCTTCTTAGATGTTTATTCAGCATTTAGTACCCCAGAACAGGGCATTTAATATCCCAGAACCGTTTAGGTTGGAAAAGGCCTCACTTAGGTTGGAAAAGACCTCAAAATATCAAGAGATTTGGCGAAGTAATTCCCACTGATTGAGTGAGATCCCACAGCAAAGCCGGGAATAAATCCAGCGGCCTGACACCCGAGGTGCCAGTGATCCCTAAATCATCAGTTCCGCTCGGGAAAACAATTTTCATCTTTTCCAAATCCAACATGAGGCAAGGGAGCAAAGTTCAGGGAGCCCTTTTTTAATAAAGCAAGAGTGCAAAAGCAGCGCTGCCCCCGGCAAAGGGTGTGAACTCCTTCAGTGCAGGTGAAAGGGTGGCAAAAATCACCACGTTGGCTCTGTGTCACTTAGAAATCCTCCCAAGATCGGGCCCTAGGTTTAAAATTTATCTCATATATCCACATTTCATTTGTCTGCAGCTCTCAGCACATTGCTCACTGCAGTGCGGTCTCATTTATTAAAAACCTTCAGGTGACACGGCAGGTGAAAATTCGTACTGAAATAGAATTTAATGTAGAAAAACCATGGCTTTCTGCCTGAAAGCTCTTCCCTCGTTTGCGCAACAGCTCTGGTTCTCCTCGCTAAAACGAACAAACTCAGCTCAGTGCCCCTAAGGAGAGACTTTAACCTGGGAACTGAACTTGTCCTGCCCTCAGTGGCCACGTTTTGCTGATTGTGTGCGATTCTTTACCACCTGGAAGTGGAAGAGCATCGTCCACGGGTGCCCCCTCTGCAGGGAATGGTCACAGGAAGGGGTGGGATGAATAATTTCCGTTTCAGGGAAGTCTTTCCTCACTGACCATCAGCACCACAGCCCAAGAAGGGAGAAGGAGCACCCGGCACCAAACAATTCAGGCAGGTGAGGAATGAAAGCTGGACAAGGAAAGGCCTTTCCCAAATCTTCCCGAAGCCAATGGGAAGCTCATCCGTTAAACTGGACGGGAAATCAAACTTCTCACAACGCTCCGAGCAAAGCTTTTAAGGAGGAAAAGTAATTTTTTTTTTTTTT
>VZRN01000635.1:382495-392522 GCA_013397935.1 Dasyornis broadbenti | reverse complement strand
AAAAAAAAAAAAAGGAAAAATTAAGATTTCAGGCAAAAGAAGTTTCTGAGATGTATGAATCTATTTATATACTGAGATAAATCTCTGTTAATCCACCTATTTAAATAATACATCTCCCACAAAACACCATAATCCTCCGCCCAGAAAAGAAAGAAAAACGAGTTAATCATGGCATTTCTGTAGGGCAGGAAGGTGAAACATCTCGAATTTTCCCAGCCGGATGCTTTCCTGACAACGTGAGGATCCTCCCAACCCTCGCAAACACCGTTTTGTGCCCACATGTGCCAATTCTCCTCCTTTGAAAGCCTTCAGAAGGCAGGCTTAGCACACAGGAGTGCAGCCGATGCCTTTGATTGAGCAGAGCGGTGTTGCTGAGCACACTCCTGTCACATTCGCTCCTCTGAGAGCACCCTCGGAGGAGTTTCCCGCAGCACAGCCCTGTCCTGTTGGATTTGATACGTGTTTGTTCTCCTGAAAGGCTTTTAGCCCTCAGGTGAGGATTAGACAACGATTCGGCTGCCTGAAAAGAAGGAAGACATCAGGAAAAGTCAGACTCCGCTGTCACCTTCAGAAGGCAGAGTCCCGGTTTTGTTTGCCACGCCGGGGTTGCTGCAGGAAAATGGAACCTTTTCAGCAAAGTGAGGCACAGAATCGCAGAATATGGAGAGTTGGGAGGGATCCACAAGGATCATCGAGTGCAGATCTCAAGTGAGGGATCCATGCTGGGATCAACCCCTCCACGTTGGTGGTTTTGGCACCAGGCTCTGGCTGGGATTTCCACCACGGTGCTGGGGGTGCACGAGGTGGGGTCTGACACAGAAACCTCAGGTCTGGGCTCTCTAACACAAGGAAGGTGTGGAGATGTTGGAACAATTCCAGAGGAAATCAGAAATTGATCCCAGGCCTGGAGCCCCTCTGGAGCCAGGCAGGGAGAGCTGGGGGTGCTCACCTGGAGAAGAGAAGGATCCAGGGAGAGCTCAGAGCCCCTGGCAGGGCCTGGAGGGGCTCCAGGAGAGCTGGAGAGGGACTGGGGACAAGGCATGGAGGGCCAGGACCCAGGGAATGGCTTCCCAGTGCCAGAGGGCAGGGCTGGAGGGGATCTTGGGAAGGAATTGTTCCCTGGGAGGGGGGGGAGGCCCTGGGATGGAATTCCCAGAGCAGCTGTGGCTGCCCCTGGATCCCTGGCAGTGTCCAAGGCCAGGTTGGACACTGGGGCTTGGAGCAGCCTGGGACAGTGGAAGGTGTCCCTGCCATGGCAGGGGTGGGGCTGGATGGGCTCTGAGGTCCTTTCCAACCCAAACCATTCCATGATTCCATGATTCTGGCTTTGACAGCAGCACAGCCCTGGGATCTCTGCCTGAAAAGGCTCAGGATTTGTGTGTAGGAAACCTGGATATGAAACAGCTCCCAGACAATTTGTACCTCAGGAACAGCAGCACGAGAAAATGTTCTCTGGTTTAAATCCCTGACATGCCAAAAAATCAGAGATTAAATCAGTGATAAGTGGAGTTAAAGCCCAGGTTTCATCAGAGGCGTGTAAAGACAATATTAAACTCTTTTAGGGAACCAGGTGACTGAAAAATGAAGCCCCCACTGTTGATCAAAGCATCAGCACGGAGCTAATCCTGAGGAGAAACCATCTGCTTTCAAAGCATTTGGTTTCCATATGGGGAAAAGAGGACTTGGGCTACTGATCAACAGATCTGGCTTTCCTTCTGCCGTTTTATTAGGAATTCTAGCAGGAAAGAAAAATCAGGAAAGCCAACAAAGAGAGCAGCAAGGAAGCTCCAAACAGAAGCTGTGGTAGGGTGATGCAGAGAAAAAAGCTGAGGGAGTGAATTTTTAATGCCAGCACCATCAGAAAAGTCTGGAATCTGCTGCAAAGATGCTCCTCTTGCTTTATCCAGAGACCTGAGGCATTGATCCAAGGCTCTGTTTCAAACTGGAAGCACCTGGTGGGGCCCAGAATGCTTCCCAAATGCTTGAGGCTGGACAGAGGGTACCAGGGCGTTCTCAGCAGCGTTTGGGCGATGCTCCGGGGATTTATTTTCCAGCAAACATTGCTTTAGGTGTTGTAATAAAAGGTGGGGCTCAGGGAGGTGAAAAAAGTAACCAAAGAGTCACCCCTGGTGCTGGCACTGGGGACTGCCAGGCTCTGGTGAGTTCAGCAGGGACTCAGCCCGTGGTATTTTTCCACCACAGTGGTCACAGTTTGGCAAGGCATTCACAAGGTTTGTGATGTAAAAAATATTTAATTTCATCCTTTCTTCACCAAAAAGCAGGAGGAGCCCACTGGGCAAAAATCACTGGTTCTACCTCAAAGTTCTTCAAAATTTCTTCTCGGAGTTTCCCCAAAGCCACTTTTGGAACAGTTGATGGCACAGCCTTGGCTGTGCTAAGTCCGTGTTAGCCTGGAACAGGATGAGGGTTTCTCCGGTGATGCTGTCACATTTTACAGCCAATGGTGCTGTTATCAATGTTCTGCTGGATTGCTGCTGAGGGGGGAGAACTCTCAAATAACTCCGCTTGGAAGGACCTGGGGACGGAGGGAAGGTTTCAGAGAATCCTCATTGCCACTTTCCAGAACCTTAAGGGGTTGTAAAAAGCAGGGAGAGGGATTTTTTTTATAGAGGCAGAGAGTGACAGGACAAAGGGCAGTGGTTTTAAACTGGCCTTGGACACTGCCAGGGATCCAGGGGCAGCCACAGCTTCTCTGGGAATTCCATCCCAGGGCCTCCCCACCCTCCCAGGGAACAATTCCTTCCCAAGATCCCCTCCAGCCCTGCCCTCTGGCACTGGGAAGCCATTCCCTGGGTCCTGGCCCTCCATTCCTTGCAAATTGTCTCTCTCCATGTTTCCTGGGGCTCCTTCAGGCCCTGCAAGGCCACACTGAGCTCAGCCCAAAGCTTCTCCTCTCCAGGCTGAACAATCCCAGCTCTGCCAGCCTTTCCTCCCAGCAGAGCTGCTCCATCCCTCTGCTCACCCTGTTGCCTCCTCTGGGCTCTCTCCAGCAGCTCCAGCTCCTTCCTGTGCTGGGATGCCGGGGCTGGATGCAGTAGGAAGTAGGAATTCTCTTCTCCACCCCAGTGGAGCTTTGGAAGTGTCTGCAGCTGACAGAAATTCACAGGGCATTAATATCATACCTTGGAGCGGCTGAAAACTCCTGCATTTCCACAAGGAGCAGCCAACAGAACTCCCCTGAAAGGTTTTTATCCAATCCCATCTCTTCTGTGACACCTTCACTTTTGGGTTTTCTGTGGTTTATTTTACTGCTGGTGCCTCCTTCTGCTCTGTGACTCAAACCGATAAACTGACTTCCATGCTGGTTAGAAAAGCTTGGAGCTGGAAGCATCCCACCGGATGGGATCAGGGCAGCTCCACCTCCCAGACAGAGCTCATGGAAAAAGGTGAAAGAAAATTCCCATCCTTTCTTCTTCCCTGAGGAGAAAACATCCCTGAAGCCTTGCAGGA
The DNA here is from genome assembly GCA_013397935.1 of Dasyornis broadbenti. Lineage (NCBI taxonomy): Eukaryota > Metazoa > Chordata > Aves > Passeriformes > Dasyornithidae > Dasyornis > Dasyornis broadbenti. Next base: position 389,051 of record VZRN01000635.1, on the reverse strand, counting down.
AGTGGGTGTCAACCCTTATGACGATCTGATGGCAACGAGCTGGCAGAGCTGCTGTTACTGGTCGCACGAGCAACGCGAGGCTGACGCGTAAACAAAACCGAACATTTGGATTTTTCAACCAGGATTAAAGTCTGCTGTCAGCGATTGGGACCCTTGGCACAGAGCGCTTCGAACACCACCGCAGACGTTTTTTTTTTTTCCTTTCCTTCCATTTATGAAGGCATCAGAAGGAGATTTCATCGCGCAAGCCCGGGGTAAACACGACCTTGAGACAGCACTTGGGAAGCAGCCTTTGTTCAGGTGTAATCTCTTGAGCTTCTGGCTCTGTTCTGGCTGTCTTCAGGGAGACCAAGGTGTTCCTTTGCTGTGCCCTGTTTATTCTCCACATTCGGGCTCCGAACCCATATTAAAGGTGAGATTTACTGTACCGAAACACGAGCCCGGGGTTGTTTGAGGGAGACAAGGCAGGGAGTCGCTGTACACCCTGCCAGTGACACATTAACCCTAATTTGGAATTACTCTGTGTGTTTATTTCGGCCATCAGAAGCCTAAATTTACAAATTTCCAAGAGCTGTCACAGTGCAATTGTTATACATTTTTTTGTCTTTCTTTTTTTTGGTGGCTTGCAAGATCAGGGTTCAGCTGTGCATTCAGACACAAGAACATGAAGATCAGAAAAGCACAGAACGGTTTGGGTTTAATCCACGAAGTAAAAGGAGATACCTAAAAGTCTTTTGTGGAGAACAAATGTATCCATTTTTCATCTTGCATCCAAAAAATAAAAAGCTGAAAACATCTCAGAGCTGCAGTGGTGAGCGAGCCCCAGCTCAGTGTCGCAAACACCTGAAAACCGATGCCTCAAAAACTTCCTTTAAAACTGAAACCTGTCCTTTTCTCTTAGCCCACGAGTCCTGGAAGAAGGGTTACACAGATTCAGATATTGCAGGATTAGCAGCTGACATCTGGCAGAACAAATTAATTCCTGCTTTTCTTCTGAGCCTCGGTTTTAAGCAGCTGGTCCTGGCCTGGAGGACAAGATCCTCAAATCCAGCGAGCCCATGTATACAAAAATGAAGTTGTCAACCTCTGGAGTGATGTGAAGAGGATGTGGAGCGAGAGGAATCTCAGAGGGAGGTTTGATTTTTAATTTCCTATTAAAAGCACAAAGCATTTTTGTCATAACTCTGTTGTTTCCCACCGCGCTCGTGCGTCCTCACTCCGAATTTTTCCTCGCCGAATGATGAATCGCAAATAATTTTTTACTCCTGAGATATTTCCAGAACGAAAAAAAAAAAAAAAACCAAAAAAACCCAACTGACATTTAAAATCTGCATGCTTAGCAGGTCATTAATTACCTCATTTAAGAGCTGACAGGTCTCATGTCAGGCTTGGCACTGTTTTTCAAGCTGTCACGCCCACGCTCTGCCTAAAAGCTGTGGAGTACAAGCGTCATCATTTATAATGCAAAAAGGGGATCATTGATTATGCCCTGATTATTCATCAAAATGCTTGCTTGCACGTCTACTTAATCATTGTGGTTTCTTGGAATATGCAAACCTTTCAGGCAAATCTCTCTCCAAACAGAGCTGGGAGCTGACAGCAGCTGGGCAAATAGGGCACGGAAGGGGAACAATGCCCGGCACAAACCCCACCTCTGGAGGGGGAAACCAGGTTTGGGCTGGGTCAGGGGGGAAGGAGCTGTGGGATCCGCAGAGCTGAGGTCTGAGTTCCAGTGCTGGAGAAATTCCTGGCTCTGGGTCTGTGTTTGCTGCGATGTCTTCGGGATGATGGTGGCAAACCCGGCGCTCTTCACGCCGGGGATCAGCCCGCAAGAGTGGAAGCGTCAGGAAAACAGAATTCACAGAACTCACAGAATTCACAGAATTCACAAAATCATTTTCATGTGGAAAAGCCCTCCCAGCCCATGGAGGCCAAGCCGTGCCCGATGCCCACCTTGTCTCCAGCCCAGAGCACTGAGTGCCACGGCCAGGCCTTCCTTGGACACCTGCAGGGATGGGGACTCCAAAGCTCCCTGGGCAGCCCCTGCCAAGGCCTGGCCACCCTTTCCATGGAGAAATTCCTGCTGCTGTCCAAGCCGAGCCTCCTTTTCTCTCTTGCCTCTTCCTTTTCCCTTATCTTTTGTCATCTCCAAACATAACAGAGAGGTCAGATAATGTTTGCCACCAAAAAAATTCCCTTCATCACTACTGACGTGATTTCTAGGAAAAGCTGATGGGGCAGCAAAGTCCACACACATTTGACTTTGAAAGAAAAGGATTTTATATTCCTAAGGAGTGCAGGGGTGGTGAATACCTTCCTGGAGCTCTGTGGAGATGCTGGTTCTCCCCAGGGAGCTCTCGTTCTCCTATTAAAACCCCTTGCTTTTCCTTGTGGCTGTTCGGCAGATGGAGAACAAAGTTCTGGGAAAGGCAGAGCATCGTTTTGTGGGATGCTTTGGATACTGGGATCACTGTGTGGCACGAGTGGGAGCAGGAGGCACCCAAAGCATGGAAAGCACCTTCCCTCTGGTGTAAGAGGCAAAGAGGGAGCGGGATTTGGGAATTTGGATCCTCCAGGGATCCTTGTCACCTCAGGCAGCTCCAAAAATGCGGCAGCTCCAAGAGCAGAACATGTTTATGATTTTAAAATGTTCCGAAACGTCTGCTGTACCTTTAGGAAAAATAATTCAATGGTGCATTTCAAATCATCTTGCTTTGTCCTAAAGAAGCCACGGCATCAGGGGAGGTTCAGATCGGAGTTTAGAAAAAAAAATTTTCTCTGCCAGAGTGGCCAGGCCTTGGAATGAGTTGCACAAGGAGGTGGTGGAATCTCAGGAAGTGTTCAGGAGGTGTCTGGATGTGGCCCTTGGGGACAGGGCTTGGGGTGATGCTGGTGCTGCTGGGATCTTGCAAAATTTGAATTCCTTCCTTGAATAAAACCTACTTACGGAAAGAAATATCCATCCACAATACATTTCTTTTCCTATGGGTAATTCTACAGTCCTCAGAATGGAGTTTTCCAGTTCTGCAAAGGAAAACTGAGACACGCAAATATTCAAGGGCTGCCCAAAATCCACGGAGAAGGATCAGGGAGCTGAACAGACGGTGCCCAGTTTGCTGCCTGACCAACTGGACTCTTCTTCCCTTGCAGATGAAGTTTTGGGGACAAAGGGAACCAGCTGGGGAATCTCCAAAACCTGCCGACCGAGACAATCACCCCCTTTAAACCCTGAAGTTTCCTGAAGCAGTGTCAATGCTGAGATTAAAACAGAGACCAGCCTCAAAGTCCATAATGGCAGAAAAAGCAACGCTGATAACATTATCCTCGAGGTTAATTAACGCAGAATCGTTCCTGGGAAGCCTTTTCCCTTTGTTCCAGAGCGGGTTGTTTGCCAAGCAAACGCCAGGAGCGGAGTGAACCACCTACAGCAAACGTTCCTACGAGGAAAGGCTGGGCAGAGAGCGGGGCTGTTTGCTCAGGTTTGGTTTCCAGCCACCTGCGCCGGGTGTGCCAAGCGGGCTGGGAGCTGTCCCCGTCTTTTGTGTTTCCAGCTTTTGTTGCCGAGCTCCCGCAGCTCCTTCCCGGCTGTGGGAATGGACCTGGGTGGTTTCTTCCTCCGCCTGAAGGGCTTCCAGAAAGGGAGCCTGGGAAGGTGACTCCCTGCCTTTGAACTCTGCTGGGAGCCCGAGGGAGACGCTGCGGTTTGAGATCCACAGCGGCGATTGTGGGACAGGGCATCCCAGGATCCCGGGATCATCGAGGCTGGGAGAGCCCTTCGGGATCAGCCAGTGCCACCCCAGCAGCACCAGCATCACCCCAAACCCTGTCCCCAAGGGCCACATCCAGACTCCTCCTGAGCACTCCCACACACAGGGACTCCAGCACCTCCCTGGGCAGCTCATTCCAAGACCTGACCGCTCTTCCCGGGAAATTTTCTTTCCCGATCTCCAACCTGAGCCTCCCCTGGTGCAATTTGAGGCCGTTCCCTCCCCTCCTTTCAACTGGAACATGGCAGCAGAGCCTGACCCCTCTCAATGCCCCTCCTGTTGGGAGTTTTACCCCGTATTTCAGTTCTGTTCCTTCAGAAGGGCAGTGCACCCTTTTCTTTTATTGTCCTGTTCCAGGTGGTGTTTACCAGAGCCCTTTCAAAACAAACACACCCTCCCTCGTGCGTCAGCCCAGCTCTCTGTACCTGCTGCGCTATAAACCAGGATAAAGAATTGGCTCCAGCAGGTCCTGGGGCCAGGCAGTGCTGGGGTTAAGGCGAGAGCTGCCGCTGTGCTGCTCAAGTGTTCTTTGAGCTCCTGGCTGTGGTTTAAGAGGTAACAGGTAACCAGATAATCTGCTAAAGGTTCAGATTATGGATTGGAAACAGTTTTTCCCTGCTGGAGTGGCCAGGCCTTGGAATGAGCTGCCCAGGGAGGTGCTGGAGTCCCTGTGTGTGGGAGTGCTCAGGAGGAGTCTGGATGTGGCCCTTGGGGACAGGGTTTGGGGTGATGCTGGTGCTGCTGGGGTGGCACTCGCTGATCCAGAAGGGCTCTTCCCACCCTGATGATCCTGGGATTCTCCCAGGATAATCTCACTTGTAAACACAGCATTGATCCTCATCCTGGTGAGTGAGAGATCCACCTCCCTAATCCAGCTCAGCACCAAACACAGAACCTTGCTGCCCCTTCGCAATCTCTTCATGGGGTTCTTGCTGTCAGCTCACCACCATCCCTGCAAGCATGGTCCTGATCCTATTCCCTGCCACCTCCTGCCATTTCCCTCAGCTCTGGGATGCTTCCCACAGCTGCCCTGGCGAGGAGGATGTCCCATCCAGGGAGCGCTTCCTCAGCCAGGGTGGCAGCTCTCCCACGTGCAGAGCCGGGAGCGCAGGACACGTGCAATCCTCCAGCGCACAAAACCCCCGCGTGTCATCAAAGATCTCATCATCAAGGAGGTTTGTGCTCTTCAGAGTGGCAGCCTGCAGTTATCTTCAAATATTCAAGAGGCCTGGTGCCCACATTCCTGCAGAATGAGTGGAAACAGATGGGAACCTCAGCACGGGAAGGGGAGCTCTGGCCAGAGTGGCTTTTCCTCCTCCCAACACACGTGTTCGGCGTGGTGCTCTGCAGCCTTTAAACACTGGGTGGGCCACAGGACTGACTGCTGCTGCTTCAAAAGTTACTCAGGATTTGAATTTTTTTCAGCTCAGGCTGAAGGAGTTCAGGTTTTAAGGTCCCAAGGTCAGAGCTGCTGCCACTGAGAGCCTGAAAAGCACAGGACCTTCTCCTCACAGACAGGGTCTGCAGGAAAGGGCAACAGAGCCCTGGTGGGTTTTAAAAATCACAGAATCACAGAATTATCAGGGCCGGAAGAGCCCTTCAGGATCAGCCAGTGCCACCCCAGCAGCACCAGCATCACCCCAAACCCTGTCCCCAAGGGCCACATCCAGACTCCTCCTGAGCACTCCCACACACAGGGACTCCAGCACCTCCCTGGGCAGCTCATTCCAAGGCCTGACCGCTCTCCCAGGGAAATTTTCTTTCCCGATCTCCAACCTGAGCCTCCCCCGGCCCAGCCTGAGGCCGTTCCCTCTCCTCCTGTCCCTGTTCCCTGGCAGCACAGCCCGACCCCCCCGGCTGCCCCCTCCTGTCAGGAGCTGTGCAGAGCCACAAGGTTCCCCCTGAGCCTCCTCTGCTCCAGCCTCAGCCCTTTCCCAGCTCCCTCAGCCGCTCCTGGGGCTCCAGCCCCTTCCCAGCTCTGTTCCCTTCCCTGGACACGCTCCAGCCCCTCCAGGTCTCTCCTGCAGGAGCCAGAACTGGACCCAGCCCTGGAGGGGCCTCTCAGTGCCCAGCCCAGAGGGACAATCCCTGCCCTGCTCCTGCTGGACACACAGGGAATTCCTGATCCAGGCCAGCTGGACTAACCCTGAACCCTGCAGTGCTCAGTGCCTGGTGAACCTTCAGAGCGCCCAATTCCTCCAGATTTCACACTAAAACCTCTCACAGGGTGAAGATATCCTGGAAAAGCAAAGACACTGAAGTGGTTGTGATTTATGCAGAGCTCCAGGTGGGTACAAGGTGGGAATGCGATGCAATCATGGAATGATTTAGTTGGAAAAACCCTCCAGGATCATCAATTCCAACCATTCCCCAGCACTGCCAGGCCACCACTAACCCATGCCCCCGAGTGCCGCATCCGCAGGCTTTAAATCCCTCCAGGAATGGTGATCCCACCACTTCCCCAGGCTGGATAATCCTTCTTCACCTGGAAGCAACCTGAAGGAGGAGTTCTTGCAGGAACGTCTCAACACACATCCCCTGCCTGATTTCCTTGATTCAATTCTCTGTAAATCAGTCAAAAGCATCATAAAATTATTATTACAGGGAAAAAGCTGTAAAATTCCTGTCTTTAAGACATTTCCTTGGCTCTGTACCTATGTTGGAAGACTCATCCGTGGTATCACCTTTGTTCTGGGCTCTCCAAGGCGCCTAAGGCAATCAGGCACTTGAAATGTTGATTTTCTGCGGGCACACCTTGGAAAACTCCAGCTGGAATTTTTTTTTTTTTT
>VZRN01000635.1:355122-379853 GCA_013397935.1 Dasyornis broadbenti | reverse complement strand
TTTATTTTATTTATTTTATTTATCTTATTTTATCTATTCTATTCTATTCTATTCTATTCTATTCTATTCTATTCTATTCTATTCTATTCTATTCTATTCTATTCTATTCTATTCTATTCTATTCCTCCTGGCTCCAAGGAGGTGCATCCATGAGTTATGCAGGTGACAAAAAATCCTCTGCTCATTCATTTTTGGCTCTTGCTGAGCACTGAACCAGCACTTTCAACCCCCACAATCCAACCTTCCCCAGGTGACACCAGCACCCTGCAGGCAGTCAAATCCCCAAATTCAATTTGCTACTGACTGCAAAGGGTCTCAAGTGGAGAATGAATCAGTGATGGAGTGAATCCATTCCTGGAGAGCAGCAGGGAATATGGCCAGGGCATCTGGGATGGATCCACAGGCTGGAACTACGGGCTGAGGCCAACGGAGTGAGGGTCAGTCAGGCCAAGGGCCAGGTCCTGCCCTGGGACCACTCCAAGCCCATGGAGCTGCAGGCTGGGCAGAGGGGCTGGAAAGCTGGGAAAGGCCCTGGGGGTGCTGGGGACAGCGGCTGGACACGAGCCCAGGGGTGCCCAGGGGGGCAAGAGGCCAATGGCCCCTGGGCTGGATCGGGAATTCCCTGTGTGTCCAGCAGGAGCAGGGCAGGGATTGTCCCTCGGTGCTGGGCACGGAGAGGCCCCTCCAGGGCTGGCTCCAGTTCTGGCTCCTGCAGGAGAGACCTGGAGGGGCTGGAGCGTGTCCAGGGAAGGGAACGGAGCTGGGAAGGGGCTGGAGCCCCAGGAGCGGCTGAGGGAGCTGGGAAAGGGCTGAGGCTGGAGCAGAGGAGGCTCAGGGGGAACCTTGTGGCTCTGCACAGCTCCTGACAGGAGGGGGCAGCCGGGGGGGTCGGGCTGTGCTGCCAGGGAACAGGGACAGGAGGAGAGGGAACGGCCTCAGGCTGGGCCAGGGGAGGCTGAGCTTGGACAGCAGCAGGAATTTCTCCATGGAAAGGGTGGCCAGGCCTTGGCAGGGGCTGCCCAGGGAGCTTTGGAGTCCCCATCCCTGCAGGTGTCCAAGGAAGGCCTGGCCGTGGCACTCAGTGCTCTGGGCTGGGGACAAGGTGGGCATCGGGCACGGCTTGGCCTCCCTGACCTTGAAAATCTTTTCCAGCCTCAGGGATTCTGGGATCCCATGATCTGCTGGATGCTCTGACACCTCCATGGGTGTCTGTGCCTTCCTTGCCTTTTCCCTGAGCACACAGCCCTGCACAAATCAGAATTAAGCGACAGGAGGCAGAGCCATTCTGTGGGGTCTGGCATCCCACTCTCTCCTCCTGGTGGAAACATTTGCCCGGCACTTTTTTAACAGAATCCTGATCATTTCTCACCCACATCACCGAGTCCTCAGCTCCTCATGTCAGCAGAGGGGAGAAAACCAAAGGATCTTTTGTGCATTTAATGTTCTGTTGATTGGTGACAAAAATAGAGCAAAACATCCCTGAATACTTTCCCAAAAGATTTACAAGAGGACAACAATAGCTGCTGGAGGATAATCACTAAACATGGCCCACAAATCTTTTGGAGATAAAAGACTGTCAGAGCTTGTCTTTACTTTTGCTCACGATCTTGCATGTTTTTTTTTTAACTAACTGTGATGCTCTCTTAGGAATTTCTGATGTGGCATTAATTGGGGAACTGTGGAAAACTGACGATCAAAAGAGTCAAGGCAGATGTGGCCCAATAGCCACCAAAAAAAAAAAAAAAAAATTGTATTGTTGCGTTCTGCACTAAGTGTAATATCGCATCAAATTATTCCACAGGCAGCAAAGGTAACAATCCCTCAATTCCAGAGGTCGGAATCTGCCAGATCTACTGAGGTGGGAGCCTCTCCTGCCGTGTCCCAAGGGAAAGGACGAGAGGAAACGGCCTCAGATTGCACCAGGGGAGGCTCAGGTTGGAGATCGGGAAAGAAAATTTCCCGGGAAGAGCGGTCAGGCCTTGGAATGAGCTGCCCAGGGAGGTGCTGGAGTCCCTGTGTGTGGGAGTGCTCAGGAGGAGTCTGGATGTGGCCCTTGGGGACAGGGTTTGGGGTGATGCTGGTGCTGCTGGGGTGGCACTGGCTGATCCTGGAGGGCTCCTCCCACCCTGGTGGTTCTGTGCCATTCCCAGCAGTCTGGAGAAGAGAAGCCTCCAGGGAGAGCTCAGAGCCACTTCCAGGGCCTAAAGGGGCTCCAGGAGAGCTGGAGAGAGAATTTGGATGAGGGATGGAGGGACAGGACAAGAAGGAATGGCTTCCCGCTGCCGGAGGGCAGGGATAGATGGGATATTGGGAAGAAATTCTTTCCTGTGAGGGTGATGAGGGGCTGGGATGGAATTCCCAGAGCAGCTGTGGCTGCCCCTGGATCCCTGGCAGTGTCCAAGGCCAGGTTGGACACTGGGGCTCGGAGCAGCCTGGGACAGTGGAAGGTGTCCCTGCCCATGGAACTGGCTGATCTTTAAAGCTCCTTCCAACCCAAACCATTCCATGATTCCACAATTCCACGCCAGCTCTGCAGCCGTGACCCACAGCACGGATGTCATGTCCTTCGTCTGGCTGACCAAAAATCTCAGGGGCAGAGGTGAGCAGAGCAGGAGCAACATTTGTCCCACTGCAGGAGGGCAGAGCTGATTTATCGCACGGGAATCTCGGAGTAAGGCACCACTCGGGGAGAAGCCACCCGCAAAAATCCACGTTTCAATCCGAGCTCAGCTGAAACGCAACAGCCACGGTTATCACCGGGACAATCTGCCACTTGCCAGCAAGCAAACCACAATAAATGGCTAATAAAAACCAACCTCGGCGAGGCACAAAAAAAAATGTACATTACTGTTGTGTTGTGGTTAATTCCCAGACAATAGTGCAGAATGAGGGTGAAGTGCTACTTCCTGTCACTGAAAGGCAGAGAAACCCAAACAGCGAGAATTCCTCGGGCTGAGGAATGCAGACATACATCATGTCTGCAGGAATCATAAAAAGATCAAATGCAATATTTTCTTTCAGTGCAGACAACAGCTTTGAGATTTTCCATCCAGACAGCCTTGAAAAAGCGCCTCCAGCGTTTGCCAATTACTCCTGACAAAGACCATTTGGTAGTGAGTGATGTTTTCAGTGAAATAAAGCAGCGGAGAAAAGCGAACATGATGAAAGGGTTCTTTTCCTCCCTCTGAAGTGCCTGGAAGTTCTGTATTCACAGGGTTGGGTCTGAGCTTCCTGCCGGTGACAAATCCCATGGGATGCGAGCGGGGAGGTGAAGTTTGTTTGACAGTAATAGGAAAGGAACTGGTTTTCATGTTCTTTTAAGCAGCCAGAGAGTTTCTGGCTATAAACAAAGGGGTTGCTGGGCCCTCTGCTCCACATCATTCCTCAGAAATTTCAGTGCGTTAATGGAGGGAATGATTCCCCGATACTGAAGGGGTCAGGGGGCAAAACAAGCTGGAGCTTCCTGCCACCAGCGCTTGATTTACAAATCAGCTGCCACCAGTAACAACCAGAATATTCCATATTTTTAAATGATTTATTAATCATGGAGAGCTTCGAGACGGGCAAAAATAGCTCAAGCTCTGCAACTGTGTTTAAAGAATGATTTAAGTAACTCGCTGTTAGTTCCCTTTCAGGCTCAGGATTGGGGTCCATTTAGCTCCACGTTTCCATCTAAACTCTCAGGAATGTTTGTCCCAGTCCCGGTGTCCTCGCTGCTGCCTGGCAGGGCTCACACAGCATCACAGCCCTGCTGCCTGTTGCCCCTAGAACACCAAATTACCCCAAATTTGTCTCTTCCTCCCAAGGGGAGCAGCATCTTTTTGCAACTGACACAGCCCAACGGCAGCAGCTGTTTTGTGAATTATCCAAGGAACGCTCCCATTTCCCCCTCCTTGACATTCAACAGTTGCATCTTGTTATTGACTCCGATCCAAACCCTGAGCCCGTGGGGAAAGCAGGGGGGAAACTCCAGAGAATGTGGGTGCGTTAAGAACATTTTTCACGCTGTTTCATTTTGCAAGGGTCTGGGGTTTAGTTGTTTCACAATTCTCTGCCCATTTTCTCCAGCAAAAACATTTTATTTGGAAATTAGGAAGGTTTAACCCATTGTTTTTCCAGTGTTGTTTCTCTTAGGTTTTTTTTTTTTTTTCCTGGCTCTCCACAACTCCCGGACTGATTTTTCTAGTGGAAGGGTGGTGGAACTGGATGGTCTTTAAGGTCCCTTCCGAGCCAAAAAAATCTGGGATTCTGGGATGGACAGACACAGCCAAAGCCTGGAACGGGAAATGAGAGATTTCCCACCTGGGATCCATGTCCATGTCGATCTGTACATGGAGCAGTGGCACACCCGGATGGAGCAGCACAACAAAAAGGCTCCAACACTGCCCAAAAATGCCAAAAGGTCCCTCCTGATCCCTCCCCAACATCCTCTGAAGGTCAGAGCACCCCCTGCAAGCCCCTCTGCCCATGCAGAGCTCGTCTCATGGGAAGGACACACAAATTCCCTGCCATTCCTTGTTGGCTTCTGCTGGACAGGCTCTGGAGGCCAGCCCAGGCAGGGTGGCACAGACAGGAGCGGCACCAGCTCCTGCTGAGTGTCCCCTGTCCCCTCCCCTCGGCCTGCCAAGGGTCACGAGGATCCAGCTGCCCCTGCCAGAGCAGCCCCAGCAGGAGGGAGCTCTAAAACAGCACATCCAGAGCCTCTGGAATGTGTCTGCGGGGATGCAGAGCTCAGCTGATGGCTCCTCCAGCCCAGCTCTGGCATCAGGGAATCCCAGAATGGGTTGGGGTGGAAGGGATCTTAAAGCCCATCCCATCCCAGCCCTGCCATGACAGGGACACCTTCCACTGCCCCAGGCTGCTCCAAGCCCCAGTGTCCAACCTGGCCTTGGACACTGCCAGGGATCCAGGGGCAGCCACAGCTTCTCTGGGAATTCTATCCCAGGGCCTCCCCACCCTCCCAGGGAACAATTCCTTCCCAATATCCCACCTAACTCCACAATCTTTTAGTTTGAAGCCATTCCCTGTGACCTGTCCCTGCATTCCTTGGAAATTGTCTCTCTCCATGTTTCCTGTTGGCTCCTTCAGGCCCTGCAAGGCCACAGTGAGGTCTCCCCGAAGCTTCCCTTCTCCAAAATCCCCCCAGTCCGAGGAAATGATTCAATCTGCTCCATCCAAGCACGGGAGTGAAAGGGATCTGTGCCAAAGATCCAGCTGGCCCCCAGTTCTGAAGGAATAAAACACAGGAGCAGACACTTCTCCACCGCAACCCCACCAATGAAACCATCAGAGTCGAGTTCATGGAATCCCAGAATCGTCAGCGTTGGAAGAGACCTTCCAGATCATCCAGTCCAATGATTTGAACTCTGGAGTGACAGCCCCCAGGGGGGTGGGATGAGGAAACTTGTGAGAGGAAGGACTCCAACCAAATGAAAAATCCAATAAAACTGAGAGAAGATAAAAGACTGCAAAGCTTCGATTTTCACTTGCAACCAGCTGAAAGAAAATGACATTATCAACTATTTATCTCAATTGAGTCGTGGTGTACCATTGAAGACAGTATTTCTTACTGTTAAAAATATAATACAGTAAATAGGATTATAATTGGATGGGGATGTACTGTAATTCCTTATTTCTCTGCAGTACAGCTGCATCATCTAGTGGACAGCACAAAGATTGCATGGGGTTTACATTTTATACAATTAGTTTGTGATTAATTATCTTCGGTTTTCCCCTGAATACTCTTGGCTGCAGTGCTTTCTAAACCCGAATTCTGGAATTACAGGTATCCATCAGAACATTCAGTGGAAGGAGCTGGAACTGTAATTTTTTCTTTCCATTTATGGCATGGTTTGGGTTGGAAGGGACATCAAAAATTATTCCACCCCCCGCCATGGGCAGGGACACCTTCCACTCTCCCAGGTTGCCTCAAATCGCATCCAACCTGGCCTTGGACATTTCCAGGGATGGGGCAGCCACAGCTTCTCTGAGAAACCTGTTACCATTTAAAGAAACCCCTCAAGTTCTGTTGGGATATTTCCCCGTGTCCTAGAGTTCATTAAATCCTTCACTTGAACCACTGACTGCAAGCAAACATTTGAAATTCTGCCCCAAGTGTGGCACTTTTTGGGAGACACCATTTTTAAAAAGCTCTTTCTTTGGGAATGTCATCTCGGCAATGTTTTCAAATTTCTTTAAAAGCTTGAATTGTCGGGCTATGAAGTTGATACTCCCCTATCTTGTCCCAAACCAGACAGGCCTGAGGGCACTCAGCAGTGATGGATGAGCTCCACATATTACAGAAGAAAACTGCAAACTGGAAGCCACTTTCTTGCAGAAGACCAAAGAAAAATCCGTGTTGTAGTCACAGAAATGGACACAGCAAAGGTGTTGTCAGGAGGTCTCATGTTTATCATTTTTCAGTGACTGCACTAAATCAACACCTCTCTTAAAAAATAAGAAATGGAGCTGTGCTGTTTCTGCCTCCTGCTCTTACCACATGAAATCAAGTGGCTCTTTTTACCCTGAACAAATCCAGTCTGTGCTGCGGCCACTGAGTGCATTCCCACTTCAGCTCTTCCCGAATCCCGGGATCATCAAGGCTGGAAGAGCCCTCCAGGACCAGCCAGTGCCACCCCAGCAGCACCAGCATCACCCCAAACCCTGTCCCCAAGGGCCACATCCAGACTCCTCCTGAGCACTCCCACACACAGGGACTCCAGCACCTCCCTGGGCAGCTCATTCCAAGGCCTGACCGCTCTCCCAGGGAAATCTTCTTTCCCAATCTCCAGTTAGGAATGAAATGCTGGAAGAGAATCCAACTCCCTGCCACGGTCTGGACCAGGTTTGTGTCACTCCTGGGCAGAATCTGAGTTTATTCCTGCTGTTGCTCAGATTTGCAGATTCAATCTGAAAGGAAATTTATACAAAGAGGGAAATAAAGCATTTTTTCCCACAGTAAGATGCCAGCTAAATCCCTTCTCAGGGAACAGAGAGCCAGAGTCAAATGTTAACAGCACATCACTGAAGAGATGCTGTTTGCAGCTCAGAGGTTGAGAGGGAGAATTTGCACTCTGAAAACTTGATTTAGTGTCCTGGAAAAGAGGTGGAGAGGACTCCCAGAGCTCCTGTTTCCTCAGGCACCTCAGGCTCAGCTCTGCTTAGGATGCCCCAACTTCCCCACAGTTTAAGTTGAGTCAAAAAAGTTTGAGCCTAAATTTAAGGTGTATTTGTATATATACAGATTATTTCCTGTGCTCTGCCTTCTTTCCTGCACTTCCAGACCCTGTTCCTGCTCTCCCTGGAGGGTGTGTAGGAGTTCCAGGAGCAGAGCTCATATCCAAACCACCTGGAATAAATGTGGAACCCCCCCAGAGCAATCCTGAAGCAAATCAAACTTCTGTCAAACCCGTGTTCACCTCACCAGACACACTGTACAGGAGCTGTTCCTAAAATAACCATCCACAGGAAAAATGAGAAGTAAACCAACCAAACATCCTTACCTCCCTTAACTCTGGCACCATCTCGATATAAAATTATAAAATTAGAAACACAGCTGGTGTTAGAGAATGAAACAGTTTATTAAAGGAAGGCAGGAGGTCAAACAGTCGCAGGGCAGGGGCTGAGCGTCTCTTTGGTGTTGCCAGTGGCACAGAAGGACCTTGAGGCAAACTGGTGAGAATTTCCTGCAGTTCAGCATTCCCAAATCCAAAGGAATCTCAGGCGGCACTTCAGAGCCAGAGAACACCAGAATCCTTAATGCTGGAAAAGAGTTGAAGCTCGAAGTCCAACCATCACCCCAGCACCACCACCATGGTCACCATTAAACCAAGTCCTCAAGTGCCACATCCGCGCTTTTTGAACCCTTTCAGGGATGGTGACTCTTCCCTGGGCATCCTCTTCCAATGTTTTCCAACCCTTTCCATGAAAAAATAGTTCCTGATATCCAGCCTAAACTGATCAGGACTGAACGGGACTGGCAAGAGTATAAAATGCGGTGGCAAGTGACTTAAAAACATAATTTAGGCAAATCTGAAGGTAAGTTGGCCCCAAGGATGTAAGAAATTGAGTTCCAGCTCCAGCAAGAATTTTAGAAAAATAAAATAGAGAAGTCTTGTAGAAAATGAAGTAATATATTTACAACAATAAACACTTTCTCAAACCACAAAATGGAAAACAGTCACAACGCAAACACAATTACAAACGAAATTCGTGCACCTTAAATAAGGGTCCTGCCCTGAAATGCTTTAAAAAATTCTCTTTTCTCCAAACCACACAAGGAGCTCGAGCTCTTCACTTCAGCAGAACCTTCTGTGTGAAGGTCAGCAAAGAGCAAAATGATTCTGAGGAATTTTGAAATTATTCTTTGCTGCTCAGGTCCAGGAGAAGAGTTGAGCAAGGCACGTCCACGGCAATAATCCCTGAACACCCAGAGCTGGCACAGCTCCGGGGGGCTCAAGTTGTTGCCGAATTCAAGTTGCAAAGAATCTCAGCTGATTTTTGAAGGATCTTCAGGTTTTCTGAGTGCAGCATTTCCACCAAAGCCAGGTGGGTTTTGAGGTTCTTTTTGTCCCTTTTCAACTGGGAAATCTGGAGTTTGGACAAATGGGGTGAAATTATTAAAGATTTTGATTTAATAGGATATGGAGAGAAAATTTGTGGAAATCTGTGGGGATTTCACGAGATATTTCAAAATAGTGGGGTTTTAAAATTCCACAAGAGAAACTTTAATAGTAAAAGGGGGAAAAGAGGGGGAAAGGGAAAAAAATCATCAAAATTCTCACCCAGAAAATGACGTTATGATAGGAAAGGAAGCAATGTGAGCTACCTTGCTCTTCTCAAATTACCTGGAGAAGGACATGCTGGGTCTCTTCTATTAAAAAATGACAAATTTTTGCTGCTGTATCCAAAGCCTGCTGCTCATTCCTGTCTGAAATGACATCCCCAAGCAGGGTCCTCCTCCAGCAGGCACTGGAACCAAAATGTTTGAAGGACACAGAATTATTTGCTGGACTCCCCAGCCGGATGCCAAACATGTGGCTCTGCTGCACTCCCCCTCACCTGGGCTTGCAATCCATCCCAGGGATTTATTTTTAGTTCTTATATCAATTTATTCCACTCAGCAATGCATCTTCAAAGCACAAATAACTCTGAACAAGCCTTTTTTTCATTTATTTCTTCCCTCATTTCATTTATTCCAAGCAAAGTGCAGGTAACCATTTTCCATCTCTGATGTCTGAGGCAGATTTGCCATTTGGAACAAATGTTCCATCTGCCCTGACAGTCCCTGGAGATGAATTTCAGCAATTGATTTGGCCCTGGAATTCCAGCCTGTGGAACACATGAGTCAAGGAAATCAAGCCAGGTTAACAGCATTTAAAATTTCATCAAGCCAACAAGAAAAAGGCCTGGAGTCTGAACCTTGAAGGAGTATCTGGGGCTTGAAACAGAAAGGGAAAACAATGGAGCGTGGCTATGAATACGAGAAAGAAAAACACCAAAGCAGCAATAGGGCAGTGACTTTATGGTGAATGGTGTGCTCTGCCTTTCTGCTTCTCACTTCTCACCTGGGGTCAGTAAAACAGACACAGGAGATGCAAAAATTGTCCCAGGATGTCACACACAGCCAGCACAGGGCTCATAGTGAAGGGTGCAGAAAATATGGAAGGGGCTGGAAAACAAATCCATCCTGGGAGAAGTAGCTGGGGGAGCTGGGGAAGGGCTCAGTGTGGAGCAGAGGAGGCTCAGGGGGGCCCTCACTGCTCTGCACAGCTCCTGACAGGAGGGGCAGGGAAAGGACGAGAGGAAATGGCCTCAGATTGCACCAGGGGAGGCTCAGGTTGGAGATCGGGAAAGAAAATTTCCCTGGGAGAGCGGTCAGGCCTTGGAATGAGCTGCCCAGGGAGGTGCTGGAGTCCCTGTGTGTGGGAGTGCTCAGGAGGAGTCTGGATGTGGCCCTTGGGGACAGGGTTTGGGGTGATGCTGGTGCTGCTGGGGTGGCACTGGCTGATCCCAAAGGGCTCTCCCAGCCTTGCTGACTCCATGAAATGAAGGAAAATGGCACAAGCACAACAACCAAATATTCAGGGTGCTACAACTCACAATTCATCCGCTCCCAGACTTAGCACCTTGAGGGCTGTGAGGAGTCTCCAAGAAGGTCCATCCCACCCAAAGGTCAGGTTCCTGCAAAGTCAAAGTGATGAGATGAAGGTGAGATTTTACAGTGGGACATTTTCTTCCTGATGTGTCAAGCAAGGGAAGATCTCAAGTTTTGATTCTGGTGTTTACAATTTCTCCATCTCCCCCAAGCGGTGAGTATGTTTAAAAAATAAATAATTTTTTTTTTTTTTTTCTGGATTTTGATACTTGAAGGAAAATTTGAGTCCCAGAAAAACTGAATAAAAATCTCACCAGGAAACAATTCCAGATACCTACTCTAGGAAATCATGATCCTTTAGAACTGAAACTTTGGCCTTTCTCTGCTTGTCCAGTGGTGAAAAATATTTGAGAAGAGTATCTGCAGAAAAATACATTTCAGATATTAAGAAACCAAAATCGTCAGTTCTGAAATAACATTTCAACCACGTTTTTCAAGTAGGACTGAGATCAAAACCTGTTAAATTCTGGGGAAATTTCCAGAATCAAAAGTGTTTCTACTTCCCAAAATCGATCGGCAATCTCCAGGACTGTGTCCTTAGAAGAGAAATCCTGACTCCAATCGAATTTATGAACCACTCTAAGCAAGTTCAGTTTGTGCAGATCAGGATCTTAATCTAAGACATCCAGCTGGAATCTCTACATAGATGCTCTTAATAATCACAATTTTATAAAAGAAAATGTTAACAAAGAACATTCTTAATGTAAAAAAAAATATTAAATTATTAAACGCTATGCAAAGAGGTACCAAACCCTTTTCTACTCCTTGAGAATTTACAAGCTCAGTTCTCTGTAACTGTGCTTTTCCGTGTCCAGACAATCCATAAATCCAACCTGATGAGACATAAACGCTGCTGTGAGGGTTATCCATGGCAACAAATCCATATTCCAGCAGCAGCCTCTGATTATCATGGGGTCCATAGCAGATAAAAACTTCCTGATATTTTCTGCATGGTGAATTTGTCCAAATTTCATAGCTCCTTGTCTGCTCGTTAAATGCAGCCTTGACCTTCAGGGAGTGAAAAAAAAAAAAAAAAAAAAAAGGGTTTTACCCTTGGCAGGGTGAAAAAGGAAACAAACCTTGAATTTTAAGCCCTCAAAAGGATTGAAGAGCTCCCCAACACTTGGAGAAAAGTGTTTCAGGGCTCTGAACAGGCAACCCACGTGAATGTGAAGAACAAACATCAAAGCCTGGGCCTGCAGCATGTGTGGACTTCTTGGAGAAGCTCCAAATCTGCCAGGAGAGATGGCTCCATGCAGAGCTGGCCTCTCCCGTGCTGCCCCAGCTCAGTGCTGGCACACGGAGCCTGACAGAAGGTGGAAATGCTCTGGGCACTTCCCTCAGGCTGCTCAGGGGCTTCAGCCAGAGCTGAAGTAACACAGGGACTTGGAATTTGTCTGAGGACAAGGAATTTGCCTGGCTTTTGGGAGCAGATCAGGGCTGTGTTTACAAGTGGCTCTTCCCAAATTCTGTCCTGGATGCAAATCTCCCCCAGGCACTGTGGGATCTCCCTGTACCTTGGGCTTTGCTGCATGAACTGAAATATCTGAGTTACAGAATCACTGAATGTTTGGGTTGGAAGGATCATCCCATCCCACCCCTGCCATGGCAGGGACACCTCCCACTGTCCCAGGTTACTCCAAGCCCCATCCAGCCTGGCCTTGGACACTGCCAGGGATCCAGGGGCAGCCACAGCTTCTCTGGGAATTCCACCCCAGCCCCTCCTCGACCTCCCAGGGAACAATTCCTTTCCAATATCCCACCTGGCCCTGCCCTCTGGCAGTTTGATGCCATTCCCTGTGTCCTGGCACTCCACTTCCTCATGATCTGCAACATTTTTCCCCCCGTGCGATCTCTCCCTGACCTCCCCACGCTCCTCATCCATCACATAAATGCAGATGGCATTGACAGAGTGCATTTACAAATAAAGACATTTACTGACCTATTTTTAGTTTCTTACCTGAACATTTGGGCTGTGGTTTAGCAAATCTAAATACGGTGCCAGTGCATAAACATCTGGCTCCAGGGAAAAGCATTCCCTCCGCGGATGTTTCATGTAGATTGTCCTGGTATTTATAGTGCACCAAGCCCACTCTAAAGCGCTGTAGTTAAAAATAGTTCCTGTGTTTTCAGCAAATAAAGGCTGCAGGGAAGAGAAAAAGGCTTTGGAAGACACGAACAGCTCGTGGATCATCATTCTCTGCTCCTGAGCCTTCTCTTTCAAAGGTTCTGGGAGAAGGTTTAGTACGTCATGGTCCAAACAAGCAGGGCAAGTGTAAGCCTTGGGCAAAACATCCAGGTAGGGCTTCCACGGAGATTTCTCCCCAGCGTGCTTCTCTGCCATCAAAAATGTGCACAGGGCCAGCAAAGGAGACACAGGGGGCTTCCATCTGTTGGAAGAGAAAATAAAAATAAAAATAAATAGAACCACCAGCACAACAGGTCCACAGAGGTGAGATGGGAAATGGGCACAGCAGTGTTTTATCTCTCTCAGAGCTCTGTGGAAGTTATAAATAGCTTCTATTTTAAACTTCTTTGTAGTTCATCTCCAAGACCTTTGGATGATTTCAAAGGGGTAATAAAAGCTGGTTTGTAATAACAGGTCCAGGTTTACCCCCTGGGTTGGTTTTTTTTTTTAGGATACACAACAAGAGTTCAATGCCCAGCACGGGGCTTTGTTCCAAATTTTCTAAAAGGCCAGTTTTATCTTCCTTCTCCTGTTAAAGCAGATCCACAAATTCCCAAAAAACCCATTCATAATTCACATTTAGACCCAAGCAGGCTCGGAGGCAGCTCAAATTCCAGGCTGTGCTCCCTCTCCAGCCCTGCCAAGCAAAAAGGGGATGCTCAGTGTCTAAAACCTGAGCATTCCATAGCCACGAAATGCTGGCAGCACTCAGGGAATGCAGTTTAGAGCTTCAGCACCCCTTGAGACGGTTCATTGCCACTGAGCAACGCCCAGTGCAGGCCATCAGGTGTCACTTGGCACTCACCTGCCAATGTATCCTCCCAGGCAGCTGCTGAGGACAGTGCCCGTGGTGAGCAAACACTTCTCGGGCAATGAAATAATCAGATCTCCTGCCTTTGAGGGAGGAGGGGGGGGAAAAAAGAAAAAAAATCACACACAAAGAACAGCAAAAGTCAAGTGTAAATGACTTCTTTAAAGCTTCTGTGGGAACTGGTAGTTTCACATTACGGCTGCAAGAGTCTGAAAGTCAGAAATGACATTCACAACAGAATTTTGAGCTTTGCCTGTTGCAAAAATTGTTGAATCTCAAAAGAACCGGAATGTTCCTGCATTCGAATCAACACCACTCACCTGAAGAGCTTTTGCTGCCATCAGTCCTCTTCCTGTGTCTGAAGCAGGAACAAAAAGCAGGAGTAAATAAATGTAGATATGGAAAATCAGGGATCTATGAACAGCCCAGCAAGGAAAAGCTCTAAGGGAACAGACATTATGTCTCACAAAAGCTAAATCCAATTATGGATTATTCCAGATCTACATCTCATTTCTTTACTCTCCATTTCTCTTTACTTTTCCAAGATGTTTTCCCTGCATCTCCCGCAGCATTTGCTGTGCAGTTATAGCAATTATTCCATTTTTTTCCCTCCCAGCTACAGCAATTATTCAACCCCTTTTCCTCATTTTTTTTTTCCTTAAACACATCTTTCATCGCCAGCTGCACTCCCTGGTTTCAGAGTTTTAACTAAACTTTACAATTTCTAGTCACAATATTTTTCTCTGATCCATTCTATTCTTTCTTCCCTGTCTGTAATATCACAAAATGTTTTAAATATAACCTACTTAAGCAGAAAAAATACAAATATGCATCTTTAAACATTACTAAGTGGCTCACAGCTCTAAAATCGTTTACTTGTTTGCATCACCAGATCTGCTGAACTTGTTTGGGGAAAAAAGCTTAAGAAATTATAGCAAGGTTAGATTCCAATATTGGAAACTACTTTATCCTTTAAAATGAAATTATTAACACTTCAAATTTTGGCTTTTTCAGGTCTCCATATCTACTTTCGTATGGTAAATTGACATTCCAAAAATCCTTAGAAGAGTAACAGTAACGGGGCATTTTTCCTTGACGCCAGCCAGGTGCATAATTCAAAAGGAAAGCAGGAATCTAAGATTCTTAGGAGATGCAGAAATTTGCACCATCAATAAATAATTAAAGCATTACCCCAGAACTCTGCTGGCCTTAAATTACTGTCTTCAAATCCTCTGTCTTTCAGCCACTTCTTGAGTTTAATGTATTCCAGCTTGTGACTGCAGTTGACTAAAAACAGGGGGAAAAAATTAATGCTATTAAAGAGCATTCTGTTGGAAAATAAAGGAAATTCAAACATTTTACTGCATAGTCAGAAAAACTTTATTTTGGACATTTTAGAGCATAGGAGAATAGCAAGAAAGTCTCCCACTGAACTAAATAAATTCTAGGCCTCTGGGAGGTGTCAGAACTGGGTGAGTTACTCAGCATACCCAAGGAATTTCAGAATAATGAAATATTTGCCATTGGGCAGAAAAGAGAGCTCAGAATATTCGCCGTGCTCTGCTTGGGACTACAAACTAATGCTCAAATATTTGCATATAAAAAAGGTTTGTCCTTTTCCAAGCACAAAGGCTTCTGACAAATGCAAATAATAAAATGACACCTTGACAAGCAATTAGTTATTTTATTATTTAACTTCCAGGGATGATGATACCTCCATCCAAAAAACCTTGCAAGTGTTTTCTTCTTCTCTTTCGACCTGTCCGACCTCTGCTTTTCTTCATATTAAGCAACAGATTTTGCTTATTTTAGACAACCTGAATTTAAAAAAAAAATTAAAAACATTAAAAAGTAAGTGGTTTGGAAGCATTTAAAGTCACTTTCAAATTTATTACTGAGAGGGTGGGGAGGCCCTGGCCCAGGGTGCCCAGAGCAGCTGTGGCTGCCCCTGGATCCCTGGCAGTGTCCAAGGCCAGGTTGGACACTGGGGCTTGGAGCAGCCTGGGACAGTGGGAGGTGTCCCTGCCATGGCAGGGGTGGAATGGGATGATTTTCATAGAATCATGGAATATTCTGAGCTGGAAAGGGCCCTCAACGACCATCCAGTGCCAGCCCTGGCCCTGCCCAGAGCCCCCAACGATCCCAGCCTGGGCATCCCTGGCAGCGCTGTCCAAACGCTCCTGGAGCTCTGGCAGCCTCGGGGCCGTGCCCATTCCCTGGGGAGCCTGGGCAGTGCCCAGCAGCCTCTGGGGGAAGAGCCTTTTCCCGGTATCTTTCCTCTTGCCAAAACTGCCCTGAACTGAACCTCAAAGTGCAGATTTGCCCTGCCAGGAGAGAAGGCCTCGGGGAGCCGGGATCACCCACAGGCGCTCGGGCTCCGCCAGCGGTGGGCCCTCCATCCCATCCCATTAGGCTGAAAAGACCTCAGAGACCATCGAGTCCAAATCCCATCCCACTCCCAGAAATGGGAAGCTTGTATTAATAACATCCCCATATCCAGCTCGGCACAAACTCCCGGGACAGGAGGGAGAGAAACAGCCCCGGCTGCGCTGCAAGGGAGGGAGCTTCCTGAGGGACCGCCCGTGTTCCGCGCACCCTCCCTGGGAGATCCAACCGCACCTCCCCTGGGAGCCCGGATTGTGATTCCCGAATTTCTCCCGGGCTGGAATTGCTGCCCGGTGTCCCAAACCCACCTGCCAGAAGGGGCACATGGACCGACATTGCCTCGCTGTCCCTTTCCTCGCGTCCCCGCCCGCTCTCCCGCCCCCGGGGCGGGGCTGCCCCGCCATTTTAGGGGCGGTCTCATCTCCCTTCGCCGCGGTTTGGAAGTGTCTGTGCTTTGGGAGTAACGCGTTCTGTCCTCGCTGTGTGGAGCTGAGGGACGAGGGAGAGGCCCCTGCGGTGCTGGAGGTGGGTGCTGGGTGTCCCCCCGGACTCTTCAGCCCCGCGTTCCCCCCTGAGGGGATCGGGGTTCATGGCGGCCCGCGGGTTCCGTGAAGGGTTGGGGTTCATGGCGGCCCGCGGGTTCCCTTCCTGTGAGGGGGACAAGAGAAAGGGGGAGTGAGGGAGACTCACGGTGAGGTGGGGAAGGGGCTGCTGTCCCTAGGAAGTCACTCTGGAGATTCTTGGAGTGCTATATCTTCCCTGGATTCCTGCTTGGGGTTACAAGCGAGTTTGGAAGAGAGGTGACAATAATGCCAAAGGGGAATAAAAGCAGCGGGGTTTTAACGCTTTTATGGAGGAAATGCAGCTTCTTTAAATGCCCTATATCTGTTAGAAAAACAGCAAACCGGCTTTCTGATGTTGTGTTACACAGTAAGCATGGTGGTCAGCCTGTGGTCTGCTTTTTACCCCCGAAAAGGCTGTAATTGCTCCTCCTGCCTGGTACTGGAAGATAAAGCTACTCCATCCTTATTTTTTTTCGTGGTTTGGGACCTTAGAGATCATTCAGTTCCAGCCTTTGCCATAGACAGGGATACTTTGCACTAGACCAGGTTGCTCAGGTTTTGAGCCTGAGTTTTTAAGCAAAACTTGAGCTGAACCCATTGAATATTCCCAAAAGATGGAAAGACTTCCTGTGGTTTTTAAGTGCAGAAGAGGTTACTCCCACAAAAAGTTAATTTAGTACTATAGATTAGTTACTGACATTTTTTTAGTTGAGACATTTCTTTCTTCTTTTTACCCATCACTGGCTGGCCTTTCTTCAGAACACTTAACACCAGATTTCTCTGTGTATACCTCGTGCTACATTAGGAATTTACACAGCATGCACAGGAATGTAGTTTCACATAATCCAAGGTGGAATTTTAAACACTATTTGAAAGAAAAAACACTAATTGTCCAAAGTGGTTGTGAACTCCACACTCCAGAAGCGTTCAAGGCCAGGTTGGACAGGGCTTGGAGCAACCTGGGATAGTGGAAGGTGCCCCTGCTCTGGGCAATGAGATGATCTTTAAGATCCCTTCCAACTCAAACCATTCCATGATTCTGATTCCTTTTCAAGCAGCCATTTTGTCTGTCTCACTGAATTTTTCTTTGCTGCTGGCAGTCCCTGTGACCTTGGCTGGCGTTCTGAGGGGACAATGTCCAACGTGCCGGTGGCTGTGGTGACGGGCTCCAACAAAGGGATTGGCTTGGCCATCGTGCGGGCCCTGTGCAAGCAATTCCCGGGGGATGTGTACCTGACATCCCGGGATTCTGGCCGTGGCGAGGCCGCCGTGGCACAGCTCCAGGCGGAAGGGCTGCGGCCCCTCTTCCACCAGCTGGATATCGATGACCTGCAGAGCATCCGAGCGCTCCGGGACTTCCTCAAGGAGAAGTATGGAGGGCTCAATGTGCTGGTGAACAACGCAGGCATTGCTTTCAAAGGTAGGGAGTGGTCTGCTGGGATAGTCCTGTGTCCTGCCAGGCTGTGTGGAGAGGGCAGTGGATGCAGCCAACACGTCTGTGCCTGTGCCATGCTGCATTTTTCGGTTGGGCCAGCTTCCCATCTTAAGTATGGTGTGAGAGCAGTGTGCCAGGGGAGGCTCAGGTTGGACATCTGGAGAATTTCTCCATGGAAGGGGTGGCCAGGCCTTGGCAGGGGCTGCCCAGGGAGCTTTGGAGTTCCCATCCCTGCAGGTGTCCAAGGAAGGCCTGGCCGTGGCACTCAGTGCTCTGGGCTGGGGACAAGGTGGGCATCGGGCACGGCTTGGACTCCATGACTTTGGAGCTCTTTTCCAGCCTCAGGGATTCTGGGATTCTGTAAACATGCTTCCCTGGAGGGATGTGTTTGCACCACATGGAAATACTTAAGGCACACAGGGCAGGTGAGCTGGGTTGGGTTAATTGTCTCAATGCCCAGGACTTTCACCAGGGGGAATATCAGCCCTGATCCCCAGGGAGCTGTGTTTTCTCTCTTTTGCAATGCTTTATTCTCTGCATTGCTGCTGGGGATTCCAGCTGATAAAAAAGAACCTTTGTCCCTGAGTGGATTTTGTTATCTCGCACTTTCTCAGGCCATTCTTTCACCCATAAACCAATTCACCTAAATCCTGCTGTGCTAAGCAAGAATTTACCCCTTTCACCTTCCACGGGGCAGAAAGGCAGGGAAAGACACAGCAGTTTTAAGGTGGAAGGATGTGTTCTTGCTGTGTGTATGAAATGCAGACTCATGTTAGCTCCAGACAGAGCAAATCTCAAGCCTGGCTGATGGTTCTATGGAGGGAATTGTGCCCCTGTGCTCAGGTGAGAGCCCACCTGCAGAGCTGCTCCAGCCCTGGGGCCCAGCACAGGAAGGAGCTGGAGCTGCTGGAGAGAGTCCAGAGGAGGCAGCAGGGTGAGCAGAGGGATGGAGCAGCTCTGCTGGGAGGAAAGGCTGGCAGAGCTGGGATTGTTCAGCCTGGAGAGGAGAAGCTTTGGGCTGAGCTCAGTGTGGCCTTGCAGGGCCTGAAGGAGCCCCAGGAAACATGGAGAGAGACAATTTGCAAGGAATGGAGGGCCAGGACCCAGGGAATGGCTTCCCACTGAAAGAAAGTAGGGAACTTCTCATGGAGTGGGGGTGCAGTGATGATGTTCTGAAGCCCAGTCCCTGTTTCGCCTGTTACTTTATGGGCAAATTGCTTATGTTCGAGATCAGCTTATGAGGCAACTCTTAATGGAATTGTCTGAGCTTCAGGGTGTGCTCAGGAGAGATTCCAGCAGCAGTTAAAATATCACTTCCAGATGTTTAGCTTTGAATTTCCTCAGGCTGGCTGCAATGACTCAGCAGTAGGTCACATAATTTAGAATGTGACAAAGGACGCTCTTGTAGCTGTTGCTGTGTAAGTATCAAGCATGGAGGGTGTAACCTCTGTGTAAGAACTTGCTGTGATGCTTCTCCCGTATTTTTGTTTTGGTTCTTGCTTCCCAGATTGGTGTTTCTACCCAGGCTTGCTTCTTGCCTCACCAAGTCCCTGCTGCCATCCCAGAATTGATGCTTTCCTTTCTTGATTGTAGCGTTATGTGCTCTTGCAGTCTGTCAAAGATTACATTTGCCATTCAATTCTGTTATTTTGGTTTTGTGCTGCACTTGTCCAGCAGAGTCCTTAATCCAGCAAAAACTTCCTTTATCAAATGATGGTGGAGCTGTGGTCGTCTTCTGGGTGAACTTCTCTGGGAAGAGTTGTCTAAGGAAGCTCCTTAGTTCAATGAAGTTCAGGGTGTTACAATATGTCCTGTTAGACAAATGAGTGGAGTTTGGAGTGTAAGAAAGTTCTCTCTCACATGCAGGGGGAAGTACAGAAGCAGGAGTTTGGACCCTGGCCATGGGTCATGATCTGGCTCCACGTGTAAGATTTAAAATCGAGAAAGTGATTTGCAGATGAGTGTGGCTCATTAAACTGTGTTTAGCAATAAAAATACAACCACATCCAACACTCAGTGAGCTGTTACTGTTTCTCCTTTGAGTTACCATGGACCTGGGCTGTGGAGACAAGTGAGCACCTGCCCAGGCCGTGCCCATCCCTGCCCAGAGGGAGCCTGGAGCAGCACAGGAGCAGTGCTGGCACTTTAACTCTTGGTTCCCCCTCCCTTTAACTCTTAGTTCTCCCTCCAAGTGCAGGATGCAGAGCACAGGGCTCTTTGCTGAGTCCACAGCAATCCCACCCCGCCTGTGGTGGTGCCAAGCTGCCCCTTCTGTGGGATGAAATCATCCCCCGTCCACAGCAGTTCCATGGTTTCCTCACACTTACCTCAGCCAGCTCCTTTTCCTGGCGACAATTCCCACCCTTTTGCTGGTGTTGGCACAGATCTGTCACCTCGGGGGGTGATTTATTGCTCAGCATTGGGGGTGGTGAGGGTTTTTGGTTAGTTTGTGTTTTCAGCCTGCACAAATCCCACCTCATCCTTCCTTAGAGAAGCTTTTCTTCTATGTTTTAATTGATCACATGCCTGTTTTCTAATTATTAAAACCAGTAACTACGATATACATTTGAGTTTGGTAACTTCTATTCAAACAGTAGTACAATTCTGATTTTTGTTATTTTCTTTTTTTCCCCTTCCTTGCCACCTATCACCACCAGTTAATGACACAACTCCATTTGCAATCCAAGCTGAGGTTACAATGAAGACAAATTTTTTTGGAACCAAGAATATTTGCACAGAATTGCTGCCTCTTATGAAGCCTTACGGTAAGTGAAACATAGCAAGTAAAGAAATAGTTTTGTGTGAATTTTGGCCCTTTTAAATGGGAAAATCCTGTCCAGTCTCAGACACTGCACTTGTGTGTCAGCTGGGTTTGATGTGGTGCTGGGATGTATTTGCTGCTATAAATGAATTGTAGCCTTTTCTAACACTTAAATCCATCCAAGTCTTTAAGAAAAAAAAGTCAAGTAGATGAGAAAAGCTGGGAATTGTTAGTTCCTGGGGAAGAAGGAAAAAACAGAGTAATTGAATTTTGAGGAGAGAAGAAACAGTGCCAATGATGCAGTCTAGTCCTGTTGTACTCAAGTGAAGGATGACTGTGTTAATAAAGTCATTAACAGGATTCATTTCCCTGGCATTTAAGATTAAATCCCTGTATTCATCACCAGAATGGTTGTGAAGTAACAGGAAAGAGGGGATAGCATAATTAATAAATAAGAGGTGCAGCATAATTTTGGAAATGATGAGTGATTTACTGAGTCAGCTGACTTGTTCCTCTTAGTGAAGTGCTGGGAGATAAATCCTTACATTTGTAAATCTCCAGGTATTCTTTCTACTGTAGTAAGAGTATGCCTACAGGTTGATTGTTTCCTGGAGGTTTATCTGAAACTTTCAGAGGTTCACACCTTAAATTACCCTCTGTAATGGAATTTATTAGAAATAAGAACATTGAATTTATTAGAAATTAAGAATAGAGTTAATTCTGGTCTTCCAGGAGCTCTGCAGAACAACCAAAGTATTTTACAGGTGTTCACCTGAGGAGTGAATCCAGAACTGTACAGCAGCCCCACTTCGGTGGGGGCTTAATATGTGTGAAAATAATCAGTTTATTTATTCTCTTTTCAGGGCGGGTGGTGAATGTCTCCAGCATGGTGAGCAGCTCAGCCCTGGGACGCTGCAGCCAGGAGCTCCAGAAGAAATTCCGCAGTGACACCATCACTGAGGATGAGCTGGTGCAGCTCATGACCAAATTTGTGGAAGACACCAAGAACAGTGTCCATGAGAAGGAGGGGTGGCCCAACACTGCCTATGGGGTGTCCAAAATTGGGGTCACGGTCTTGTCCAGGATCCAAGCGCGGATGTTAAATGAGAAAAGGAAAGGTGACCACATCCTCCTCAATGCCTGCTGCCCTGGCTGGGTGAGGACAGACATGGCAGGTCCCCAAGCCACCAAGTCCCCAGATGAGGGGGCTGAGACCCCTGTTTATTTGGCCCTTTTGCCTTCCAGTGCTGATGCTCCTCATGGCCAATTTGTCAGTGACAAAACTGTCAGAACCTGGTGAGCTCAGCAGGGTGGGGGTGGAAAGGTGCCTGACCTTGTGTACCTGATTTTACCCTTAATTCCATCATTGCCAGCGCTTTTCCCACTCCCCCTGGGATGGATCTCGGACGTGGAACTGGGATGAGGAAGCAGGTGCCTTAGTATTTTTCAGCACAGTAGATTTTTCCAGGATGCAGAGCTGCTTCTGGAAGCTGTACATGGTTTCCTAAAGAGGGTCAGGTTGTTTTAGAGCTACAGTGTCACCAGTTTGGGGGGAGACTCTTAAGACCAGGACAGAATCACTGTTGTATAACATTCTTTACTATCAGAACTAAATGGAATTAGGCGAAAATAAAAATAGCACTGATTTACAGCCAAACATAATCAGTTGGTTACATCAATATATCGATAAATAATTACTGATTTATATTCATCCATGGCTTATTCTGGTAGTGAAAACTTACAAAGTTTGAAAATATGCTTTCGTTTTCTGCAGCTAAGTTTGTGGGTGGAATGTGTGATGCGTGCACTGGATGCAGAGAAAATAAACTACAGCAAAGTGTTCTTCGTTCCTTTGTTGCTCAGCCAGAAGTTTCCTTATTAAAATCGGGATGAATTGCTCTCCACGTGGCAGGAGTATGAACTGTAAGTGATGTGGAGAGCTCTGCATTTGCTTTAAATGGTGCTTATTGCCTTTGAAATGCTCAGAGTTGAAAAATTGCCTCATCTGAGGCTGAAGGAGCTGGAAACAATTGCCCGTAAAGCTGTTGTCAGTAATGACAAATCAATAATGGGCTTGTTAATTGTTAATCAGGAACTGGTTCCCCAGTTTGACATTGCCCCCCCCTGCCCCAGAACAGGTTGTGTTCAAGGAAGCCTTGGAGTGGAAGGTTTTGGAAACAAGTATTGTGGAGGGGGTTATTAATTGCTCATCAGCACAGAACAAAGGGGTGGTTATAAGTTGGTTTTTCAGCATACAGGAGCTATTGTTTTTGTGAAGGATTGCCTCATCAGTCATGCCCCAGAGCTCCTTGAAGGGAAGGCCAAAAGTTCTCATGGTAAGATACTCTCTGGGAAGAAAAAACCTGAGAGGCCTTTGGTTCAGCGGAAACAAATGACAATATCTGTGTAAAGTTTTGGCTGCTACAGTGTAACTCAACCCTCCTGATGTGCCACGGAGAAAGCCCAGTCTGTGTGTGCCCTTCCAGTTGTGTTGGTGGTTTCTCAGCAAAACACAACCTGGCCCTTTGATTCCATCAGAGTTTGTGCACAGCTTTAACTTAATCCAGCAGTGGGGAATCCTGCCTAATTCTTCGTCCCTGAAACGCTGCCTGAGTCACTGAGCTTCAAAAGCTGTGTGTCCATCTGCTTGGCATCTCCAAACATTCCAAACACACCTTGACCTTTGTTTTGTACAGGGACCGGGCTGGAGGAGTCCTGGGTACCTTGACCACAGCCAGGTCATCATACCCAGTGCTAAATACAAATTAGTTTCTAAGTATCCCCTGTGATGTGTAAAGCTCCTTCTTAAAGTCTAACTCAGGATCTGCTTTGTTGGTTTGGGCTTTGGTTTGGGGTTTTTTTATGTTCAAGCCAAATTCTAAGTTTGCAAGTTTTACAGCAGGTGTAAAACTCATCCTGGAGAAGAGAAGGCTCTGGGGTGACCTTAGAGCAGACTTTCCACAGGGACATGGAGAGGCAGAACAAGGGGGAATGGCCTGAATTGGAAAGAGAGCAGGTTTTGATTGGATAGTAGGAAGAAATTCTTTATTGGGAGGGTGGTGAGGCCCAGGAAGAGGTTGGCCACAGAAATTGTAAATTTCCCATCCTTGGAAGTGTCCAAGGCCAGGTTGGATAGGGCTTGGAGCAGCCTGGGACAGTGGAAGGTGTCCCTGCCATGGCAGGAGTGGCACTGGGTGGCTTTTAAGGTCTCTTGCAACCCAAACCATTCTGTGATGGTTCTGCTTATTTCAAATTCTGCAATGAAGCCCTTTCACACCATCTGTACTTCATTACACAGCTTTGTGTTAGGGTGAGGAAGCAAAGTGGGAGGTGATGGCTGGATAATCACTCTCCTTTCCCATGGTGATGTTGATTATAAACAACTTCTCATGGGATGAACAGAAGGAAGGACAGATGTTTTCCCCACCTTTGCAGCTGTGGTGTGGAAAGGAGAAAGTTCTCAGGGAAGGAGAGCAGCTGTGTGGATGGATCCAATCTCAGCTGCTGGAAGTGAGAACAAGAAGCAGAACAAGTTTGCAGGAAGGAGCATGTCCAGGAGAAGCTGCGCCCATTCCCTGCAGCCACTGGAAGTGGGAATGTGTCCCAGGAAGAGCTGGAATAGGGCAGAGAGCCAGGGTAGGGCTGTTTGCTGGCAGGAGGGTCAGGCCAGGCTGTGCAGTGGCTGTGCCAGCCTGGGGCTCTGCACAGGGCTTGCATTGTTCAACCCAAATTCATCAATTATTTATTTCCTTTCTTTTCTTTTAAGTGCCCCCCTCCTTCTCTCCCTGGTCTGTTGTGTGGGAATTGTTTTGTTTCTCTCAGATTTTGGCACACTTGCTGACTATGAAGTTTAAGGGTTAGGAAGGAATGAAATAATAATGAAATAATCATGGTCTGTTGTCCTGTACAAAACTTTTACATGGGATTTACTGGTTTTCTTTCCATGACACCTCACTGCCATTGAAGGAGAATCATGGAATCACAGAATGTTTGGATTTGAAGGGACCTTAAAGCTCAACCAGTTCCACCCCCTGAGAAAATAATTGGAAAACATCCTAAATAACACACTGTGTTTTAGGACTTGATGTCTTAAGGACATCGTCACAAATACAAGTTCTTTGCTCAGTCAGGCACATGTTCAGAAGCACTGACCTGCATTTCCAAGAATAATTCTAAAATTTAGAAATTGAAACTTGAATTGGTGCAGTTCAGAAAGACATTCCTAAAATCTAGCTAGGAAGGGGAAAGGTGAGAAAGAAAATAGTGTATTAATGTAACACTTAATGTACTTTTGGTACTTTATGTAATGTAACTTAATATTTCATGTGTTACTTAATACTTAATGTAAGTTACTGGAGGTCATTGCTGAAACAGTATCCATCCAAATCTGAACAGTTTCTCTTCTCTCACATTGAGTGACTGGATAAATGCA
>VZRN01000635.1:272342-355069 GCA_013397935.1 Dasyornis broadbenti | reverse complement strand
TTTTTTTTTTTTTCCCCCAGCTGCTTTGAACAGCCAGGATTTTCTGCCCGCATGTTAAAACAAAAAAGAGGAAGAGGGAAGGCGAGAAGGGAAGGGGGAAGGGGAGGGAAAGAGGAGAAGGGATAGCAAAGGAAAATAGAAGGGAATTGGAAGAGAAACTGAGGTTAAATAATATGTTTCCGCAGTATATGAATCCTTGTCGGGCACGATCCTGTATTTTACTTCCCACGGGTATTTTGCTTTTGGTTTTTTTCTTTGTTCCTTCGGTTTGCTGCCAGAGTACCAAAAATCCAGCACAATCACTTTCTCTCAAGCCTTCTGTAGCGAACAGATGGCTCCTTGTCTCGAACTCGAGCCCACTATAAATGCGACATCCGACCCCTCGGAAAAAACCATAAAAAAATCCCCAAAAACGCCTCATTCCTAAATCCAGCCGGACCAGAAGCGAAGCTGGAAGCGCTGCCACTCCTTTACCTGCAGGGCAGGTCCCGGCGCTCGCTGCGCGGCCCGGCGGGGCGGAGACAGGCGCCGTTGTCCTTGTTTCCAGAGCATGGCAGTCTGTGCGGCGGGAGAAGGGAGCGGCGGGAGAAGGGAGCGGCGGTGCTGCGGTGCTTCCCGAGACTCTCCCGGTGCATCCCGGGGCTCTCCCGCTGCTTCCCGGAGCGCTCCCTGCGCGGAGAGGCCGCCCGCACCGCCAGGGGGCGCTCGGCGGCCCGGTCCGCCCGCCGGGCGGTACCATCTCCGCTCGGGGCGGGGGGGAGGCGAATGACGCGCTGCGGGCTGTGGCTCCGCGACGCGACAGCGGGTGGCACCGGGAGAAGGGTGACAGCCATAGAGGGTGACAACGCCAGCGGGTGACAACGCCAGCGGCCTCGGCGTCTCGGGATAGCTGGAGCCCTGCTGCTCTGGGCGATGCCGCGGCGCTCCCCGCGCGGCGCTCGGTGGTGCGGCCCCACTGCGGCCCTCACGGCGCGGGAGGGGGCGGATTTCCATAGGGCCGGGTTTCCATAGGGACTGCGGGAGCCGCTCCCGCCCCGCCGCGGCCCGGGCTCCCACACATCGCAGCCGGCGCCCCGGGAGGTGCGCGGGGCCCTGCGCAGGTACGGCGAGCGGGAGGGCACGGGAGGGGACCCGGCTGAGGGGGCAGCGCTGGCCCTCGCTGTCCTCGTTCACCTGCCCCGGGACAGAATTCCAGAATGGCTGGGGTAGGAAGGGAGCTCTGGAGATGATCCACTCCACCCCCTGCCAAGGCGCGGTCACCTGCAGCAGGTGACACAGGAACGCGTCCAGGTGGCTTTGGAATAACTGCATACAGGGAGAGGCACAGCATTCCCAGGGAATGGGCACGGCCCCGAGGCTGCCGGAGCTCCAGGAGCGTTTGGAAAGCGCTGCCAGGGATGCCCGGGCTGGGGTTGTTGCGGGGTCTGGGCAGGACCGGGAGTCGGACTGGATGATCCTGATGGATCTTTCCCAACTCAGCACATTCCATGATTCTCCCTGGGCAGCTGTTCCAGTGCTCTGCCACCTCCATGGAAAGAAGCTCTTCCCCGTGTTGAGGTGGAATTTCTTGTTTTAGTTTATGGCCATTGCTCCTCGTTCTGACGTGTGGCACCATTAATGCTGGAAGCTGAGGAATAATTATTTACATCAGGGTTTACTAAGGAAGTTTGTGACCTGAGATTTGGGAGACATGCCTAAAGGTCACGGTCAAGTGGCTTTTGTATGGCTTTTTATTATTTTATATTATTATTTATTGTCCTGCCTTTGTGTCCAAGCACAAACACGATCTATTTGCCTTACTTAGATTATTAGATTTTGTAAAAC
Organism: Dasyornis broadbenti; assembly: GCA_013397935.1. Lineage (NCBI taxonomy): Eukaryota > Metazoa > Chordata > Aves > Passeriformes > Dasyornithidae > Dasyornis > Dasyornis broadbenti. The sequence continues at coordinate 353,245 of VZRN01000635.1, read as the reverse complement.
CTTGCTGACATCTGGCAGCTGAGGTGCAGGAATATCAATCCACACTAAATAATTACTTCCATCCCTGCTTTTCTGGGTGGAAATAAACTATTTACATGTCTTTTCACTGCAAAAATCCTAATAAAATGTCTTAAGAGCTGAATGTCTCCTGTCAGCAAATGAGCTGCCGGATTCTAAGTGATCCAGACAAATCTCTTCTTCATGGAAGTGGCAGCAGCCCTGACCTGGCAGAGAGCTGCTGGAATAACTTCCCCGCTCATGCTTTGTTCTCAGGAGTATGAACCAATCCCATGATTAAGATATTTAGATGAGATGAGGGAAATAAGGTTCCATGTCTTGCCCAGTGTTTCTATCACATTACTCTTAATTTTTGCTGACAGTATCTTGCAGCTTTTCCACTTCGTTGGGTTTTATGGGAGTGCTGACTTTCTTTTATTTTAAATCCTTGTTGGAACAAGAGGAGCTAGATCCCAGATAAATGTTGTTTTCTGTTTTCACTCTCTCTGCTGTGAGAAGCACTGCATACATCCTGATAAAAACAAAATTAAACCCTCGCTGTAGCCAAACAAACCAACCCAATCTGGCCCTGATGACATTGCGTGATAATTTTATTTTTCCATGGAAGTGGATCCAGGTTGGCTGGCACGGGGTGGTTTTATTGGCAATGCCTGAATCCTGCTCAGGGGAGCGCAAAGGTGGCTTAAACCTGCACTTAAAATCCTTTCTCTTTTTTGGAATCATCCAGCATTTTCCTCTTTCTGGGAGTTTCCTCCCCAAACCCTTCTATTGATGGGGTTATAGTTGTTTATTACAACATATTTAATGTTTTAAAGGATATGGAGGATGGCCTGGGTTGATTTCCGTGTCCGAACAGCAGGACACTGAATGCAGATATCTTCCAGAAATGCAAAATGTTTTGTTATAGAGCTGTGATTTCTTTTCTGTATCAGTGATGTGGCAGGGATTGAGCTTAACCTAAACCCGAGCATATTTAAAATATCCTAGAAGAATATTTTTATGTTTTCTAACAGAACTGGTGTCAGAGGTAGCAAAGGAGACAAGGAGGAATTTTTCCGTAGGGAAAATCCAACCACGCTTGCTTCCCATTATTCTAAACCAGGTGTGTGTTGGATTTTTAACCTAAATGCCTTTCAAAATACAGGAAAATCAGGTCTGAACAACGTATTTTTAAATACAAAAATATACAGATACTTTTTGTTGAAATACAGGGACATTATAATGCACGGCTTGGCATTTTGGCACAACACCTTGGACTCGTACTTGAGCATCTGCTGCTGCCAAGTTGAGCTGCAGAGCTCTGAGAGCTCCTTCTGCTGTGGGCTGAGAGCCCTTCAGCAGGATTCCTCTGGAAAGCTCTATTTTGATGGGAAATATTTCCCATTCCATGCTCCAGGTAGCCTTGCAAAGCACGGGGGACGAGTTATGGAAGCAATTTCCAGCTGCCCAACTCCTGGTCAGTGCTTGGAGCACGACTTTGTAATCCTTCCCTTTGTTATTGTGTGACATCCACGTGCGTGGAAGGGAAGAACACCTTCCATAAATAGGAAAAAGTGGCTGCAAAGCTTTTGGAAGAGGCAGTGGGGAGGTAGAGCCACGCCCAGGGAACTATTTTTAACTTCGTGTTGCAATTTTGATCTGCTGACCTGTTTATTGTGCTCTGTCAGTGCTTCTCCATATTCGTTGTTGTCTTAGGGGTGCCAGAACTGAAATGTGGGTTATTTGTGTAACTCTTTGCATGTTTTAGTTCACCAGGAGGTTCCACCTTGCTATGAGAACCCAAGATGGATCCAGAAGAGCAGGATTTACTCGGGGATTACAGATACAGGAATTATTCTTCAGCGATTGAGAAAGCTTTGAGGAACTTTGAATCATCCAGTGAATGGGCAGATCTGATCTCTTCCCTTGGCAAGCTCAATAAGGTACAGTGTCAGGGGAATATTTTGTCATTTGTTTATGAGATTTGTATTGTTATGAACTCTTCTGTCACTTACAGCACTTGGAAAAATTGAAAATGCACTCCAGAAAAATAATGGAAGGAGCTAAGTCAGTATTTTTTATGTAAATGTGAGAAATCTGGGTGAAACCAGCAAACCTGTCCTGCAAATGGTATTTGCTGCCTTCATAGTGCTAAGTTAATTTAATTTTTGCTTCAAAGAAACCCTCAGCATGCCGCTACTCACTCTAGAGCAGATAGAAAGCTTTCCTAGAAAAGAGGAGGTCACAAGTTTTAGAATATTTTCTGAGTCAAAGCTTATATTTAAAGGTCAAGTTTACTTGGCTGTGCCCTTCCCTTGGATTTGGGGAAACTTGGTGGTGTCGTTTGTGTGACCACGGAGAGAGACAGAAAGAAAGAAATATTTTTTTTGGAACGGGAGCTCCACATTTCTGCCTTCACTGTTTCATCCTGATCGCTGTTGAGTCGAGAGCCAGAGGCCTTCAAAATGCTTTTCTCAAAAGGGAAACGATGAAATAATCAGAGTGAGAGGTGGCTTTGATGTTTTATCTTGAGCCAGATGAACACACTGAAGTGATGAGCACCTACCTGAGACTCCTGTTCAGGTACAGAATTGCCAAAATCTGTGGCAGCAGTGGAGAAACCCAAGGGAAAAGCGTTCAGCTGATCCGGCAGTCCATCTGCTGTGGGATTTTATGGATTTAATCTTTTTAGGAGCTTAAGAATTGGTGGAGCAAATCATCCCCCGTGTTCAGCCCTGCCTGTCAAATGAAAATAAGGATGATGTGGCAGGGGAAGGTGTTGCCAAAAGGAAGACTGGGAAATAAGATGTCAGAAACTATTCCCTGAACTCCTGTGATTACTTGGCCTCCTACAGCCTCAAACAGAACTCTTATGGTTGAGCTTTATCAGGCTCGGGGGAGGTGTTTGTAACAGAAAAACCTCATTTTTCCTGCAGTCACCGGTGGGGGTGGATGAGCAGGAGGGAGGAGATCAGCAGGATCTCCGCGATAAAATTGTTTTTACAAACTACACGTGGTTATATCGAGGATGCTGGGATAACTGATCTTCATCCCACGTGGAAATGCTGAGAAAGGGAAGGACGAAACACAAGAAGTCAAGAAGTTCAGAAGTTCTTTTCCAGAGCTGTGTGAAAGATGTTCTTGCCTCTATGGGTGTAATATTTCCTGAGGCTTTTCCTCCTGCGGGCACCACTGAGACACAAAAACTCTCTTCTATTTCCATAAAGCTCCGTGGCATCACCCTCCAGGTCAGCCAAGGTCTGTAGGAAGCAGCACAGGCTCTTATTCCTTAAAAATGAGCTAAAAAGAATGGAGGGAGCTGCTCCTTGGCTGGTGAAGAGAAACAGCTCTGCCACTTTCCTGTTGTTCCTCGATGATCTGAAAGGTCTCTGCCAGCACTGATGATTCTGTGACTCTGCTCTGGATAAACTGGAGGTTGGTTTTGAGTTTCTCTGCTGCTTCTACAGCTCCAAATAATATTTCATGGTGACTTCTAGAACCAGGGAAGCAACACCCGAAAGCTCAGCCAGAGAGGTCAGTTTGCAGAGCTGGAGAGATTTTATTTCATCGTTTCAGGGAGATGAGCCTTATCTGACTTGACTTCAGCACAGGCAGCTTCACCTTGAATTGCTTTTAGACAGGCAGAGGAATAAAGGGGTTTATTTTTTGGTTTTGTGACTCATCTCTTGCTCAAAGCAGGCCAGATGAATGCTGTCCTAAAATTGTGTGTGCTCCTCGTGGGTTTTATGGGGAGCTTGAGGTGAGTTGCTGCAGTTTTGTCCATTGTTTTTGGCTGTGTTTTGGCTTTCTGAGGTCAGGAAAGATGAATTTCCCCTGTAGGGATAAAAAACTGCAGGTACCAGGTGTGAGCATGAGGGAATTGGCAGAATTTGCTCATTTATTTTACACCCCAAGCTTGTAAGGGAAAGATTTTGGGGGGTTAATTTGAAAGCTGTGGGTGTTCTGCATCATCATGAGGGAAGAGAAACAGTGGAAAGCAATGTTTATAAATAAGAATGTAAATGGGCAGCTGCAAACAACTGGATCAAGCAGGCAGCAAGTATGGATATCAATGGTTTAAGGATTTCACTTTCAGGGAGAAATCACTTTGATAAAAAGCTGCTGGGGTGGAGAGATGTTGCCCTTTAAACTTGTGCCCCTGGATCCTTGGAAGTGTCCAAGGCCAGGCTGGAAGGGGCTTGGAGCAACCTGGGACAGTGGAAAGTGTCGCTGCCCATGGCAAGGGTTGGAACAAAATGATCTTTAAGGCCCCTTCCAACCCAATCCATTCTGGAATTTTAGTAAAATTTGCTCTAAAAGAGCACTTTCAAACTGCTTTCTATCCTTGGACGTAACACAAGCCTGTAAATCCATCTTTTAGTCTTTACTCTGCAATTTAAATAAAACCTAACTTCCACCAGCAAATAAATCTGTTCCTTTTTGGTTCTGAAGGCTTTTCTTGCCTCAGAAACTTCAAGGTGAACCTGATCTCAGCCAAACCCTTGCTCTCTTTGGAGGGGGAAGGAAAAGAAGGCCCAAACCCGACTGCAGCTGCACACTGGGGTGTGTTTGAACAGCACACTCCATGTCACAATGTGTCTGTTCTTGAGGGAGAGAAGAGGAGGGTTCTTCTGCACCAGGGATTTAATGAGTGCGGCCATTAATTACCCAATTGCTTTATATGAAAACTCAGACTGCCGGGGCTTTATCCCAGCTGCTGGCTCAGTCACAGATTTCTGCTGAAGACAAACCTTATTTCTATTTTTGAGAGGTTGCCTCCTAATTCCTTTATTTTTTTCACCAAACCCAATGGACCAATGCAATGTGCAGGACTGGGGATATTTTATACACCTTTCTTCCCTCTTTTTTTAACACAACTCCAGCTCATACTTTACTTACAACCACCTTTAAAATTCATTCTATTCATGGTATAAAATTCATGGGATTTTATATGGAAGCTGGAGCTCTGTTTAGAATTTTTTTAATTTGGAAAGAAAGGGAACCACTGGTTCTCCTTCTGCCCCTCTCCTCACAACCACTGTTGTTTAAAACAAGAATTATGATCTCTCCTTATTGAAGATAATCTTATAAATTGATGCTGCCTTTCCCTGGAATTCCAGCGATGGAGATAAAAATGTTTATATTTGATTTGCGTGGGGTTTTTATCAATTTTTTTGAAGAGTTTTCTAGTGGTGCTACAAAGCTGTGCAGAAGGAATTAAACCAGGAACTGAAGAAATGCAAATGTTCCTCTGTGCGTGTGTGTGGTTTTGGTTTAATTTTAAGGCAGGGGTGCAAAAAATAGCAAGTTTTCCTTTTGTAGACAATTCTGTACTTTTATAGCCCAATTTGACAGAAATTCTGAGCATCCTTATGTTTAGTGGCAGATCCTGAATCTGGGAACAGCAGTGTGGGAGTGGGATCTGAAGTTTATTCACCTCTACCAGCCAAAGTTACAATTTCAGCATTCCTGGATCCTGATTCCTTGTTCTTTTTTCACTTGTGGAAGCTCAGGATATTTAAAATTCAAACTTCTTAACTTTGCCTTTCAGCCCGGGGTAAAGAATTAGCATTTAGAAATCTGTCTATTATCCTGTCACTCCTATTTCAGTGAACACTTTGAGATCCCTCTGCTAATTAATTCCTTTCAAGCCTTTTAAAATTCTTGGATCTCTGCAGTTCTGGGGAAGCTGGGAAGAACCCGAACCTTTCAGCAAAGCAGCAGCCAGGGGCTGCTGGGAGGGCTCCTGGGGCAACCACAGCCTTCTAGAATGTTGGGATGGGGTTTAAAATCCCTGAATCTGCCGGGAGAGCGGGGACAACTGGGAATTTTTAACGAGGTGGGATCTTGGGATGGAATTGTTCCCTGGGAGGGTGGGGAGGCCCTGGGACAGAATTCCCAGAGAAGCTGTGGCTGCCCCTGGATCCCTGGCAGTGTCCAAGGGCAGCTTGGATGGGGTTCAGAGCAGCCTGGGACAGTGGAAAGTGTCCCTGCCCATCCCTGGATGATCTTTAAGCTCCCTTCCAAAGCATTCCATGATTCCAAATGTTTTGCTTGTCTATCCCTGATGTCTGGGGGAGGGAATTCTTACTCACTTTCAAATCCTTAGGAAATGTTGGAGCCAAACCAGACATTTGATGAGATGCCATTATTTCTGTAGTGGATCTGATTCTCTGTGTCATAAACAGTGAATGTTTCCATTTTCTGCCTGGCTGATACTTAAATTCAAACTGTTGGGATATGAAGACGGTATTTGTTCACTCTGAACACTGAAAGGGAAAATATTTACCACTGGTCTACTTTTTTTGTAATTAACTCCTTTTATGTCTATAAATATACAGAGAGGGTGTGGGCAAGCACTTGCCAAGCAATATAAATAGAAAGTTTCAAAGTCCAGCTTCCCAGCAATCTTCAAAGCTCTTACAAATATTAAGGATTTTAATGCTGGAATAATGTTCCTCATCTATCACATGGGTAAATGTCTCAAATATAAAAGGCGTAAAAAAGGTAACTCCACAAATATAACCTGGTTTAGATAAACATATGAAATACTGCTCTATTCTTGGATTCTGGTTTTTATTATCCATTAAATGCAGATCTGCCCATCGTGGGGGAGGGAAGGAAGGAAATGAAATGGCTCTAAGTGACATCTGTGTGTCTGCCAGGGTGGTGTGACATTCCTGTTTGCTGTTGTTATAAACTCTCAACCTTTTTTTTTTCCGTCTTGAGTAAATTCACTGCCAGCTGGTCCTGCCAAAAGGTGCTGGGTTTTATCTCCTCCCCTTCCTGCTGAGGAGCGCTCGGTGTTCAGGTGACCTGGCTTGACTTTATTCCAGGAAGGGTTATTTCACTTCCTGCTGGTTTTCCAAGCAAGAGCCTCAAGTGGAAAACAATGCCATAGGATAAGACCATGATTTAACTTTGGGGAGAATCAAGAATTTGCGTGATCCTGGAAACCTCCCAGATGTGCACATGCACTGGAATATCATTTGTGTTTGCACACTGATCAAAGCCTGAAGTGCCCTTGACTTGCAACTTCTCTTTTTAATTGTCTCTGACTTGAAAATTTATTTATTTCCCTGCTGAAATGCTCGAGTGGCTCAAGGAAAGGAGTAACCTTTCCCAAAAAGGGAGGCACAGTTTTTCCTAAAGCCTGGCCCATTAGCAAAACTTATTTAATTATTTCCTGTCCTGAAGATCCTTTCCTTGTACATCAGTGCAGTGAATGTAGATATTGAACTTCTTGCCCAGAGCAGCTGTGGCTGCCCCTGGATCCCTGGCAGTGCCCAAGGCCAGGTTGGACACTGGGGCTTGGAGCAGCCTGGGACAGTGGAAGGTGTCCCTGCCCATGGCAGGGGTGGGGCTGGATGGGCTTTAAAGTCCTTTCCGAACCAAACCATTCCATGATTCCATACATGACATGAAAATTTATGAAAATAAATCTCTAATTCTTTCTTTATTCCTTACAAGCTCTTCTTGTCACTCCCCTACTTCCCCTGGAGACGGGATAAGGATACCCTGTCCCAGTCCTGCCCTTTGACTTCTTTTCCCTTCTCTAAGCAGAGTCAGACCAGGATTTTTTAGATTGTCCGTGGCTGGTTCCATACGAAAACTCAAACAGAATTGTGCTGACAAAATGCAGTTAGGAGTTAAAACCTTTTAGTGCATTTAGTTCTTCTCAACCTTTTATAGGAAACCTCCAACATGCAATAAACACATTTCATATTTCACATTATAACTCTTTATTCTCCTCGCCTTTCTCCCCCAGGCTCTCCAGAGTAACCTCAAGTATTCCCTGCTGCCCAGAAGGCTGATCATCAGTAAAAGGTTATCCCAGTGTTTGCACCCAGCCCTGCCCAGTGGGGTGCACTTAAAGGCTTTAGAAACCTATGAAATAATCTTCAAAATCATTGGCACAAAATGGCTCGCCAAGGATTTATTCTTGTACAGGTAATTTTAATTTTTTTCAAAGGCATAACCGTCTCAACCTATTTGAATTAACTAATTTATTTTTTTGTCTTTCTTTTTGATTCAAAGCTCTGGTTTGTTCCCTCTGCTGGCGAATGCAGCAATGTCGGTGAGACCTGTTCTCCTTGGGTTGTACGAGAAATATTTTCTCCCTCTCCAAAAATCCCTCCTGCCTGGTCTCCAGGCCTTTGTAATTGGGCTGCTGCCTGGCTTGGAAGAAGGATCAGAAATTTATGACAGGTAATATTAATTATTCCCTATTAATGTAAGCAATATCCAGTGTTTTGCTTTTCTAGGGAATTCCCAAGAAATTTCTGTCAGATTTCTATGGATAAAAGAGCTCCTGTAGGTGGAAGAATGGTGGGACTGGGGAAGATCAAGTTAAAAACCCTTTCCCCTCTATTTTCATCACAGGAAGAGAAGAGGGAAAGGAGGGTTAAAAATAGATGTGCTGAGAGAAAGGAATAAAAAACTTCTTAAAGCTCCTCTGAACTCCTAAATAATTAACCTGACCACCCAAACCGCTGCTCTGGAGAGAAATTCCATTTGAATCCTTCAATATGAGAGAGCAGCTGAATTCTTTCTGGTGTTTCCATATGATCTGACAAAAGCACGGAGCAGGGAGTTAATGAGAACTGCAGGTGAACTTGCAAGACCTGACCTCCGGTTTTATACCTTTTTGCCTATTTTTGATGGCACCATTTTCCTCTTTGCCTCGAGCAAACTGGATCAGACAGGAATGTATGATCATATATTTCATAAATCTAGTGAAATATTTCTGTTAAAATGAATTTAATGGGTTTTTTTTTTTTTTTTTTTTTTTTTTTTGTGAAATACAAACTTACACGAGGAAGTTTTTCCTTCGTTTACTCATCGCGATGATTCTGGTGCAAGAATATCTTGTCAGAAGATGTGTTAGGTTAATTTGAAATTCTTTTTCGTGAGAGGCTCTCCACTGAGTGTTTTCAGAACCTTCAATATTGAGGACTGAAATTAATAAATCTCCTACTGTTCCTGAAAGTGGCCAAAATGCTGGGGTTGTGCTTCAGCCTAGACACCATTTTCTTCTCAAAATATGCCTGAGTTTGTGCGCTCACACACAGAAAAAGGAAGAGGAAAACTGGCTTGAGGGATTTTTTAATAAAGAAATGGAAAAAAACATCACACTGGAAGGATGCTTCCTCTTCTGAGCTGGGCTTCTTCCTCTTTTCTCAATTTGGCATTCCTCACGGGAGGTTTTAATTGCTCCTTGATGGTAAAATACCAAAATTCCCAGAGCAGGGAATGGGGAAAAAGTATTCCCAGAAGTGGACTTCCAGTGGGATGGTCTGGAATTCCTTTCACGGTGTCCTGTGTGCAATGTGTTGTTTTATCTCATGGAATCACGGAATGGATTCTTGGATTGGATTGGAAGAGACTTTAAAACTCATCCAGCTCCACCCCTGCCATGGGCAGAGACACCTTCCCCTGTCCCAGGCTGCTCCAAGTGTCCAACCTGGCCTTGGACACTGCCAGGGATGGGAATTTCTCATCTCTTGTTTTTCTTCATCCAGTGTCTTAAAAATTACCCCTGTTGATTTGAAAGTAGAAATTTTTAGGGCAACTTCCACCTCCCAGACTGATAAACTTGGCTTTCAGACTTCAGCATGTGCTTAAATTGCTTCCAGTTTAGCATTCCACACCTCTGACCATCAACATTTTGCAGAGGGAGTTATTTGGTCAGAGGTATTTGCAGATATTTCCTGGAGAACTTCCCAATGGATGCCCAGAAACTTTGTTTTAATGACAAAGAATTGAGTGGCTTTGATTGTTTTTGCACAATGAGATTCATCTCTAGGGGAGATTCAGCTCTAGGGGAAGGTTCCTTGCCCATGGCAGGGGGTGGAAGGAGACTTTTAAGGTCCCTTCCAACCCAAACCATCCTGGGATTCTGTGTTCAGCTGTGACACAAGAATGAAAAAATCAAATAACTGATGTGAACTATCATTACCTTTGCGTGGTACAAAATGAGCTAACAAAGGTCTTTTTTTCTCCTCCTGTGGTGATTCTGTGTACAGAACAGACGCTCTGCTGGTGAAGCTGTCGCTGCTGATGGGCCAGGAGGTGTTTTATGGAGCTCTCTGGGGCAGTGTCCTGGGCAGCCCCTCCATCAGGCTCCCTGCTTCCCTCTTTGTGGTCAGCCACATCAACAGGGAACTCTCTGGCAAACAGCAGAAGTTCATGCTTGGCACCGATTATAAACTCACAGTGAGTTCATTTCACACTCCACAGTCCCAGCAGATTGAGCCTTCTCTGGGTTAAATTAGGATGCCATGCAATTAAAAATATTGTGGGGAGGGAGAAAGAGAAGCTGAAAGGTCCACACTTTGAAATTGCTTAATATATTTAATGTTGAAGAGCAGCTTTTCTGCTTACAGTGTTTAATGTGCAGTTCCCAAAGTGTTTGCAGTTCTGAAATTTGGTGTCTTTTTATTGTTCCAGTAACATGGAAATCTTCTATAGGGAGTAATGCATGTTGAGTGATGGAATAAGTGTAGGAGTAATTAGAGGACTTTAATCTCTGCATTTTGTGAGGTTTTACATCTCTGATAGCTGCTGATGTAACTCTGGGACATTCTGTATTGTTACAAAACCAAGTATTAACAATTATCTTAATAATATCCACAGAAAATTGTTTGAACTCACTTTGGGTGCAGGATTTAAGTTGTAATTATCCTCTTATTTAAACAAAATATTGTTCACAGGTAGCCAAATGTTCTTCCTTTCCTTCCTGTGATTGCTTAAATGTGTTTTCCTTTCACAGATAAAGTCTTTGTGCGTGTCAGTGCTGGATTCCAATGTCCTCGTGCAGAGGAACACTCTGGAAGCAATCCTCTTCTTTTTCCCATTTTATACAGCTTTGGTAAGAGGATTCTTTGGGGGTTGTCCCACGGCAGGTGTGTCCTGTGCACCCAGCCCAGCTCCCACCTCTGTCAGTGCCAAGTGGCTGCATTTTTTACCTTCTAAATCAATGCATTTTGTGGTTTCTTGTGCCACCTCCGTTTTAGGAGTGGAGGACACTCTGCTGCTTTCCAGAGTCTTTACAGCTTCTAAGGAAGCCATGACTGAAGATGTGGTTTCACAGGGGCTTTTGGGGGCTACTTGGGATGTGCTTGAAATATCCAGGCCTGAGAAACTCACATGGAAAAAAAATTGAGTTTTTTCAATTAGGGTTTTGGAATTGTCCACACTAAGCTAAGCTGTTTCTGCTAAAGACCAGGGGAGAAAATATTCCTTGGAACAAGAGTTATTCCCGTTGATTCCTCACTTCCCTGTTGGACAGGGAGTATTTTGAATGGAGCAAGGATTTTTAAGTCTTAAGGAGAAGAGAAGCTTTTGGGGTGACCTCATTGTGGCCTCCCAGTGCCTGAAGGAGCCAACAGGAAACACGGAGAGAGACAATTTACCAGGGATGGAGGGACAGGACACGGGATGGCTTCAGACTAAAAGATTGTAGGGTTAGATGGGATCTTGGGAAGGAATTGTTCCCTGGGAGGGTGAGAAGGGGCTGGGATGGAATGCCTAGGGAAGCTGCCCCTGGATCCCTGGCAGTGCCCAAGGCCAGGTTGGACACTGGGGCTTGGAGCAGCCTGGGGCAGTGGAAGGTGTCCCTGCCATGGCAGGGGATTGGAACTCAATGATCTTTAAGATCCCTCCACCCCAAACCACCCTGTGATTCCATGATCCCACTTGTGTCAGACTCCTTGAGATTGTGTCACGTTTCTAAAGATTTCTAGTACACAAAACACCTTCTTGTTGATGATTTGTTACCTTTTCCCCAAAACATTAATATTCCCAGTTAAAAACCCAACCCATCACCACTTTGACTCCTTTCAGTGCTCCCAAACAGCTGAAATATCTTTATTTTCCACCCCAGGACTGCAAGGAAAGCACCATCCTGCTAAGAAGGGCAGATCTGGTTTACATCCTGTCAGCAGCCACACAGACACTGCTGAGGAGAGACATGTCCCTCAACAGGAGATTGTATGCATGGTTGCTAGGTAATGTACAAAATCCAGGGGTGTTCAGTATTCTGGATATCGAGAGCGAAAAAAATCACTGCTTAAAATTGCAAGACCCTTCTTCAGCTGTTAATGAATGATGATAAAGTAAAGCGGCGTTTATTAAGCGCCTTAATACAATCAAGCATTTGGCAAACGGGGCTTCTCTTCAGAGGTGGATTTATCTCCCTCTGAATCCCAGGGGATCTGAGGAGTTCTGGTTCCACCCACAGCTTCTTGTGAAGTGGTTCAGTGGATGAAAGGCAGTGGATGATATTTTAGCCTTATTTTTCTGGAGGAAATAGTAATTCCCGCATTTATCTGGCCTTGATTTGGATTTGTGTGCTGTGCTGAACATTGGGATGCCTCAAACTGGGACCTGTGGGCTGCTGAAATGACAAAGGTTAAAAATGCAGTGGAATTTCAGTACAAACCCCTGTGTTCGGTGCTCTGTGCTGCTCTCTGAGCTCCTCCTGCCTCTGTTTTCTTGTAGGCTCTGACATGAAAGGCGGCACTTTTGCTCCAGACTCCACCGCTTCTGAAGACCATGCTGTTTATTTCTTTGGAAAATACTCTAAAGATCTTTTGGTTGAGGTTGGTGTTCATTGTCTACAGATACATTCCAGATAAGTTCATGATCCTTTAAATTTTAGCACAAACTGTGTCCAGAATTATTCCCAGTTATTGGTTTGTCCTTCACTCTCTGTCCTTGTGGTTATATTTCTGTCTGTCTCGAAACCTCTGTGCTGTATTCATCCCAAGATTGGATTGCCTATGGAATCTAAGGAAACCAAAGGGAAGCATCTTAGCTGCACTACTTGAATTATTTAAAAACGCTGCTCTGGATAAGATCAGCCCTGAGTAGAGATGATGGGAAGATGGCATTGATTTGTCAGCCCTGGATGGAGAATTGGAGTTCATTTGTAGCCAGTCCTAAACAAAATCAAATTTAGAAACACTTCAGTTCTTAATGAGATGACAATCTGTCTCTGATGTATTACATTGGGATGTTTTCCTTCTCTGATGTATTACATTGGGATGTTTTCCTTTTCCTAGAGTTTGATTGTGATTTTGCACCAGAAATTCCCAGAGTCTGACCCAGAGGAACAGCACCAGGCTTATCTGAAACCCTTCCGGATCCTTATCAGCCTCCTGGACAAACCTGAAATAGGTAAATTGTTTGTCCCTGCTGTTCTCACTGCTGGGGACTGTCCCAGCTCTGGGTAGGACTTCAAAAGCCCTGCACAGTCCTTCCCAGTCCTGGGCCTGTTGTGCAGGAGGCTGTTCCTTGCCTTGGCCCTGCTCTGGAGCAAACCCCCTCTCCAGGTTATCCCTGCCTCATCCACAGAGCCCTGCAGAGCATGGATGGATCCCAGGGAGGAAAAGGCACATCTGTGCCTCCTGTTGGGTCAGCACAAGCCCAACCCTGCAGGCTGGGGTCAGAGTGTCCTGAGAGCTGCTCAAGCAGGAAAGGCCCTGGGGGTGCTGGGGACAGCGGCTGGACACGAACCCAGGGGTGCCCAGGGGGGCAAGAGGCCAATGGCCCCTGGGCTGGATCAGGAATTCCCTGTGTGTCCAGCAGGAGCAGGGCAGGGCTTGTCCCTCTGTGCTGGGCACTGAGAGGCCCCTCCAGGGCTGGCTCCAGTTCTGGCTCCTGCAGGAGAGACCTGGAGGGGCTGGAGCATGGTCCAGGGAAGGGAACGGAGCTGGGAAGGGGCTGGAGCCCCAGGAGCGGCTGAGGGAGCTGGGAAAGGGCTGAGGCTGGAGCAGAGGAGGCTCAGGGGGAACCTTGTGGCTCTGCACAGCTCCTGACAGGAGGGGGCAGCCGGGGGGGTCGGGCTGTGCTGCCAGGGAACAGGGACAGGAGGAGAGGGAACGGCCTTGAGTTGCACCAGGGGAGGCTCAGGTTGGAGATTCGAAACAAATTTTCCCTTCAAGGGAGGCCTTGGAATGAGCTGCCCAGGGAGGTGCTGGAGTCCCTGTGTGTGGGAGTGCTCAGGAGGAGTCTGGATGTGGCCCTTGGGGCCAGGGTTTGGGGTGATGCTGGTGCTGCTGGGGTGGCACTGGCTGATCCTGAAGGGCTCCTCCCAGCCTTGATTCTGGGATCCTGTGCCCTGAACTGAGAGGGCACCTACAAAGAAGCACTTCCACCCTTTTCTCGACATCCATATTTGTTCCATGGAGTTCGCTACCCTGTGCCAGGCCTGTCCTGTTGTGTCCATGCAGCACCAGAAGGATCAGGCTCTGCCCATCCTTATTTTCAAGGACAAATTCACCTTTCTGCACTAAAGAATTAAACCAAAGTGACTTGACAAATTTTTTAGGATTTAAAAATATTCTTAGTGGGGAGTGACGTTGCCAAAGAGTCCAAGGTTGTTTCCATTAGAAATGTATTGATTAATCTAATTTAGAAAGCAAATGAGAGACATTACCCTACTGGATGTGTTGCTTGGCTGCCTGACAACCAGCATTAATCTAAAGTACAAATAAAGGGATAATAAATCCCTTTTAAAGCAGGGATATTTAGCTAAACTGCATTATCCAGTTTAATCTTCCTGTTCCAGTCAGCACACAAAGTTTTAACTCCTTGAGCCTTAAGCCATTAAGACTTTCACTCCCTTTGGAAATGGATTTAACAATGCAACTATTATTTAAAGGTATCAAACTGATCATAACAAGAATCTTTGACCTTTTGTGCCCTTAGTCACTGAAACTTCTATTTTTTCATATTTAAAAACACTCACTGCAATGCTTTATACGTCACGGTTTTTTTTAATTATTCCAAGTTTTAAGGCATTGAAATTCTTATTTCTTCACCTCCTCTGCAGACAACTCCTGGATTCTTTTACCCTTCCCTTGCAGGGCCTCAGGTTGTTGGGGATCTGTTCCTGGAAGTTCTCAGAGCTTTTTATTCCTACTGCAAAGACACCCTTGGTTCTGATCTCAAACTCAGCTACAATCAAAGTGGCAACCTCCTGGCAAGGTAGAGACAAGTTTCCAACTCTGAGCTGAAACGGGATCTTTTTTTAAGCTAAATTGTTAAAATCAAGCCATTTAGGGAAAGTTTGTGATTTCCATCATCTGAAAGATGCTCCAACTCCAGCTATTCCAGTATGATTTAGTCTTTGACTTAAAACAATTTATGTTTTTTAGCTTGTAGAGAAGGGGGGAGAAAGACTTCACAATGCGTCAGCTCATGTGATGTGAATCCTCACTGACCTCTGGTTTCCTTTTCTTTCCCTTCTCAGTGCAATCAAAGAGAACAAAAATGCTTCAGAAATTGTCAAAACGGTGAATTTGTTGATCACATCCTTAAGCACTGATTTCCTCTGGGATTACCTGACCAAATGCTTTGAAGATTGTTTCAGGTGCTTATGTTGTCCGATGTCCTCTCAAAAATGCCACTTCAGAGCTGTCTGTTAAGGATAATGATATTTACTGAAGCTTTTGAGGGACATCACACATGGTAGAACCAGCCTCTGTAAGTTGTGTCCACAAATAATTCAGGAATGCAGCCAGGTAAACAATTAGATGGAAATTTCAAAACAAAAGAAATTCCTTTCAAATCAACAGCTGAAGAAGGAAAAATGGTTGGGATGGGAGGTGGAGACATCTTTCTGGAAGAAAAATAAAGATCCTAAATGGTCTTTATGGCCTTGTGATTCCATGATATCTCTTTTTTTTTACCCCTGTCTAACTCTAAGAAAGAAGATTGTGCTTCAAGTAGTGAGATTCAATCTGAAAATCAGCAGCTCTTAAGCATCCCACACGTAGCTTAGGTTGTTTTGACAGAATATTTTCTCCTGCTGTGTTAGAAACCCTTTGCCTCAAAGCTGTTCAGTCTTTTATGCCGCCTTTAATGAAGCCTTCTGCTTGTAACCAGAATTTTGCCATGAAAAAAGCTTACATAAGGATGTGTCTTTCACTCCAGAAACAAATCCACAGAGATGAGGTACCCTCTGGAAAGTGTCAGCACTCCTCCTACCATCTCAGAGCTGTGCACCCTGCTGGTGTTCCTGCTGGATGTGATTCCTTTGGTAAGGCAGCCTGATTTATCAATCATGGAGCGGTGACGGGTGGGATAACTCCTTTAAGCGTTGCTCCTTTCTTTCAGGAGCTCTACTCCGAGGTGCAGACTCAGTACCTTCCCCAGATGCTCAGTTACATGGTGCAGTCTCTCCTGGGAAACATGGAAGTGCTGGGTTTGCCAGAGCTCACTCACGCCTTAAAGACCTGTTTCAAGGTGCTCAGCAAGGTGCAGATGCCTCCTTCCTACCTGGACATCGAGACAGGCAGTGGCAATGGGGTAGGTGATTTTCAGCCCCTCGGGGATGGTTAAAGCTGTTTCAGACTCTTGGTGACAGAACTGATTTTAAAATGTTGATTCTCCTCGTTTCAATCAAGATGTGCTTGAAGGGAGCCACAGAAAAGGTGGAGAGAGACAATTTCCAAGGGATGGAGGGACAGGACACAGGGAATGGCTTCAAACTAAAAGATTGTAGGGTTAGGTGGGATCTTGGGAAGGAATTGTTCCCTGGGAGGGTGGGGAGGGGCTGGGATGGAATACCCAGAGCAGCTGTGGCTGCCCCTGGATCCCTGGCAGTGTCCAAGGCCAGGTTGGACACTGGGGCTTGGAGCAGCCTGGGACAGTGCAGGTGTCCCTGCCCATGGTAGGGGTGGAATGGGATGAGCTTTAAGATCCCTTCCATCCCAACCCATTCCATGATTCCATGAAGTTTGCAACTGCAGCAAGAAAGATTTTTTGAAACTCACCTTTGGCTCCTTCCAGAGCGCTCTGATTTCTTGTTACCCTTGCTGGCTGTTCAGCTCTGGCTGGTTTGAATTATTTGTGGCACTGCAGGACTTTAGCCTTGTCTCCATCTGGGGCTATAATGAGCATGTACCCTTGAGCAGGATGGGATCTGAATGGTTTTGGAAATAGAAAGCTGGAGTTGCCCAATCCAGCCCAGCTTCCCAGCTGGTTGGGTCTGCAAGGCTTTCAGTGAATATTTCAGTGTGGCACAATGGGCTATTGTTGGTGTGCAAAGGAGCATGCTAAGGAACGAGGCATAAATGGGATAAAACAGCCCCACGAGCACAGCCTGCCAAGGGCTCCCAGCAGAATAAATACCTGCATTTGAGCAGAAAGAATCCAGCAGTTGTAAAACTGCTCTGGGGGTAAATTGATTTTAAGAGAACACATCCCTCTGCTGAGTTTCTGTTTGATGAGTCAATGTGTGAGGTTTATGCAAACCTTTGTTGGCTTTTAAAGGCAGATGAGTGGAGCTGTTAATAAACAACTGTGATCCTGTGATTTATAAACATAATCTGGTAATCACAAACAGGAGGTTTTCCTTTTTCTGTCATTGTCCAATTTAAACTTCTCTTGGCGGTGCCACGTTAACCACATCGATATTGCTGTTCCAGAGCCCAGTGCCAAAGGAAGATGTGGACATCACCTTGGAGACCAAGTCTGTGCTGCAGGAGGAGGATGAGGCTCCATTCCCTCCCCTCAAATCTGAGGACAGTGGCATTGGCCTAAGTGCCTCCTCCCCAGAGCTCTCCCAGCACCTTGGGGTGCCCACAGTGACCCTGGAGAGAGATGATGTCTGGAAAAAAGGAGGGAGCATCCAGAAAACTCTGTATTGCATCCAAGAGCTGGTTGCCAAGTTCTCCAGCAAATACATTTTTGGGGTGCAGCTCCAAGAAATGAGTCGTGAAGGGATTGCAGCAATAAATCTGAGTGGGAAGGAGAAAAAGGAGAATGGCTACAGGATACCTGAGAGCGGCAACAAGAAAAAGAGCCCCTGGGATGCCAAGCAAATCTCTGTGCCTCAGGTCAAACAAATGCTCTCAGAGCTGTTCTCAGCCCGGGGCTCACCCTTCAGCGTCAAGAATTCCAGTCCTCTCCTCTCTGAACACAGCTCTGGGCACAAAAAGGAAAAGGAGGAGGAAGAGTGGGACTTGGAGCTGGTGTTGGGACCCCTCCGAGGTGACTGCAAGGAAGCTTTCTCTGCAGCTTGTCACCTCCTGCTGGATTGTACCACATTCCCGGTGTACCTGGCAGAGGAGGAGATGGAACAGTTGTACCTCGCTCTGTTTCAGGTGCCTGGTAAGAAAAGCTTCCTTTCCTGGGCAATTGGAGCATTTTTGGGATGCAGACAGCACTGTGAGCTTGGCTATTTGTGAGACCAGAGCCAGTGAAAAACCCTTTGGCAGGGCTGAAGGCAAATTGTGAATTAAAGACTTCTCACCTCAGCATCTCTGGCAGCTGAGTTTTGCAGAGCTTTTGAAATTCACAATTTTTGGAAAACTCTCCTAGAAAATTTGGAGCTGAAGGAATAAAAAGGCCTCCTGGCCCGTGCAGCCTTGCATAGTTCAGGATTTTCAGGATATCCGTCCCCTACTGCCCAGGTGTTGTGTGTCCCCCCCAAACAAAGGATGTTTTAGGGGGAGATGGGTGTAGGGGGAAAACTGGAGCTCTACACCATAACAGAGGCAAAATCATCTTTCCTAAACCCTCAGAATTTAAAGGAATCCAGTGCAACAAACAGTAATTTGTACATCTGGAGCGCCTGTTTGTACTCAGGATTCCAGTTCATTCCTCAGCTTTAGCAGGATTGGCCTTAAGGGTAGCTGGAAAATAGGTTTTTAGCGAATGGAGAGGTGGGAAAGTGGAAAATTGGGTTCTCTTCCTCACCTCACTCCGTATTTCTGCTGTCTGATAATTTTCCCATCATCTCCATGAGTGAGCATGGCATGGACATGGAATATTGCCATTATTCCTTCAGGAGAGGCAAAGATGGCTTGGCTTGATGTCAGCCTCTTCAGTTACAAATTTATTAATTCTGAAGTGATGGACCTCAGCGCTACAGGAGGAGCATCCACGGATCAGAAGCCCTCTGGAGCTGGTTGTGACAATGGCTGCTGAAAAACAGCAGCAGTTGTGGATAAACATAAATGGGAAGCAGAAATCCTGGAGTTATTGGGGTCCTGCAAGAGCTTTCTGCTGGGAGAAGTAGGGAAAACATGGAGAAATTGTGGACTCCACATCCCTGGCAGTGTCCAAGGCCAGGTTGGGCACTGGGGCTTGGAGCAGCCTGGGGCAGTGGAAGGTGTCCCTGCCCATGGCAGGGGTGGCACTGGATGGGCTTTAAGGTCCTTTCCATCCCAACCCATTCCGTGATTCCTGAGGTATTAATGCCGCCAGCAGGACTGTGGGATCTGGGCAGTCATTTTGGTCCTGTGACCCTGACTGAAGGATTTTTGGGAACACGACCCCAACCTTGAGATTGTTCCAAACCCTTTGTGTCCCTTCCTTTCCCAGGAGCAGGTGAGCCCAGCTTCCCTGCGTGGCTGAAGTCCCTGATGACAATCTGCTGCTGCGTCAGCGACTGCTACGTCCAGAACGTGTCCATCTTCACCCTCCTGGAGGTCATCAACCATTCCCAGTCCCTGGCTCTGGTGATTGAGGACAGGATGAAGAGGTACAAAGTGTCTGGCCACAACCCTTTCCTTGGAAAGCTGCAGATGGTCACCCTTCCTCCCATTGCTCCTGCAGTTCTGAAGATGATCTCAGAGAAAACAGATTTCTACCAGGTGTCCATTTTCTTTTCCTTTTTCACTGTGCAGCTACACTGAACCTCTAATTCATAGAACCCTAGGATTCTGAGGCAATCTGGGAATGCCTTTTGGTAACAGGAAGCCAGGACAGAAATAGCTATTGTTATTAATATAATTAGTGTTAATTATTAATATAAATATTGCTCTTTTTCCCTAGAGAGTAGCCTGTGTGCTCTGGAATCAGCTGAACAAGGAGACTCGGGAGCACCACATTGCCTGTGTGGAATTGTTCTACAGGCTGCACTGCCTGGCTCCCTCAGCAAACATCTGTGAGGACATCATCTGCCAGGCCCTCTTGGATCGGGATAAAGTAAGTCCTGGATGCACTGAAGCCCCTCCAGCACTGTGGAATTGCTCCAGTGCTTCCCAAATTCCCTCCTGTTCCCTTCCCTGTGTCTTCACTCCCCAAGGCTCTGTCCATGCCTTGACAATTCCCTGGGATTTGTTCAGCGTGGGATTAGTGCTGAACTCAATCCCTGGATACAAAATCTCAGACAGTGCTGAAGTTTTTTTAGTTCCAGCCCAAATCCTGGAGTTTTTGTCAATATTTCCAAAATGCCCCAGCTCCACCAATATCTGTGAAATCACTTGACTTTAGCTAGACTTTTCAGGAGCTGGTTCTCATAACAAGATGTCAATTTTAAGTTAGCCAGTTAGGAATTCTTTTCCTTCCCTAATTTAATGCCAGAACAGTTCTTTAACAACTGACAGTAACATTTTGCACAGTAAAACTTAAACCATCCACTTCCAATCTTTGCTGTTGTTTTCCTATCCTTGCAATTTCGAAAGATAAAAGTTTGGAAACCTTTTAAAAGCTTTCCACCAACAACCACTGCCTGATACACCAATGTGTTCCCATTTCCATCCAACCTGGACACCTCCCTAAAGCTGTCTCTTGTTTCCTTGCCAAGGGGACGAGGCTGGAAGCTCTGTTCAGATTCTCTGTCATGTGGCACCTGACCAGGGAGATCCAGGGCAGCAGAGTGACTTCCCACAATCGCTCCTTTGATAGGTATTTCCACTTCCATTTGCATTTTTATATCAAATTTTATTGTGCTTTATTCTCTTTCCTGAGGAGTTCTGTGTAGGAAGACAACAAAGGAGCAGAAGGAAGGTTTTCCACTTCCTTGGAGTTTATCTTTGCAGGGCACTCTGTGCATTGTCTGGTTTTTTCTGGATGAAGGAATTTGCTGTAAAAACAGAAAGAATTCATAAATGAGGAGTAGCTTTTCTGGAGAGCAGATACTTTTTATCTTTGAGTGAATTAAATTTGCCTTCCAAAGAAAATACCACCAGCTCCTTGTGAGCATAAAAATCTTAGTTCAGTTTTACTCCCTATGGGATAAAACGAGATAAAAGCAAATAAATATGGGAAAGAACTTTAAAATCTGCTGCTCTTGCAGAGTGGGAGGATTTGTGTGGCCTTGCTTGTACAAATTCCTGACCTCAGCCCAGGAAAAAGTGCTTGGCCAAAGCAGTTGGGAGCAGACCGGAGCTGTTGGCTGGTGCTTCCTCAGCCACGCTCTGGGTGTGTTCCCTGCCAGAATCTGATTGCTTGATTGAGCTTCTTCAGGGATTTCAGCTGTCCTTGCTTGTGGTTTCTCCCTCAGGTCCCTGTTTGTGGTGCTGGACAGCCTGAACTGCTCGGATGGAGCCATCGGAGCGGCGGCTCAGGGCTGGCTCATCCGGGCTCTGTCCCTCAACGACGTGGCCCGGATCCTGGAGCCGGTGCTGCTGCTCCTGCTGCACCCACGGACACAGCGCACCTCCATCCACTACATCAAGCACAGGCACTCCCCAGGTACAGCTGGGATCACACTGGGAGCGCTCACAGAGCACTGCACTCCTGCTCCAGGGAGGACTTGTTCCTCCGAGTTGTCTTGCATCAGATCCTAAGGCAGAGTTGAGGACTAAATCATTGTCACTGAAGGATCATTTCTGTTCTGGTGGCTGCACCTCCCTGTGGGTTTGGATTGCTCCCTGCTTTGCTCTGGGATCTTGTCCCACACTTCTCACTTCATTCCCAGGTTATCCACATTGTTCACTGTTTGCAGGATCACTTTTTGAGCAAAACTAGGTCTGCAGCCAAAAAGAATCCAGGAGCAGTTGGGTGACTGTGAGGAATATCCTGTTGTAGGCACACAACCCCTTCCTCATTCTGCTGACTTCTGAAAATGAAAACATCTGTGTCCAAAGATCTGCCTTAGCTCAAGAGCAGAGTTGAGCCTTTGTGGCAGAGGTGTCCCAGAGCCAGGAAGTGGAAGCAAAGAGAGATGTTTGGAAATAAAGATGAGCTCCAGCCACCCAAATTCAAGGTGTGGGGTTACTGGAAGGGGTGTGGGTATGAGACCCTTGCACCATTTACAGGCTGGATCCATGGGGTGAGGCCAAGTGGGTGAGGTTCAACCAGGCCAAGGGCCAGGTCCTGCCCTGGCGTCACAGCAAGCCCATGGAGCTGCAGGCTGGGCAGAGGGGCTGGAAAGCTGGGAAAGGCCCTGGGGGTGCTGGGGACAGTGGCTGGACACGAGCCCAGGGGTGCCCAGGGGGGCAAGAGGCCAGTGGCCCCTGGGCTGGATCAGGAATTCCCTGTGTGTCCAGCAGGAGCAGGGCAGGGATTGTCCCTCCGTGCTGGGCACTGAGAGGCCCCTCCAGGGCTGGCTCCAGTTCTGGCTCCTGCAGGAGAGACCTGGAGGGGCTGGAGCGTGTCCAGGGAAGGGAACGGAGCTGGGAAGGGGCTGGAGCCCCAGGAGCGGCTGAGGGAGCTGGGAAAGGGCTGAGGCTGGAGCAGAGGAGGCTCAGGGGGAACCTTGTGGCTCTGCACAGCTCCTGACAGGAGGGGGCAGCCGGGGGGGTCGGGCTGTGCTGCCAGGGAACAGGGACAGGAGGAGAGGGAACGGCCTCAGGCTGGGCCAGGGGAGGTTTAGATTGGCCTAAGTATCCAAGGTTTTTTCCTGGAGCAGAGCAGGAAACACTGGAGAAGTTTCTGGGAGTTTTCTGTGTAGGAAGTTCCTGTTACCTGCCCCATGCCTGTTACCAGGCTCTGCTTTCAGCATCATTTTTTGGTGTCAATTGGCAAATAAACGTCACACAATGACAGCATCCACAGGGATGCTATAGAAACACAGAGCTAATCTATCCCTTCCTTGTTCCACAGCCATTAATTAGGAAAACATTAGCTCTTTCATTAATTAATTAATTAGCTAATCCCTCTGTGATTTCCCTCGTGATCGCCACAAACATTTAATGTTCAGGAAGCATAAAAAAGACAATTGTCACACCCAGGGTGTCTCAGCCTTAAACTGGTACATGTTTTGATCCTGTTCTCTTTGCAGGAGGTTAGAACTGCTCTTTAACCACTTTAAAAGAGAAATAATTCTTGCCTCAACTCAATAATTCTTTTAGCCCCACTCATAACAATTAATACTGGACTAGAGCAGACAAGCTTTATAAGCTGTTTTTTCCTTACAATGATTTATTGAATATAAAGCTCATTGTGTTGACTAAATGACCCTTAAAGGTTCCTTCCAACCAAAATTACGATTTGATTTTATGTGTGAAATAAACAATTAAGTGATCATTTTGAAAAAAATAATGTTTTTTTCAGACTATGTTCGTGATTGGCTTTGCAAGAAAAAGGCCCCTTTGAAAGAGTCTGGCATTTCTGAGAGCAATTCCGAGGAAAACCTTCCCTTGAGCCAGTTCACTACTGTGGATAGAGAAGCAATTTGGGCAGAAGTGGAAAATGATCCAGAGAAAGCAGAGCTAAAACCTGAGCAGCCGGAAAATGATGGATCTTCCCAGGAAGCAGAGGCTGACCAGGACAACAGCGAGCACACGGAATCTGCAGACACCAGCACCGGCCATGACAGTGACAACACCTCCTCCTTCTCCCCTTCCCTGGAGCTGCAGGAGGGGAGCAATGAGGAGAATGAGGCTGCAGCTGACGGCAGAGAGGCCCCGAGCCACGGGAATTCCCTCAGTGCCTCCCTGTCCGAGAGCTCCAAATCCAGCGCTGGGCCGAACCTCGTGAGGGCCGACTCCGAGAGGACTCAGGCCTCGGAGTCTCTGTCCAGTGATGAAGAGGTGGACCTGGAGCTGCAGGAAATCACCCACTCCAGGCTGCTGAAGCAGCAGAAGGAGAAGCAGGAGCTGACAGAGGCCCTGTTCAAGCACATGCTGCTGTATTTGCAGCCCTACGACTCCCGGCGGGTGCTCTACGCCTTCTCCGTGCTGGAGGCCGTGCTCAAAACCAACCCCAGGGAGTTCATTGAGGCTGTGGCCACCACCAGCATGGACACCAGCTCCACAGCACACCTGAACCTCATCTACAACCTCCTGGCTCGCCACCAGGAAGCCCTTGTGGGGCAGAGCTTTTATGGGAAGCTGCAGCCTCAGTCCCCCACCATGTGTCCCCACTCCCTGCTGATCGAGCTGCTCACCTACCTGTGCCTGAGCTTCCTGCGCTCCTACTACCCCTGCTGCCTGAAGGTCACCCACAGGGACGTCCTTGGCAACAGGGATGTGCAGGTGAAAAGCGTGGAGGTGCTCATCAGGATGGTGGCCCAGCTGGCCACCGTGGCCAAGGCAGCGGAGAGCAGGAACGTGGAGCTGATCCGCAGTTTGTTGGGAAGGTGCAAAATGCAGGAGTTTGTTCTGCTGTCGCTGTCGGCGTCCATGTACATCAGCCGCAAGCGGTACCAGCTGCTCGTGGCTGATGGCACCAAGCACGCCGCTGAGGAGGAGCTCTTGGAGGAGAGCCTCATCAATTTTGGCCACGATCAGATCTGGAGTGAGCACCCGCTCCAGATCGAGCTGCTGAAGCTGCTGCAGGTGCTGATTGTCCTGGAGCACCACCTTGGGCAGAGCCCTGAGGAGCAGGAGAATCAGCCAGACCTGTCCAAGGAGTGGCAGCAGGCTCTGAACTTCCAGCAGGCCATTGGGGCCATGCAGTATGTGTATCCACATCCCATCACTTCCCAGGGACTGTTTGTCTCTGCTGTGGTTAGGGGTCTGCAGCCCGAGTATGGCCATGGGATGCACCCCACCTGGGTGGGCTTGGTCACCAGCTCCCTGCCCTATTTTGGGAAGTCCTTAGGCTGGACCGTGGCCCCGTTTGTGGTGCAGATCTGTAAAAACCTGGATGAGCTCGTCAGGCAGTATGAGAATGAAGCTGTGAAGGCATCTGCCAAAACATCTGCCAGGTAAGAGCCACCAGGGGGGGTTTGTTAGCCTGAAAATTCCCTTTTCCACAGAGTGTGTAGGAATTCCCTGGGCTAGAACTGTGGCTCCCAGAGTTTATCCTCAATTCCTGCTGCATCTGTCCCTGGAGTGAGGTGGAGGCAGGATTGCTGGAGGAAAAGAGGAAAGAAGAGCAGCAGCTGTGATATTTCAGTCCCCCTCTGCTTTCCATCCAAGGAAAAAAGTTCCCAGTTTTATGGATCCTTTTGTTTTGGTTTTCCTGACCTGATAATCCTGATATTCATTCCAGTTCTAGCTATGGAATAGAAACAGGAATTTAAAACGGAATTTTTAATCAAGGAAATACCACTTGGCCTTTTAACCTGTTTGGCTTTTCTTTTTCCCTTCCAAAGCTTCACTTCCAAAAGAGAAAATGTGACCCCTGATTACCCCCTGACCCTGCTGGAAGGGCTGACAACCATCGGGCACTTCTGCCTTCTGGATCATCCCAATCCAACAAAAAAGGTACGTGGGAGTCCCCTGGCAGCAGAGCCACATCCCTTTTCCTTCAAGGTGAATGTGGGCAGTAAATTGTACAAGCAAATAACCTTAGAGAGGCCTCAGGGAACACCCAAAGAACTGAACTAAGTCAAAGTGGAAGGACTGAACTTAATTTTCTGTAATTGAAGCCTGGAAAGTGAATTTTAAGTAGAGTTCATGATGATCTTGGTGCTGCAAATATCAGTTAACAAACTTCTATTTTCTTTTGAGTTGATAATGTATTGATGTGTTCCCTACAAATTTTTTTGGCTCTGTGGTGCATAATAAATGTATTTTAACATTGATATTTTGGGGTTTTTCCCAGTCATCCTGTTTAGCTGAACCTGCCAACCTGAGGAATGCCAGGAATGCCATCCTGGAAGAGCTGCCTCGCATCATGAACACCATGGCCCTCCTTTGGAGTGTCATAAAGAGGGAAGACTCCCAAAAAAGACCAACTGACTTCTTTGGGACAACCAAAGGCTCTTCTTCAGTCTACTTTAAAGCAACCAAAGTAGGAGCTCTTTCAAAATGCTGATTTTTTTATCTCCTCATCCTCCCCAGCTGATCACAGAGTTCTTTCGTTGTGTATTTGTTGAGTATTTTCTGAACATCTTGGGAAAAGAAATGATGTTTTATAAAATGGGAGATGGTCTTTGCCTTTTAAAAATAGCTTTGATAGTTATGTTTCTCCCCTCCACAGACATTAAGAGCAAAAATCTTGGACTTCCTGAATCCCTTGACTGCGCAACTTGGAATCCAGCTGATGGCAGCAATTGCAGCAGTGTGGAACAGCAAGAAACCTCACAGGAGTCAAAGTAAAACCAAGGTGAAACTGAAGAAAGGCACCCACATTTTCCCAGTCTAAAGGCAGATGTTACATTTATATGGGAAATTCTAAACGCTGCTTGTAGATTCTGTGGGGTTTTTTAGATATGACTGAAAAATCTGAACTGCTCTTGTTTAGAAAAAGCATAAATTAAACCTCAATAAATAATCAAATAAAACCCACATTGGGGCAGTTTCAATCTGGGAGTGAAAGCCTTTTTTTTCTTCAATATTTGATTGCGGTTGGACAATTATATTTTAAAGAGCATGAATCACCTCAATTTCCAGAGAAAGTGAGAGCTGCGTGTTCTCTGGAACTCGTTCTTTATTCTGAGCAGAACCTTTTTCTTTTCTGCTTCCACTGGGGCTGAATGCAGTTGTTGTCATAAGGTGCTGGGAGAAGATCTGTGTATGGCAAAGGCTCGTGTGTGTTTGATTTAACCTCTGTAATTCACATTTCATTTTGAGAGCTGTGTCTTTTCTTTTCTTTTCTTTCCTCAGATTCTCCCAGTGGCCAGTGCATCTCAGCTCATTCTTGTGGACTTAATCTGTGCCCTAAATACATTGAAAATTGACACTATTTTATGTCTGGTCAAAGAGGTGGTCAAGAAACCAGCACAGATCAAGGGGGGAGAGGTAACCAGGAAGATAATTCCATTTTCTTAATGTATTACAAATGAGACATTTATTTCTATTTCTTAATGTATTAGAAATTAGAAATTAATGTATTAGCCTGGATCTGTTCCAACGTGTCTTTGAAGCATTGTTAGAAGGGTTTTCTTTTAAATGTGGGATTCTCTTTTGTTCCTGAACAAGTTTTGTTATCCAGGATGTGGTTTGATCCACAACAAGGAGGTTCTTTAGGATGTATCAGGCAGATGGTGATGGGACAGGGGGAACGGTTTTAAACTATCAGAGAGTGGGGTTAGATGGGATATTGGGAATAAATCCTTCCCTGTGAGGGTGGGGAGGTGCTGGGATGGAATTCCCAGAGAAGCTGTGGCTGCCCCTGGATCCCTGGAAGTGTCCAAAGCCAGCTTGGATCTTCTTCTTCCTTCTGATGGCAAATAATTGTGAGTTTGCTTTTCTTTTGCAGAAATCTTCTCTGGTGGACATCCCAGTGCTGCAGTTCAGTTATGCTTTCATTCAGAGGTAATTCAGTCCCTCTGAAAGAGAATTTTCCGTTTGACTCCGGTGAGGGAGCAGCCAGTGTTGCCACTTCTGCTTTCCTTTGATCTTCATGTCCCAGAGTCACTTCCCTGCAGGAAATGTGTTGTCACTTGGTTGTTGTCACACAGGCACAGAGTGGCCCTGGAAGGGGAAGTGGCATTGGCAGTCAGGGAGGGGCAGGATCCAAAGGACTGATCCTGAAGCTTTGAGGCCACCACGTTCCCCCTGTGTGTTGTTTGTTTTTTCCCTTCCTTAACTCTGCCCTCACTCAGGTGTGTTTTGGTTTTATTTTTTTTTGGCAGACTCCCCGTCCCAGCCCTGCAGGAGAACTTCCAGCCCTTGTTAGGGCTCCTCAGAGAGTCTGTGCAGTTGAACTTGGCTCCTCCTGGCCACTTCCTTCTCCTCAGGTACTGCACGAGAGAGGAGGAGTTTTACAGAGGTTTTACACGGGGAAATTCCTAACTCAGAGTGCTCTGATCTCCCCACAGCACCCTCAATGACTTTGTGACAAGGACACCCACCCTGGAAAACAAAAAGGACCAGAAAGATTTGCAGGTACACTGGGTTCAGATTTACCTTTTTGTTCCTAAATCTGGCACTGCTCATGTAAGGAAAAGTGAAGATGACCTGATCTGCCCTTCGTACCTGAATTCCTGTGCTTTTGGGAATGCCTGAATGTGCATCCACACATTTTGGCTGAGGCCTGGTGAACAGGGGAGGCTCAAACATGAAACACAAACAAAATTTTGCCCCAAATGCTTGAAATCTTTTCAAAGCTCTTTTCAGCAATATTGTACTCCTCCTCAGAACTGAGCTCAGAACACACGTGTGATGTCATGAGTTCATGTCCTGATGGAAGTACTGAAATCTCCAAGCTGTCTAGGAAAATGAGTGGCCTAATTATCCTTGGAGCTGCCAGCTGGGTTTGGCAATGGGAATGACTGAGCTCAGCTGTTGTGTAAAGAAAGGGTGGAGCAGAGCAGGATTCTCACCCTGACTGATTTCACCAGGACAGTTTGAGCTCTGCTACCTGCGGGGTTTTGGTGGTGAGGAGCTGTTTCATCTGCCAGCAGAGAAATCACATCTCCCCTTCTGCTCCAGAGTCTCAAAATGTCCACAATGACAAAAAGCATTGTCATTTTACAGTCTCTGCTTTGCTTTGGCTGGATGGGATTTGGTTTCACTGCAGCTTCTCCTTTCCCTGGGAATTAAAGATGCCAGGTGCTCATCTGATGCCACTTGGGTTCTGTTCCAGGAGGTGACCCAAAAGATCCTGGAGGCTGTGGGGACCATTGCTGGCTCCTCCCTGGAACAGACCAGTTGGCTGAGCAGGAACTTGGAAGTGAAAGCTCAGCCTCAGGTTTTACCAGATGAATTCAACACGGAGGATGTGAATGGTAACGTGGCCTTCCCTGACTCGTGCTGCTCCCTGTCCTCTGCTGAAGGGCTTTGATGGTGTGGGGTTTGCATCAGTTTATATTTCAGTGTTCCACAATGTGCAAATAAATGTTCTGTTTGGGCAGGAAATTGGGAAACAGCAACATTCAGACCTGTCTGAAGAGAAAACTCTATTATTTTGCCTCTTTTAGACACATCAGTGGCACCATCTTCAATGGTTTCTGCCTCTGCTCCTTCGATCTACAGTGTCCAGGCCCTTTCTCTCCTTGCAGAGGTAAGAGGGGCCCTCTCATCTGTGGGGGTTGGAGTTATTACGCTGAGGAAGATTTTCCTGGTGGATAAAGCAGGAGTGTAAATCTTTCCTGTGGCATCCCAAGTGCACGGGGCAGGCCTTCCCCTTCGGCCAGAAGTGCCAGCTCTGTTTTTAGAGTTCTGCTTTCCCTGTTTGCCTTGTGCAGGCTCTGGCCTCCCTGCTGGACATGGTTTACCGCAGTGACGAGAAGGAGAAGGCCGTGCCCCTGATCTCCCGTTTGCTCTATTACGTGTTTCCATATCTGCGGAACCACAGGTGGGTCTCTCTCTCTGCTCCTGGCATTTTCCTTGCCTGATCTTTTGGATTTGTTTTTCTTTTTTTTTGTCCACTCCTTATTCCCATCCTAACGAGGTTTGAGCTGTATTTGAGCTGTGTTTCCCCAGGAGCTGAACCTGTTGTTGGTGGAGCTCTGTGCCAGCAGTTTCTGTTCAGCTCTGGGTGTTCCCTCACCTGGGATTTTGGCCTTCACTCAAAGCTCCCCTTTCAGTGCCTGTCAGGGAATGGGGCAGAGCATGGACAGATCCCAGGACCCACCAGGAAGCAGGAAGAGCATCATCTCTCCCTATCCTCTTCCTAGTTTTTCACCAAAAGCACAGGTGTGGGAGACAGGGATGAGATCAATGGAGACACAAGGCATGGAAATCTGGAATGGTTTGGGTTGGAAGGGGCATCAAAGCCCATACAGGGCAGGGACACCTTGCACTGTCCCAGGCTGCTCCAAGCCCCAGTGTCCAACCTGGCCTTGGACACTGCCAGGGATCCAGGGGCAGCCACAGCTTCTCTGGGCACCACGAGGGAAGGATTCCTTCCTAAAAATCTCATTCAAACCAACCCTTTTGTCAGTTGGAATCTATTCCTGAACCTTAAAAAAGCCCATATTTATCATTTTTGTTCTCTTCCCCAGTGCCTACAACATTCCCAGCTTCCGTGCTGGTGCTCAGTTGCTCAGCTCCCTGAGTGGATACGCCTACACCAAGAGAGCCTGGAAAAAAGAAGTGCTGGAATTGTACATGGATCCATCTTTCTTCCAGATGGACACTTCATGCACTCAGTAAGACACGGAATTGCAACATTCCGAGCTTGTGTTCTGAATTTGCAAGGAAAGGTTTTAAAGGACAAGACTAACATTGGGAAGAAAATTCCATTCAGTGCTTTCTTAGGGAATGGGATAATGTTAATAATGGGTCTCACCACTAATTCTGCTCTGAATAAGAGTCTGCACACAAATCCTGCTTGGAAACTGTTTCCTTGTATGAAAAGTTTAACCCAAGTAATTTCTGAGGTGAATCCACACCACAGCTTTCCCAGCTTATCTAATTCCTTCTTTCTCTCCTGCAGTTGGAGATCCATCGTTGATCACCTCCTCACACACGAGAAAACGATGTTTAAGGATTTGATGAGTAAGTATCAGGTGCTGATAATTTATTTCTCCCTCAGTTTGGAATCTATTTGCATTTCAGCCATTTGGGTGCATTTTTATTGCATTTTTATTGATGTATCCATAAAGTGCTGACAGTGCCGATTGTGCATAATAAAATAATGTTAACTTCATTCCCAGCTAAAGCTGAGTTAACTCTGCATTTTGGGCATATCTAAAACACACCAGAAGAGGTTTTGCTGTAGAAGTGCTTCTGTTGGGCTCCCACGTTCACATCCTGCCCTAATTTTGAGTTGCCCCAGTGTGACCTTTCCCAGAGGAGACTTTGGCAAACTCTGCAGGTGTCTGCCGTGAGCAGCAGTGCAGCAAACCCTGGACTCATGTGCTCTGACCTCTAATTCAGCCTTGAGAAGGGTGTGGAAGGAAAAATCCTGGGGGAAAGGATGGGATAGAACTGCTTACATTGGCCTCCAGCAGCTTCAGTCTCTGTTTCAGCCTTTCTAAAAGAACAATTGACGGGTTCCAACACAAGATGAATTCCCAGTCAGTGACCCAAAGAGAGCTTTCCTTTTTAGAAGGTTTCAGGACACAGGGATTCTTTTCAGCCCCAAAGCCAAGCGGTTTTTCTCTGCTGGATAATCCTTCGGTGTGTTGCAGACATGCAGAGCAGTGCCCTGAAGCTGTTCCCCAGCTTTGAGCAGAAGGCAATGCTGCTCAAGAGACAGGCCTTCGCTGTCTTCAGCGGGGAGACCGACCAGTACCACCTGTACCTGCCCTTGATCCAAGGTGAGCCTGCATTCATTCCTGCCTTGCCCTTGCAGCTGGAACACAGATCCCTTTGCCCAGACAAAGTGTGGCTGCCCCTGGATCCCTGGCAGTGTCCAAGGCCAGGTTGGACAGGGCTTGGAGCAGACTGGGATAATGGAAGGTGTCCCTGCCCATGGCTGGGGGTGGAACCAGAAGATCTTTAAGGTCCCTCCCAACCCAAACCATTCCATTATAGAAATTCTGTAAGAAAGGAAAGTCAGCTCTTTTCCAACACATCCTTCTATTTTTTTTTTTTTTAATTTTGAATAAAATTGATGAATCTCTGAATTCTAACAGATAAATGATCTCATTAAGGAGAGACAGGAATCTTGGTTTCAAGGTCTTTGGTCTGGAAACATGATTATTTCATAGCAATCTTCCAGCCACTCTTGACTTGTTGTTATTCTCCTTAAATGCCAGGTTTGGTCAAATTTTGTGCACTATAAACCCACCAGGCCTTCAGGGTTTGTCTGAATTACAGTTTTGTTAATGAAGTGCAAGGGACAGCCCGAAACTGATGAAAAAGGAAAAATTTTGTTTTGCCATCTTCTATGAGGTGGAGAGGGAGCTTTCACAAGGGCTTGGAGTGACAGGACAAGGGGAATGGCCTTGAACTGAAAGAAACAGGGATAGATGGGATATTAGGAAGGAATTGTTCCCTGCGAGGGAGGGGATGGGCTGGGATGGAATTCCCAGAGCAGCTGTGGCTGCCCCTGGATCCCTGGCAGTGTCCAAGGCCAGGTTGGACACTGGGGCTTGGAGCAGCCTGGGACAGTGGAAGGTGTCCCTGCCATGGCAGGGGTGGCGCTGGATGATCATTAATGCCCTTTCCAACCCAAACCATTCTGGATTCTACACTTCAATTCCCAAAACAACACAAGTTCTGGAAAATGCGACTTTTATTTTGGTTTTTTTCCTTTTTTAATTCTTCCTCCAGAACGCCTGACTGAGAACCTCCGTGTGGGCCAGACTTCTCTGGTGGCTGCCCAGATGTTTCTCTTCTTCAGAGTTCTTTTGTTGAGGATTTCCCCTCAGCATCTCACCTCGTTGTGGCCAATCATGGTAACAGAATTGGTAAGGAAGAAGTCTTGAACTTTTATTTGAAAAAATCAGCCTGTGGTTTTTCCCAGTTCACCTTTTTCCTCTTCCCTGTTTGGAAACGTTTTCACAGTTTTAGATTAGTCTGATAATTGGGGGAAAAAAGTTAAATTGTCATTAGAAAACTCTTTTTGGATCAGTTTTGTTGTTGTTAATGTAATTCCTTGCGTGATTTATTAATCGTAAAGGTCAGCTCAGAGTCTGTGGTTCCTTTTCAATGTGAAACCACTTTTAGTTAAATTGAGTTGTCTGAACATTTCAGCATCTCCATAATTATTTCTTTCAAGATCCAGACATTTCTACAGCTGGAAGAAGATTTAACTGAGGAGGAGGAGCCATCAAAGTAAGAGCTGCCATTTTAACTTCTTTAAAATCAATTAATTTAATTAATTCTCTGGGATAGGGAGGAGCCAACAGGATATTTTGGTATTGCACTCTTATTTTGCTATTACTGATAAATCATAGTTTAGAAATTTTTTTAGCAGCTAAAATAGTGATATGCTTAAAAGTAACAGTACTACCTACTAGTTGTGTACAAAAATAAGGTTCATGAAGAGCCGTGGGTGGATTTGTGTTTTAATGGGACATCTCTGAATTTGAACCCAGGAGCAACAGCAAAATAAGCAAAGCCAAAGCCTCAGGGGAGGGCAGTGGGGCCGAGATCCAGCACAACGAGCTCTCCCTGTACCTGTCGGCCTGCAAGTTCCTGGACACGGCGCTTTCCTTCCCCCCTGACAGGATGCAGCTCTTCCAAATGTGAGTCCCTGTTCTGCAGCTTGGTCCCATCCTTATTCCTCAAAGGAATTCTGTTTTCCTCAAGATCCCAATTTGCCATCGGTTCCTTTTACGAGGGGTGATATTCAGACAAAGGGAATTTGGGAGAACAATTTGGCCTTGGCGGTGTAGGAGGATTTTGTCATCGTCATTAGGGGGTTCCTTAACTTGGAAAATTGGGAGAGGAGAAAGGTGGAGATTGCTTTCCATCTGCACACACTTGGGAATGTTTTGGAGTTAGTTGTATTTAAATACTGACAAATTAATAATGTAATAGTTCATTAACAGCAAAAGAGAACAGTTCTGACAGAGTTTTCTAGAAACAACCAGGCATGATCCAAACAAGGATTTTCATCTTCTCAAGGAATCAATCCATTTGTTCCAGGTACAAATGGGCCTTTGTGCCAGAGGTGGACACAGAATCATCTCCTGTGACCTCTCACCTGGTGGAAAACCACCAGGAATGCAGACCCCACATTGTGAGGATCATGGATCTGCTCAAGATGAAATACGGGGTAAAGAAACTTTTTTTTTTTTCCTAGTTCATTAATTTACTTTTCCAAACACAAGATTTAAAGTTAGTCAAGGATTTTTAGCTATTTCTTCCCTGTGAGGAAGGGGGAAAGGTTGCTCAGAGAAGCTGTGGCTGCCCCTGGATCCCTGGAAGTGTCCAAGGCCAGGCTGGATGAAGCTTGGAGCAGCCTGGGATGGTGGAAGAGCTCATGGCAGGGGCTTGGAGCTGGGTGATCTTTAAGGTCCCTTCCAACCCAAACCATTCTTTTTCATTTACCTTTGGTAAACCTCTGGGTTTGTTTTTTTTTTTTTCCTTGCAGGACCCGAACAACCTTGAAGGAATTCCCAGGAATCCCAAATTCCCCCTGCTGACCCTGCGCTCCATATCCAGCATCACCCAGCTGATGCCTTTCTTCCAGACTCTGTGCTGGGCATTCACAGCCCACGGCAGTGAATCCCAAAATTCCCACCCCTCTGCAGCTGTCTCCATGGATTATGTTGGCAGCAATGGCCTCAGGATCCTGCAGCAGCTGGAAGAGAGTGTGGAATGTGACTTCCTGGAAAACATGGAAGGTTGAGCCTCACATGGGACACTCGTGGTGGAGAAACAGCAAACAAAGGGAAAGCTTGGCTGAAATTCCCTTTTTTCTCAGATTTCCAGCTACATTTTGAGTTTTCTCCCTGCTGTTGTGGAGCGCTCTTCAATTATCCAGGAGCTGGTGGGAAAAAGCAGGAATCTGCAGTTCCTGTGGTGGGGAAAAAAAGGGCAGTTTGGTGGGAATTTCTCAGAGTTACTGTATTTTCCTTGTTTTTCATGGGAAGGGTTAAAGACATTTTGTAAATAAGGGAAGAATATTTTTGGCTTGGTGGAAGTAGCAGCTGCCCTGTGACTTCTCCAGTACTTTAAATGCTTTTGGAACTGTGTTCTGAAGGTAAAATGAAGGAAAATCCAATCTTGCATGTCAGTGTACAATCAGTTCACAGGTGAGTCATTTCCTGAGGTGAAAGCCCCGTAATTTGGCCTAAATTGATCAAATTCTAAACAAATCCCCCAAATTCCACACCGATGGGTTTTCTAGGTCCCAGCATTGTGCAAAGAACTGCAGCTTTGCCATGTCTGCGATTTCAGCTCCGTGCTAGGGCAGCATCTTCAGGCTTAGCAATTCCTAATAAAACACCAGCTTCTGCAGGAACACTTTGTAATCAGCATTACTTGAGGGGATTTTCATTTTAATTAATTGATTAAAAGATTATAATTAATTTTTTTCATTAAAAACTTTTGTTCTTTCAGTGACTCAGGTCGCTGCAGCTTCTGAAATGCAA
This sequence comes from Dasyornis broadbenti, assembly GCA_013397935.1. Taxonomy (NCBI): domain Eukaryota; kingdom Metazoa; phylum Chordata; class Aves; order Passeriformes; family Dasyornithidae; genus Dasyornis; species Dasyornis broadbenti. The sequence goes on along the minus strand of VZRN01000635.1, from coordinate 318,297 downwards.
CTAAATGAAGATAAAGCTGTAAAAACAGAAATCGCTGTTTTCCAACAGATTAACTAAAATGGAAATAATATTCCTTTTTTTTTTTTTTTTTGTGAAAACACTTTTTGTACAAAAGAATGTATTTGGCTACTCCTAGATGGTAAGAGAGGTAGGGGGATCATCCCAATGCTTTTGCTAAATTTAAAAGGACACGGGAAATGTGGTTGAGAGTCAGGGATTTGTTTTTCCCAAACTCACATAACAAACATGGGAGGCTTCTCTGCAGTGGCTTTTAGGTACAGACGGACGAAGTTTTCATCTTGGGTTTATAAACTAAAATAATGAAACATCCTTTACTCTCATACTGGAATACTGTACAAAAGTAATACCAGAATAGGCTTGTGCTAAACTTAAATTTAAGTTCTTTGCATTTTTACAGTGAAGGAAAGTGGTGGACTGAGGTGTGGTCATTAAGAATGTGAATTATTTGTGTTAATATAATTTATTAATGGTTTCTGATGCTGTTGGAAGGAGCACAAGTGAAAAGTTCCACTTTGACAGCATTACTTGAATATTGGAGCAGGCCATTTTTAAAATGTTGGTGTTCATTTCCTGCCTGTCTTCAATAATTTGTAGAGATAATCTGAATACTCAGGAGGATTTGGTAGTTTTACTTTCAGTTTCCTGCTGGTTGCATTCCATACTTGGATAATTTCCTTAAAATCCTGATAAAGGAGAGTAGGGATAGATGGGATATTGGGAAGAAATCCTTCCCTGTGACGGTGGAGAGGGGCTGGGATGGAATTCCCAGAGAAGCTGTGGCTGCCCCACCCCTGGAAGTGTCCAAGGCCGGGCTGGAGCAATCTGGGACAGTGGAAGGTGTCCCTGCCCATGGCAAGGGGTGGAGCTGGATGAACTTTAAAGTCCCTTTCCAATCCAAACCATTCCAGGTTTCCATGATTCTGTTATTCCGTGATTCTATCAAATGGCTATTAAAATTTAATACAACTTTTTGTCATTAAAAGTTCTTTAAAATCCGGTTAGATCTTGTGTAATTATAAATAGCCTGAGAAAAAGGAGGAAAGGGCTCGACTAAAAAAAGTCCTGCTTGAGTGCCGGAGGGGCACAGTCCCACAGGCCCAAAGGGGAATATTTTATTCCTTTATTCCATAAGTTTATTACTTCTCCACGTGGGACTAACTGTAGCTGTTTGACTCCTTATGCTCCTACTGATAAATCCACTGAAGAAGGGCTGTCATGCTCTAAGCTGCTCCTACCAAAGCAGAACAACTTCACTGTCCATGAATCCGGAAAGGTTTTTGCCTGGAACTCCCGACATTCTCTCCTTTTCCAGCAGAGGAAATGCTTTTGCTTTGCTGCGTTTTTGCTTTTCACTCTAACCAAGCTCAGCTTTATCTTCCGGACACTTCAGCAGAGCCACAGTGCACAGAGGGAGACTTTGAAATATTCCAAAGGATTTCATTTTCCTGAAAGAAAAAAATGGGGAGGTGCAACCAAGGTAAACTGCTAAAGAGCGGCAGGACTTGAAGTGTAGAGCATTAAGTGATGGTTGTGTATCCCATACCATATATGAATGTAATTCTTCTAATAATATTAAATGTTATTTTGCAATACCTTTTCAAATGCAGTTCGTATTTTTCAACCTGCCTTCACTGCTCGCTCACCAACTTTTAATTTTTATCTGACTCTGGAAAAGCTCCCAAATTCAATTCCACAATCACTTAGAAAAGAGCTCCAAGGTCATTGAGGCCAAGCCGTGCCCGATGCCCACCTTGTCCCCAGCCCAGAGCACTGAGTGCCACGGCCAGGCCTTCCTTGGACACCTGCAGGGATGGGGACTCCAAAGCTCCCTGGGCAGCCCCTGCCAAGGCCTGGCCACCCTTTCCAGGAAGAAATTCCTGCTGAAAATCCCATTTCAGGGGATGAGGGCTCTGGATCCCAGCAGCTGGGCTCACTGCAGGCCCTGTCCCTGCCTCTCCTTTTCCTCTCAGCACAAGGCCCTGCTGCTCCACCTCCTGTATCCCCCTCTTTTACATCCCTGAACTTCCCACACTGTTCCTGTTTGGGACAAGCTTTTTGGAAGTGTCTGGAACATGGAGCATGTGGAGGCAGCTGCTGCTGCAGCACCGGGGGATCCTGGATTGACCCTGCATGGAGGGAGAGCCTCTTCCCAGGAACTCAGGGGCTGCTCCTGCACAACTTCAGCCTGAACATTTACCCTTATCCAAGGGAAATGCCCTGGAAGTGCAGCCTTTTCATCCAGAAGGAAGAAAACTCTTCTGTACCACGAGCTTTAACACCCCAGGCTGGAGGAGTGTGGTTGAAATGACTCTGGGAAAGCTGCTTTTCAGATTTCACCCTTTCCCTTTATCCAGGGCCTCCCCTGGAACATTGTGTGAGGCACTGCAGAGCTGAGGAGATGAGGGATTGATGTGGATGTGCCAAACTCTGATAGCTGTGGAGCCATCCAAGGATTGTTGGGAAGGACACACTGTGAGAAAGAACAGGATGTGGCTGGGGAAGGGGACACAGCGGGGTGGAGCAGCAATTCCTGGGACAAACATTCTCGTTCTGACTCCTGGAGATCAACACAGAGATGAGGTCAGGGAGCGGGTATGGACTGCCAGACAGAATTCCCAGACACTCCTCCAGGGTCATCTTGCTCTGCTCCAGGAGACAACCTTGGCTGCTTGGGTCAAACAAGAGAACCACAGGATCCTTAAGGGTGGAAAAGTCTTTAAGCTCAGCACGTCCAACCATTCCCCAGCGTTACCACCATGTTCACCATTAAACCCTGTCCTCAAGTGCCACATCCACACATTTTCTGAACACTTCCAGGGATGATGACACCACCACTGCCCTGGACATCCTGTTCCAATCCTTTACAACACTTTCCACGAAGAAATTTTTCCTAATGTCCAATCTAGACCTCCCCTGGCCCAGCCTGAGGCCGTTCCCTCTCCTCCTGTCCCTGTTCCCTGGCAGCACAGCCCGACCCCCCCGGCTGCCCCCTCCTGTCAGGAGCTGTGCAGAGCCACAAGGTTCCCCCTGAGCCTCCTCTGCTCCAGCCTCAGCCCTTTCCCAGCTCCCTCAGCCGCTCCTGGGGCTCCAGCCCCTTCCCAGCTCCGTTCCCTTCCCTGGACACGCTCCAGCCCCTCCAGGTCTCTCCTGTAGGAGCCAGAACTGGAGCCGAACCTGGAGGGGCCTCTCAGTGCCCAGCACCGAGGGACAATCCCTGCCCTGCTCCTGCTGGACACACAGGGAATTCCTGATCCAGCCCAGGGGCCATTGGCCTCTTGTCCCCCTGGGCACCCCTGGGCTCGTGTCCAGCCACTGTCCCCAGCACCCCCAGGGCCTTTCCCACTGGGGCTTTCCCGCAGCGCTCCTGCTCTACAGGCAGACACTCGATGTGTTCCTGTCTGGCTCCCCAGTGCGGCTTCTGCTGCTGCATTTCTGCTGCTTTCGGGTGTCAAGGAAAGGGAATGGAGCTGGGAAGGGGCTGGAGCCCCAGGAGCGGCTGAGGGAGCTGGGAAAGGGCTGAGGCTGGAGCAGAGGAGGCTCAGGGGGAACCTTGTGGCTCTGCACAGCTCCTGACAGGAGGGGGCAGCCGGGGGGGTCGGGCTGTGCTGCCAGGGAACAGGGACAGGAGGAGAGGGAACGGCCTCAGGCCGGGCCAGGGGAGGCTCAGCTTGGACAGCAGCAGGAATTTCTCCTTGGAAAGGATGGCCTGGTCTTGGAAAAAGCTGTCCAGGGAGCTTTGGAGTCCCCATCCCTGGAGATGTTTCAGGGCTGGGGACACGATGGGCATCGGGCACAGCTCGACTGGTTGATTTTGGAGCTCTTTTCCACCTCAACCAATTCCGTGCCTCCGTTCCGCCGCCATGTCCTCACACCGCCCCCAGCGCGCTCCCGCCCCTCGCAGGAGGGGGCGTGGTCTCTCCTCAAGCCCCGCCCCCGCGTGCGCGCGCCCGGTGCCGGAAGCGCGGCAGGGCCCTGGGGAGGCGGAAGCGCGCGCGGGGCCGCGGCCTAAAGATGGCGGCGAAAACACAGGGCGGGATTCGTCTGAGCGCGGTGAGTGTGAGGGGGCGGCGGGACCGCGGCCGGCCGGGGGGAAAGGGCCTTAGAGACCGTCTCATTCCAAGCCGCTGCCATGTGCATGGACACCTTCCCTATCCCAGGGTGCTCAGAGTCCCGTCCAGCCTGGCCTTGGACACTTCCAGGGTCACTCCCTCACCGAGGGCGGGGAGCGGCGCCTCGTCCCTCCGGGGGGACGTGGGATCGGGGGCTTTCCCGCCCTTATCCCGGCTCAGATCCTGGAAAATTGACTCCTATCCGTCAGGCCGGGCTGTGCCGAGGGGAAGGTGAGGGCTGGGGCTGGACTGGGTATTGGGGGCGGGATTTCCCAGCCTCTGGTGAGCGCCGTGACCTCTAATTGCCAACTTGTAACTTCAGATCTTAACTACTTTTATTGCAAGCGGCCTAATTATATTTTAACCCTAATTACATCGAAGGGGAATGAGTGTTCACGCAGTTAAGTGCTGCTGTGTTGTGCTTTTCAGTCGCAGTATTGTTGCTGAGCTTTTGTGGCAATTGGTTGTTTCTTTATTTGTGCTGATATAAATGAAGTTAAAGCTGCTTTTTCAGATGAAACAGGGTTTTTTCAAGTCAATGCCTCTAAATCTCACCTATAGTTAGACCTGGCTCATCATTTTGCTTATAAAATAGTGGAAAGAAGCGGAAGCACTACAATAAGTAACTTATCAAATATTTGAGTGAAAAAGGTGTGTTAGAATATGCTCAGCACTGCTGGAATTACAGAATCACTTAGGATGGAAAAGATCTCCGAGAGTCCAACCTCTGGCTGAAATGATACCACCTAATATCAATTTCTGTTACCTCAATATCAATTTATATTACCCTAATAAAAGTGGCCATGATTCTAGAGATGAGCTCTAAAGGTCATCTGCTTGAAGTTCAAAAATGGCATTTTGATTTTGATTTCAGGTCTTTAATTCTTGCAAATGTTTGAAATCCTCAGTCTGTGTGATATTTGCTTGCAGCAGGATTGTCCTAATTCTTTAAATAAAGATTTGGATTTGTTATTAGTTTTCGACATATTACGGGTGTTCTTGAGAGGAAAAAGTATCAATAATCTGCCTTTGCATCTGGCACTTCAGAGTTTAAAATCATTCTCAGGTTGGAATCACTTTGCCAAGCTGAACTTGCAGAGGTACAAATGAAACAAGATGCACTTGGTAACTTTCTGAGTTATTTTTAGGCCGCTCTCTGCTGTAGGCTGTCCTAGGCACAACTGAGAATTTGCATTCAGTGGCTTTCCAGTGAAAGCTGTGGGTTGTGTAGGGTTTTTCTTTGGCTCAGGTGAAGCAGCTGATGCAGTTTTGACCAGGTTTGTAAAAGGCTTTGTAATCCAGTGAATGGTGGGGAGAGCAGATGCTCACAGGCACTTCAGTTTTTTGGGAATGAAGTATTTCCCATGGTTTCAGAGGCACTTCCAAACAGCACAGGCTTTGGGAGGGCCTGGTAACTCATTCCCACGCTGGAATTTATCTCCTGCTGTTGCTCTGGCAATATTTTTGTCCAGTTGAACAATGAAGCAGCTCAGGGAAGTGATTCAGGTTAATATTTTAAGAATGGTTTTTAATTTGGATCGGTCCCTTGATGTGGTTCATTGCACAGTCGTGGAGCTGGGATTGTGCAGCTGGGAGGGAGAGGAGGGAAAGTTACAGGAAGTTTTAAGAGCAGTTTCTTCCTGGAAAGGGTGGCCAGGCCTTGGCAGGGGCTGCCCAGGGAGCTTTGGAGTGCCCATCCCTGCAGGTGTCCAAGGAAGGCCTGGCCGTGGCACTCAGTGCTCTGGGCTGGGGACAAGGTGGGCATCGGGCACAGCTTGGCCTCCATGGGCTTGGGAGGCTTTTTTCCAACCTAAACAATTCCATGAAAATGGCAGTGTTGTTCCCAAGAAGTTGTTCAATAAGTGGGGGATAAACCAACGTGCATTTTTCCACTCAAATGCATGAATTATTGTAGTGATGCCAGGTAACACAACAAAAAATTATCATGTAGAAACAGTAAGTTGGTAAAATGAGGCAAACTCTGCAGTTGTTTTGGATTTGTGCACACTTTAGGATCTGCAAGGGATGGGAAAGTTCAGGTTTGCCTGGAAGACTAAAATTCCCAAATTCCATCATTTTTGAGAGATAAGCTGCTTTATTTTTCAGTGTTTACTGGTTATAACTGTAGGAGATGCTCTTCTCAAGATAGCTTGGTTTCAAATATGCCCAGTTGGAAGAAGGGGGAGGCTGAGTTGTATCTCCAAAAGGAATTTGGCTGCTCTTGGCCTCAGGAGAAAACATGAAATTACTAAACAAAATATATTTGCCTGAGTGAGCAAAACAGCTGGATTGGCAAAGTGAGTGTTCACCAGGGAACCAGCTCTTACTGAACCTCAATTAATTAAGAGCTAATTAAAGTGGTGCATTGATGAATGAAGTGTAAGGGGACAAATGGACTTAAATATTTCCCGATGAGTTCATCAGGAATTAGGGAGTGGTTGCTGTCAGCTGGATTGCTCTGGAGGAAACTACGAAACTTGATGGCCTTAAACCAGTGTTCTGTTCTTCAGTCTGGTGCTGTGCCCTTGGTTCAGTGCCTGGCACGGTGAGGGCCAGGCTGGATGGGGCAGGGAGCAGCCTGCTCTGGTGGAAAGTGTCGCTGCCTGTGGCAGGGGTTGGAGCAGGGTGAGCCTTGAGGTCCCTTCCAACCCAAGCCATTCTGGAATTCTGTGTTCAGGTGGTGCTGTCTGCTCTGGGATAACTTTCCCGAGAATTTCCTGTGGGATGCTTGCTCGCCTTTTGCTGAGGGGTGGGAGATGTTAGAGCCAAGACCTCATTTGTTCCAATTCCCATCCTCCAGCCCTTCATATACCTGGTACAATTCCCAGTTCTGTGAACCAGCCTTTCTCAAACTCTCTCCCCTGCAGTGATCCAGAGAATAGCAGCACAATTCCAGTGATGTTCTTTTCAAAATTCCCAGTGGTTTCCAGCAGTGCAGTGAGGGGTGTGGAGGTGTTGTGTTACACAGGCAAGGTTTTATTTCTATGCGCACAGAATGATTTGGTTCACAGGAAAAAAAAGGACTCTTCTTGGTGTTGGTGACACTGAGGTTCTTTCTGTCCTTCCTTAGCATTGTCTGATGGTCAGGGGAGTTGCTTCTTCCTTTTCAGAAGGAATTTCTCCATGGAAAGGGTGGCCAGGCCTTGGCAGGGGCTGCCCAGGGAGCTTTGGAGTCCCCATCCCTGCAGGTGTCCAAGGAAGGCCTGGCCGTGGCACTCAGTGCTCTGGGCTGGGGACAAGGTGGGCATCGGGCACGGCTTGGCCTCCATGGGCTGGGAGGGCTTTTCCAGCCTCAGGGATTCCGTGAGATTCCCACGTGTGGTTGATGCCTCTGTCAAAACCACAGTCAGGACTTCTTGCCACGTCTGTATTGCTGAGATTGCAGTGCCAGGAGTGAATCCAGCAGGGAATCCAGCACTCCCAGTGCGCCCCGTGTATGTCTGGAGTTGTTCCGTGTTTCAGCAGGGAGCTGAGCAGATACCAAATCCCTGGATGTGCATCCATGGGATGGGTTGGGTTTTTTAAATGTGGTTTTGTTTTGCTAAGGAGGGATTTCAGGTGGGAAAAAGCCCCATCAGTTGTTTCTGGTGGATTTTGATCATGAAGCTTAGAAAAACAAAGGAGCAGATGCTGCCAGATCTGCGAAGTGAAGAGAATCACCCAGGGATCTAAGGATCCACTGAGTTCCTGTGAGGCAGAGGAAGAAATCCAAAGATCCTTTTGCCCACGTGCCATGGAACATGTGAGGTTTCCATTAATAGCCCAGAGGAGTTTTCTTTGGGATTCAAAATTACTTGGAAGTATCTGTTGGGGGCACCCTGGCTTAGCCTGACTCAGTGGACCAGATTTTGTAAACCTGGAGCTCTGAAGCACGGATGGCAGCGAGGAACGTGGTGTCTGTTCCCACCTGTGCTCCGTGGAGGAGAAATGCAGGGATTAAGTTGCAGTTGGGAGTGTGTCATGTGCTGCTGTGACCTGGCAATCAAGGTGACGCTTCTTGGCGCCTTCTGTTGTGCTGAACCACGGGTGCTGCTGCTCCCTCTGCCTTCCTCCTGCTCTGGTAGCTGCTTTGTGGCTCTAGGATTTGCTTTTAGCATCGTTCCTTCTCAGCTTGCAGCCTCGAGGTGATTGCTTGCTTCTATTTACACTTTACTTTTATTTCTATTTTACACCTTTATAAAAGTGCTTGTCAACGAGTAACTGTAAAAATGATGCAGTATGGATATGTACACAGCATTTTAAAACATCTTTCTGATTTTTAATGTGTAATAATGTGAATTATGTTCTGGTTTTTGTGCAACTCAGTGGTACAAGGGATATTTTCAGCGTTACGTGTTCATAGGTGTTGCTTTTTGTGCCGTCGCCACAGCTCTTGGCAGTGGGGCTTCAGCAAACCCGTGCAGGGGGTTTGTGTTAAAGGCCTTGGAAAAGTGTAACCGCAGATTTCCTCAGCAAACACGGCTGTCAGTGGCAGCAGTTAAAATTTCTCCAAATGTTGCACGGACAGGTCCTTCACTTCTGTGGATATTTAGTTCTGGTTTTCCAGGTCTTTAGGTGAATATATGTGAAGCTAGGCTGGGAATGCTTGGCAGTGCTTTTGTCACTGGTATCTCTGAGTTACATCCCATCAACAAGTGCTTTATGTGCGTGTTCTCACCTGACTCTGGCAGTGGCTGTGCCTTTGGTTACATAAAATGGGTGAGATCCCACCACTTGGGAGGGTCTGAGAGGTGATTTTGGTCCCTGTGAGCACAGACAGTGGCCCGCGGAGGGTATGGGGTGCTGCACACTCTCTACATTAAGTTTTAATCCTCCTGGTTTAAGATGTGAGTTTTTAACATCTGGTAGCTTCTGTTACTGGGTTTGGACCAAGGAGTTGATGTTTTCTGTAACCTCTGGCTTCATTATATAGCAAGAATTGCTTATATTTTTATTAAGATAAAAGGACTGCTAGGATGACAATATAACCCATTCCTAGAATATGCTGAGACTGTGCTGAATTTCCTCTTCAAGAGCTGTATTAATGTTCCCTGCCAATACCCAGAAATAAATTCAATTACAGCCTTTTGATAGTGTTGTCCAAAACAGCTTCATCTCATGTTCCTGTATTTAACAGACTCTTTCCTGGCTCGGAGAGCCCAAAGTAATGCCCTTGTTTGTGGTTTATTCCAGCTGTGCCCAAAGTTCCTGCACACCAACTCTACCAGTCACACCTGGCCCTTCAGTGCCATTGCAGAACTCATAGGTAGGTACTCAATAGCTCGGAGTAATTTTGTTTTCATGTTACAAACCCTTTTTCCATCAGGTGGGGCAACACCTGCCTGAACATCCTCAGTGTTTTGCTCTTTGTCCTGGTCCCTGCCCTGCTGTCAGCTGGGGCTTGCGTGTCTGTTTATTAACTCCGCTCGATCAGCTTGCCTTTGGTTTTGAGTGGCAGTTAACTGAATGTCTCCAGTGTTCCTCTTTCGCACAGCCAGGGAATGATGAGCAGACTCCTTGGGCTGGTTCCTCAAAATAAAGGTGTGGTTTGGGACAGCAGCCAAGCTGATTGAGCACTTTGGGGCTGCCAAAGGGAGCAGCTCCTCTGGTCACACATTCTTTCCCTTCCCAAACCTTCCCTTCCCAAACCTTCCTTTCCCAAACCTTCCCTTCCCAAACCTGCCCTGCCCTGCCCACGTTTTGCTGCTGCTAATCCAGAAAATTAACCTAACAAAAGAAAACAGGAATTTTTCAGCAGATAAGGCCAGAGCTGTCACAAAAAGGAAACCAGAGCCGTGTGGCTGTGGAGAGGACTGGCTTTTTGGGAGTAAAATATGCTAAATTATTTCAGCTTTTTTAACTCTCCAAATACCTCCAAATTTCAGTTGTACCTGTATCTCCTCTTTTGTTGGTGCTGAAATACATTTTGTGAAATATTTCACTGATGCAATTTGGACTTAAAGTTTATAGGAAGGAACCTGCCGAGCTGTGATTCCATTTATTGGCTTGAGCTGTCCATTGAGTCTGTGAGTTGAACAGGCAGTGAGGCAGAGGTGCCATCCTATCCCGCCCTTCCTTCCCCCTCACAAATCCCAGGAGTGCAGGGGATGAGGGGAAGATCTCTTCTTGTGGTGTGGGGACAGCTGAGGCTGGACCTGGCTTTGCTGCCAGGAGGGGTTTGTGGAGCCCTGGTTTCTGTTTCGCTCGTGTTTGACTCCCTCACATCCTGTAAACGGAAAGCTGAGTCCGAAGCATTTTTGCAGTTCCCCTCTGTAGGAGCTGGGAGAAAGTAAACATTGCACCAGCTGCTCTGGAGGCAGGAAATGAAACTGGAACCTTTTCTTGGTTTCATTTTCTGTTCTCATGTTTGAGCTGCTCACCTCCAGCCACATTTTTTCAATAATCATCAGTAATCTAGGGAATTCTGTGTTGGTTTGGGTGAAGTTCTCCTGGGTTGCATGCAGCTGTTCCATCCTAACGTTTTTAAAATGTTTGCACTTAAACAGTTGAATTTTTGCTGTTTATTCTCCCAGCCTGTTTGCTTTCCTTGCCCTCAGATAATGCCTACGATCCAGACGTGAGTGCCAAACAGATCTGGATCGACAAAACCGTCATCAGTGACAACATCTGCCTGACATTCACGGATAATGGGAACGGGATGAATGCAGAGAAGCTGCACAAAATGCTCAGGTGGGCAGCCTTTTTACCTCTGTCTTGTACAAATTCCAGCTCTGGTTCTGTTATTGCTCAGCTTACTCCTGTTTCTCATCTGTAATTCACTCATTTTGTTCATAAACTCAGCATTTCTGAAGGTAAGTGAATGTCCAAGTGAGACAAGAGCAGACAGGTGCTACTGAAACTTCCTGTAACTTTGTCAGGGAACTTTGATCTCATCATTTCCTTTTATTCTTTCTCTCAGCCTTTGCTTTATGCTGTGAAAACTTTCTGTAGTGCTCATCAGTGGAGAAAAAGAGAATTCAAATTGTTTTATTACTACTATTATCATAATCATTATCATTATTATTATTATTAGTTGCTTTAGTTTAAGTTATTGAACAAGAGATAAAGGGAGATTCAGCTCTAACCCCTTGGAGTATTAATAATAGAAGGTGTTGTAGAAAATTTAATGAATGATATTGTGACTTATCTGCTTATCTTTAAATATTCTGTAGGGTTGGAACTGATTTTTCTCTTATTTCTACAGTTAGCAAGGAGCTTTCTGTCAAATTTCTCTTTTAGCATAAAAATTGCTTTGCCTGCAGATTTAAATTTGAGCAAGACTGAGTTCAAACTGTTCTTTTTCTGTCAGATACCATAATTAATAGCTTCCTAAATTCCATATGCAGTTCCCTGTTTTAAGTGTAATGTGGAAAACTTGTAGATCAAACATTTTTTAGGAAGTGGAGAGGGATAAAAACAGGGTTAGGGGCTCTTCGTAGTATTTATTGTGGAACTACAGGGTAACAGTTAGAATCCCATAATTCCAGACACGAGATTTCTATTCCATACTTAAAAGCTGGAAGCAGATTTTCCTGAGGTTTTGCTGTGTGGTTTTAGCAGCGCTGTCCAGGTGACTTTTAGGATTTAATTGTGCAGGAGTTCCTGACCTCTGAAACAAGAGATAAACTCATAGTGTCAATTAATATGACAAGTCCTGCACATGCACCTCTAGAACTCTCACGTTTCCCAGGGATTTTCACCCCCTCCTCATGTTTTCCATGTTTCAGCTTCGGCTTCAGCGAGAAGTCGGTGATGAACGGCCGCGTTCCCGTGGGATTGTATGGAAACGGCTTCAAATCGGGATCCATGCGCCTGGGAAAAGACGCCATTGTCTTCACCAAGAACGGAGAGACCATGAGTGTGGGGCTCTTATCCCAGACTTTCCTGGAAGTCACAAAGGCAGAGCACGTCATGGTTCCTATCGTGACGTTCACCAACCAACATATCCTTGCAGCATTCCCAGGGAAGGGTTGTGGGCACATCCCAAATGTGGGGGATAACATCACTCAAGGGAATCCTTGTGGGTGTTTCTATCGAGATTCTCACCTCGGAGAGGAGTCATAGGGCAGGAAATTCTGAGAGGTGCTGTAATTCGTTAGAGCTTTTAAGTTTGTGGGAACTCTGAGATGTGAAATGAGAAGGTGGGAAGTGAGTCCAGAAATCTCCTCATTTTCTGAAATCTTCATTCCAAGTCCTTCTCCTTAACACAATGTCCACGGCAGATCAGCGATCCTGCAGAATCCAAGAACAGCCTGAAGGCCATCCTGACACATTCCTTGTTCCCTACTGAGGAGAAATTACTGGCAGAGCTGGATGCCATCATAGGGAAAAAAGGCACCAGGATCATCATTTGGAATCTTAGAAAGTAAGATAAATCCAGTCTTTTATCTCTAAGTTCACATTTTGTTTCAGTGTGTGCAAACGTGGAAGGGTTTGGGGTTTTTTTTTTTTATGTGTGGAATAACTAGAACAGGCTCCGTGCAGTTAAAAAACTGGGAAGCTGCACTCAAATGTGAATTTTAGCAAATCTCTGAGGAATTCCCCTTTTTTTCCGTTTTTTTTTTCCACAATACCTTCCCTTGTATTTGCCTTTTCCCCCATAACAAACACATTTTTCCATCTTAATTCTTAGAGATAAAAACGACAGACCAGAATTTGACTTTGACAAGGATAAGTACGACATCAGAATTCCAGAAGACTTGGATGAAACAGGCAAAAAAGGCTACAAAAAACAGGAGAGACTGGACCAGATTGTCCCAGAAAGTGATTACTCACTACGAGTATGTATTGGGTTTTTAAAATTGGGTTTATTTTTGGGAGCTGGAGGGTGTTTATGTTTGAATTTTAATATAATGTCTGTTTTCTAGGCTTACTGCAGTATTTTGTACCTGAAGCCAACCATGCAGATCATCCTGAGAGGCCAGAAAGTGAAAACACAGCTGGTTTCCAAAAGTTTGGCCTTCATTGAGCGGGATATTTACAGACCCAAATTTCTCAATGTATCCTTTAATGCTTCCATTGCTGATCTGAATTGTGTGACTTCTTATGGCTGGATTCTGCTGGCTGTGTTGCAGTTATCTTGATGAATTCTTGGGGTTTTGGGTTTTTTTAAGACATACTGAAGGAATTATCTCAATATAAGCAAAGAAAGTTCTAAGACCCCCTCAGAGTAACATTTTTTTTTGTGTGTGTTCCATGAGATTAACCCTGTTTTTCCTTAATGTCTGCTAAAAGGCTAAAACAGTCAGAATTACTTTTGGATTTAACTGCAGAAACAAAGATCATTATGGAATAATGATGTACCACAAAAACAGACTCATCAAAGCTTATGAAAGAGTTGGCTGTCAGTTAAAGGTAAGAAACTAAGGCTTAAAAATATTTTAACAAATAATCAAATTTCATTCAAAGACTGATTTTAAAAAAGAACATGGATGGAAAGCAGGATATTGATGCATACTCTATAAAATCACCTTCTTTGCTGTGTGCAGCAGTTAAAAATTGTATTAAATTGTTTGGTTTTGAGGCTGTTTGATACAAGAATATGAATCTCAGCATATCTTTCAGGACAAAAAGAGTGGTGGAACAGAGGATTTGTTATTTAGGGGGTTTATATCAAGATCTTCTCCTTGGAGAGGGGTCATAAGCCAGAAAATCCTTTTTACCCAGGGTAGATGTGGTTAATAATTACCTCCAGCAAACTCTTGCAATATTGGCATGGAATATTTGCTGGTTTTCCTGATAAACCTTAATTCCTTGCAGGCAAACAACATGGGTGTGGGTGTTGTTGGGATTATTGAATGCAACTTCCTAAAACCAACTCACAACAAACAAGATTTTGACTACACCAATGAATACAGGTATTTTCCTCTGCATTTGCTATCCAAGACTGTCATTTATTAGGAAATACTTGATAAAGCTGCTTCTTTGAATAGGAAGAACAAAAGTTTATGGTTAAAATGCAAAAGCTCCTTTTAGCCCCTTTTTTGTCTGCCCCCTCTTTGTTTGCCTCCTTCCCTTTCCTTATAAACATTTTCCTACTCCTCATGTCCATATCTGTGCGAGGCTTGTTCCCATCACTTCCTACCCCATCAGGCGGTTTTTCCCTGGATGTTCTTTTATGGCTGCTTTGGGGGAGGCACTTTCCATGTGCTTTTAGTGAGGATATGGAAATTTAGGGCATTGACTTGGGGATGTTGGTGATCCTGAACCATTTCCTGGGTGTGGCATCAACAGTTCCCTTGGCAGAGGGGCAGGAATTGGGAATGCCCTCAGCAGGCAAAGAGAGCAGGGAATGTTTTCCATTTGTTGATGTTTTTAGAACACTTTTCATGAAAGGGGGGTTTCCTCAATCCCTTGGGTTTGATTTGTCTGTCAGCACCCCAGGAAATCCGGGAACTTGGTGCCCAGCCAGTTTGTCAAAAATGTATTTAAATCATTATCCAGTTGTGGGGAGAATCACAGGATCATTAAGGCTGGAAAACACCTCCAGGATCATCCAGTCCAACCTTTGAGTGCCATGTCCAGTCATTCCTGGACATAATTTTGGGATGGAGGTATGAGTTAATCTTACAATTAAATTATAATAATGAGCCAAGTTCATCTGAGGAGAGCAATTTCACCCCAGCTGCTCCTTCAGCAGCAAAACAGCTTTTCCTTTCTTGGCTGCTCTGTGGTTTATCAGCTCCCGGTCCCATGGAGTTCCCATTCCTGCAGGGATTCCAGCAGATCCTGGCTGTGGTGTATCCGCTCTGCTCCGCCCTCATCCCTCTCCGTATGTGTTAAGGTTGCTGTGTTTATCATCCAGGAACAGATTCCCTGCATTCCATCCAGGAAGCAGCAAGTGCATTTCACCCTCTACTTTCAGTACGGTTACAGCTTCTGTTATAATGGGAATGAAACTTCCCAATTTTCTCTAATTTTACCCCAAGCCATCTCCCCCCCACATGTGGAATGTGAGCACAGTGACACCACACATGAAAAATCTTCTAGAAAGGTTTTTCCGCCAGGAGTGCTCCAGGCTGTCAAAAGATGACTTTCCAGCCCAAAACAAAAAATGTGAATTTGATGTTGTAATTCCATGGTTGCTGTGAGGTGCCCTGCACTTCTTCCCTCTCCCGAAGAGGGGTGGGATTTGGAATGTGATCCCATCCGTGTCTCACTGCTCATTTCTGCCCTTCTGCTGCCTCCTTTTCCTGGCTCAGCGCCGCCTGCCCAGGGTTCAGAGGTGACCTGGATCCAAACTCTGAGTCACAAGATTTCGCTGCACAAACATTTATGTTGGGTCGAGGCCCGGGGTGGTGCCAGGTGTTGAGACCAGCCAGGGAGGGCTGGGCCTGGTTACTCATCCTCTGATTGCTCAGAGGTGAATTCCTCAGGCTGACAGGAGGCTGTCCTCACCTCCAGCTCACCTCTGGCGCTTCTTGTTGTTGTTCCTCAGCTCTCCCTCCTGTGTGGGCCAGCTCTGGCAGTCCCTGAGCTGCACCCTGAGCCCTGAGCAGGAAACAAAGCTAAAAATCAGCCTGGGTGAGACTGGGCTGCTCCTTTCAGCAGAGTGTAGACTTTATATCACATTAAAGTGATCAAGTATTTGTTTTCTCCTTGTTGTAAAGTTGGACATCAGCTTAGAGGAGCCATGAACTTGGCATGAGGGGAACAGCCAAAAATAGTGAGGTGCTGGATTGGTTTTGTGCTTTTGTCAATTCTCTGAGGCTGAACTGGTGAAGCACCTGCAGGGTTTGCTCTGTGCATGAACAGCATTTCAGAGCTGAGCTCTCTTGGTTTCAGTCTTTGTGCTCTGACTCGTGTTTCCAGGAATTCCTTTGCTGGCAGACATGACTTTACACAACTCCTCATTTCTAGATAAAACAACCCTTTTATTAAAGGAAAAGCTTTTAGAAAAGCTTTTTTCCCACTGTGGTGCAATTAGAAATATTAAAGTGGTTCATGCATTTATTCTGTCGTTGGAGTTTATAAAGGTTCTTTCAGTGCTAGAACTGAATTATTCAAGGTGGTCTTTTAAATTCTTTTCTTTGTAGACTCACAATAGCAGCACTGGGGGAAAAGCTCAACGATTACTGGAATGAGATGAAAACCAAGAAAAACGAGGAATATCCCATGGCTCTGCCCGTCGAGGAGATCCAGTGAGTCCCACTGTGACAGCAGAGAGCTGAACACACTGTCACTGCTTTATCTGACATGAGAACACTCCTTCATGTGCAAACCCTGATTGATTTTTGGTTTTTATCCCAGGAAACAGCCTGACCAGACGTGGGTGCAGTGTGACGCGTGCCTGAAGTGGCGGAAGCTCCCGGACGGAATCGAGCACTTGCCGGAGAAGTGGTACTGCTCCCTCAACCCTGACCCGCAATTCCGGTAATGCCACAGGCCAGGGGACGTCTCCCAGTCCTTATTGATCTCCTGCTAGCAGCAGGGATGTTCAGCTCTTTCTGTTGTGGGTTTTCTCGTGTCCCCTTCCTTCCCTCAGGAATTGTAACGTGCCAGAAGAACCGGAGGACGACGATTTAATACATCCGACGTACGAGAAAACCTACAAGAAAAAGTGAGTTCTGCAGACTCTTACAAGGGGCTCAACACCAAAAACTACCAAGGAGAGCAGTGCAGCAGTTGGGGTTAAAGTCCAGCTCCTGGGGGGATGTTGTTCCGTAGGAATTGGCAGCGTGGGAGCAGTTTGGAATGTGTAACTGTGACTTATGTGTAACTGACTTTGAAGCAGCTCAATGTGGCTGAAAAGTTGAAAAGCTCAATACATTTATTTAAGAATATGAGTTCTTAGCTAAGGTGTTTGGGAGAAACGGATTTGGGTGATTGTAATGTTGGCTCGTGTTCTAGAAGTGGGAGTTTGGATTGTTTCAATATTTTAAAAATAAATAATCCGAGAGGGAGCTTGTTTGAAGTTAAGCTAACTTTAGGCTATACAAGCTTCTGGGTTCCTGAGGAAATTTTCATTCAATAACAGGAATTCTCTGATTATTCTATCTAGCTGAGATGAGGAGTGTTATGTTTGCTTTTAGATCTTAGATTTTGTTTTGATAACGAATGAACAGTGTGAATCTAAGATTTTAATTTGTGTTTTTTCCTTGCTGCTGTTCAGGGACAGGGAAAAACTGAAGAAGCGACTGGAGTACAGCCACCAGGTAACTCCTGAAGCTGACAGGAGACTGTCCTGGGTAGAGGTGTCTGCTGTAACATCCTGGTTCACTCTGAGGGCTCTGCAGGATTTGCTCGCCATGAGGAAACCCCAGATCCCCTGGTTTTGCTGCCCAGTGGTGGAAAATCCACCGTTGCTTCCTCCATAGCACTGAGAAAAGAACTGGAGAGGGACAAAGGCCTCTCACCAGCACTAGAAGAGATGTCAGTCACTCCAGGCTCTTTTTATGGCATGACACCCAATTCTTGAAAGGGCATTTGTTGGAGAGGGATGAGATAAGGATATGGGAGTAAAGATGCCCTTGAAAGTGGGATGGGGGTGGGGATGGACAGAGGTGGAGTAGCTCCACTTGTGCAAGGGGACACTCAAATTCAGAATCAAATTTTCTAAGTGCGATTTAGTTTCAGTTCCGTTCAAAGTAAATTTTTGACCTAAGATCATTTCTGGAGAAGAGATGCTGCATGTGCTGTTTTAACCTACTTAATTGTGTTGTTTCTCTACCATAACACCTCCCCCAGTACAAAAATAATCTCTAAAAGTAAAGTCATTGCTTCTTTTGGACAAACGGACTGAATCCTGAGCAGCTTTCCCAGGAATGTCTGTCCTGGAGTTTGTGTCTGATGGGCAAACTCCAGAGACACAGCTTGGGAAAAGCTCTTGCCTGGGATTTTGCACAGCACTTTCAAATGGAAAACTGGGATTTGCAATAGTCTGGCCAGCCTTTCTTATCCCAAAATCCTGAGCCTGGGTTCAAGGAGGTACTTGGATGTATAAGTGTCAGAATTTTAGGTGTTCCAATGTAGTTAAATCTGCTTAAAACTCTCCTGAAGAATCTACTAATATCTGTTTATTTCCATTCTTAACTTACATTGTTTTATAGATCAATAATGAAATATTTTTAAAAACATCTGTTTCTTCAAGTAAAGACTTCAAAACATTCTCAGCTCTGAATGCAAAGGAAGCTGTTCCAAGGTTACTTTTACCAAAATCATCAGATGCTTCTGTTAGAAGATCTCTGCCTATTTTAATTAAAGTGTCTTCCCCTCATTTGGATGCTGACAGCAGGTGAGTGGACCTGTACAAAGCAGATTCCTGTTTATTTCTAAAGTTAGTAACTTGTTAATGAAAATGATGGTGTTTGGGGCAGCTTCAGCTGCCAAAATTCCTGTGATAATTCTGGGAGCATGGGAAGCTCCAGGTTAAAGGTACCTGGAGACTTTGTGAAGTACAAAAGTGAATGCAAAAAAAAAAAAACTACAAAGAACTTTGTCAGTGATTTGTGTGCTTAGGAACAGAGTTTGTGTTATCCACACTCCACTCAGGCTTTGTTTTCCTGAAGCTCTGTGGGGATGTTCCTGGGAATACTGAGTCTGTTTCAGAATAATGTGGGAGTGTGTGGATGGCAGGCACTTGTTTTTACAGGAATTTATTCTGGCTACCCAAATTAAAATCCCCTGCAGGGGGACATCATTTTCTAGTTCTGGAGTGGTAATTTTTGAACAGTGCTTAGAGAAACACTAAATATGGTTGGAAACAAATGATGTGGCAGCATTTGAGCAATAAACTGATTATTTTAATATTTTCCTCCTCAGTCTCAAAAGGAGGACACAGAGTTGTGCGACGCCTGTGTCCCTGAAGACACCTCGGCTCAGTGACAGAACATTCAACAACCACGAGGAAGATGATGATGAAGATGTCATCATTTTAGAGGAGAGCAGCACTCCAAAGCCTTCAGCAGATCCTGATGTTCCTGTGGTAAAAACTGAATGTATCAGCTTGGAGCAGGAGGAGAAGCAGAAGGAAAACGCTCCCACGGGGGAACCTTGCAGTGCAACCACTTCAGAGGCAAAGTGCGAACAGCTGAGCTCAGCAACACAGACAGAGCTCCCAAGCGTGGTGGTTAAAAAGGAAGAGGTGGAAGATATCCCAGTGCAGATTCCTGGAGCAGGGATGGAAGGGGAGCAGCACAAGGTGAATGGCGTTCCTGAGACATCTGTAGAGATGGAAAATGAACTGAAAAATCAGCTGCAGTTATTGAACAGAGAAAAAGAAATGTACCAAAGCAGATGCGAAGCGTTAACCAAACAAGTGGAAACACTGGAACAGCAGCTTTTGGAAATGAATAATAAATATGTAAAAAAGGAAATGTGCCATCAGGCAACGGAGACAATTCCCTCCTCTGGAGAAGGAGATGCTCAAGGGAGGAGTTTGGCAGAGGTGACAGCTCTCTATGAACAGGCCTTGGGGGAAATAGCAACGCTCAAGGAGCAGTGCAGCACCCTGCAGAACCTAAAGACTGAGTGCAGCAAATGTGCTGATGGGGAGAGCAGGAGTGAGGTGGATGAGATTGCTGTGCAGCTGGATGAAGTTTTCAGGCAGCTGGACAAGTGCACCATTGAGAGAGACAAATACAAAAGTGAGGTAAGGCTCTTAAAGCACTTTCGTCCCTTGTATCACGTAAATTATGTCAATTTTTTACTCCCTGTTTGATAGCACTTCTAATACACAATGTGTTGCAGAGTTTTTACAGCTCTGTTTTTATTTTGATTGCCAGATTGAAGTGCTAGAAGCGGAGAAGAATCAAATGGCCTGTCAGTGTGAAGAGCTCAAGGCAGAGCTGGCACAGTTAAAAGCTTCAATCCCACAGGCGGTAGCACATGCAAATGGTTCTACCACCAGTAATGTAGAAGACTCTGTAAACTTTTCTGATGGAGAAAGGTATCAGTTTTGTTCTTTCTAGATGTTATTTTCAAGCAAGATTTTTGCTTGGTTGTTGTATTTGAAATGTTTTGATGAAGGTTCTGTTTGATAATTGTATAATAAAATGTGATGCTTGGAATTCCTTTCTACTGCCTTTTGTGACTCCTAACTAATGATTTTTTTTTTATCAAATGAATGTGATTTTTATAATCAATGTATGTGATTTATGATTTATTTGTGTGAGCAGGGTTGGCCATTGCACAGCAGAATGTCATACTGCTACTTCTTAAAATATCCAAAATGTTGTATCACTTCTAAACACAACTTGCAGACCAAGGAGAGAAAAAGGAGGCAGGAAAGAGGGTGATCATTATTTTATGCTGTGTAATGAACTTCACAGTGAGAGTCTGTTTTTCTTTCTTGAGTTAACTGAAAAGAGGCTGGGTTTGAAACTTTCCTCTAAGAACTCCTTGCTGCAGGCAAAGCCTGTGGAATCAGGGTCCAGGGTGTATCTTGGAATTAAACAAGGGTTGAAACTTCCAGCTGGAGAGGTTACAGCTCTTGGGAATAGCACACACACAAAAAAAAAAAAAACCAAACCAGAGCAGGTTGAAGCAGAGTGAGCTGAGATCCCTCGCAGGGGAGAATCCAAGGAGGGAAGCATCACTTGCAATGAAAGGTGACTCAATCAAGAGACCATTTCAGCAAATTGATCCATGGGATCAGATCAGAGGCATTTCAGAGGGAACTGGCTTTGTAGCATCTCTAAAAGTTGACATTCCTGATGCCTGGCACAAGGCAGTTGTTATGCCCGTATTTAGGACAGCCAGAGCTCCGTCCTGGCACTTCAGCTTCAATCCTGGGGAATGTATCTACCTGGGAGCCACCTGCAACCTCATGAGTGAAAAGGGATTTAAGGACAATCAGCAGGGAGTGCTGAGAGCAAACTGGGGATTAGCAGCAAGGCCAGGAGTGAAGAAGGCCTTTGCACCTCAAGTCCTGTGTTCAGTTTTGTGTCACTTTAAAAGGACTTTGAGGGGCTGGAGCGTGTCCAGGAAAGGGAACAGAGCTGGGCAGGGGCTGGAAAACACATCCTAGGAAGAGTGGCTGAGGGAGCTGGGAAAGGGCTCAGTGTGGAGCAGAGGAGGCTCAGGGGGGCCCTCACTGCTCTGCACAGCTCCTGACAGGAGGGGCAGGGAAAGGAGGAGAGGAAATGGCCTCAGATTGCACCAGGGGAGGCTCAGGTTGGAGATTGGGAAAGAAAATTTCCCTGGGAGAGCGGTCAGGCCTTGGAATGAGCTGCCCAGGGAGGTGCTGGAGTCCCTGTGTGTGGGAGTGCTCAGGAGGAGTCTGGATGTGGCCCCTGGGGACAGGGATTGGGGTGATGCTGGTGGCACTGGATTATCCCAGTGGTCTCTTCTGGGATTCATGGCCTGGATGACAGAGCCAAATGAACTCAATAAATTCATGACTCCACCAAATCAGAGGGTACTCGGGAGGGCAGAGCTGCTGTTGAGGGACTTTGACAAATTGGACAAAGAGGCTGGAAAAACCCCCAGAAAATTCCACAAGGGCAGCTGGGAAGCCCAGGCAGGAGAAGAAGCTGGAGACTTCTAGGAAAGCAGCGGGAGGAAGGTGCCCGCTGGCGCTGGCGCAGTGGCAGTGCAATGTGAGCCGGCAGTGCTCTCTGCTGGTGGCACAAACCAGCGCCTGCTGGGCTGGGCTGGGCTGGCCGGGGTCCAGCCCGGGCTGGGGAAGTGACTCCTCCCCGGCGCTGGGCACTGTCAGCCCAGCCAGGAGGTGTTGGATCCAGCTCTGGGCTCCCTGCAATGACACTGGCATAGAGTGGAGAGTGAGCTGGATAATTTCCAGAGGCCCCTTTCCAGCCTTAAAGAAAAGATTTACCCACGTTAAAAGTCATCTGCCAGCATTTAATTTTATTTTTCCTTATAGCTCTGACTTGTGTTTTCTGAAAGAATTAGCAAACAAAAACAGGAATTGCAAGTAACTTGCCCCACCAGTTGATGGAGATATGGCTCATATCAAAGCTATTTGATCAGGAAGAGGACACAGCAAGGACAGCCAGGAAAGAAACCAGAAAAAGGGGAGGCACAGCCTTTTGCCTGGACTATAACTCTTATTTCCTATTTATATTTTAAATTCTTTGGACAAACTGCTCCTTCTTGCCTTCTCCTCTCTTCTTTTTCTCTCCTTTTGTTCCTGTGGGTTCCTGTGGTAGTTTGGGCTTCTAAGTGGATAAAAATACCAGGATTTAATATTGCTTTGAGAAATAAAGGTGAGGTGGGATAAAGGACTGTACCAGTGCTTATTCAGAAATATTTCTGATTTTAATTCAGTTTAGTATTGGTTTGAAACTAAGGAAATACTCGCCTTCGAGCTGAAGAGAAGCTTGGAAAAACTGGTAGATTTGGAAATAACCTTGATGCAGTTTTACCTGCATCAGTTTTTTGTTGGTTTGTGGGAGTCATGGAGCCTTTCCAGTCTGGATTATCAGTCCGGCTTTGTTAGGTGCAGAGCTCTGAACACAAAATTCCATCTAATCCTGTGCAATTCTCTCTCCCCAGCCTGAAGCTCCGCTCTCTGCGAGTGAACGTGGGACAGCTTCTGGCCACGATCATGCCCGACCTGGACCTGCAGCAAGTGAATTATGACATTGATGTGGTAGATGAAATCCTAGGGCAAGTTGTGGAACAAATGCATGAAATCAGCAGTACTTAGTATCTCAGTGTTTTAGCAGAGTTTTATTGCTCTTCCACTATAACCTTTAGGTTCCAGATTGTAAACAGTGCTGCTTCACTTTATATATTTGACATGGGTGGATCTCTCAGTGTAAATATTCCCCACGTTTAGATGTTCCCTTCACTTCCTCTTCAAGGAACACTGTCAATACTGACTGATCCTGATGTACTTAATTAAGGATTTTGCTTTGGAAATGTATTTGTAATTAAATTTGCAGATATTTTTACTATTAGGAATGTTAATACTTTTCTACAGACACCTTTTCGTTGACTTTGGATCTTATATAAGCATTAATACCTGTGAGTATTTCCTCTTCTAAAGTAGTGGAATATCTTCGAAATGCAAAAAAAGACCTTCCCTCATTTCCTTCCCAGAGTTGTTGTATCCCACAGTGTTGTTCCATTGCTCCCAGCAATGTTCTGTGTTGCATTAATGGGAAAGAAATGTAAGTAGTAGGTGAGAATTTGGGCCATATGGGTAATATTTGTGTGGTACTACCAAAAGAAGGCTTCTTCAAGGGTTTTATCCAGAAAACTGGTGATGGACCAGTGGGATGGAAGCACTTGGAAAAGGAGGGATGTTTCTTTATCTGTGGTGTAAACTACAGAGTGAGCTAGAGCTGAAATGTTCAACTTTAACTGGTTTAGACACTTTTTATTATAGGCAAGATAAGGGAATTCCTCTTTTTCACGTCTCTCCTTTTAGAGTTCTGTGCTCTAAATCTTCCCATTTTTCCATGGTCATGGGAAAACCTCCTGGAAGCAAAGGTACTGAGAGAAATTCCCAGGCAGTTGCTGGGGATTCTTTCCAAGTCATTGTTAATGACAAACTGGGTGGCAATGACAGCAAATCCATCTTTTCCTCTGTGGTGTGACTGTTCGCCCAAAGAGCCATCCAGAAAAAGGGTTCTTGCTTTTAAATATAAAAAATTAATTTGAAAAATAATTTAATTAGTGTTCAATATGTTCATTCTTAGGAAGTATATATATATTTTTTTTTAATAAAGCCAATATTATTGGCTTTTGCACTGCTACTGTCCTAACTTAATCCCTTTGTGTCCCTTTTAGTTGTAGTTCGGTGGAATTCTTTCCATGGACAGTATTTCAGTTAAAGATCTCTCTATGCCAATAAGGGGAATGCACTACTGTTGTACTTTATAAAGGAGAAGTTGAATGTTTGATTTGGGAAGAGGTGGCTGTAATATAACTACGTATGAATTTTGCAAAGTTTATATTTCCCATTTCTTGGTGTGTAGCTTTTCCATTTCTTAATCATTATTTATTACGTTTCATCAGACTGTAGCTGAATTTCTCGTAGACAACTGGCAAAATAGAGCACATGTCTATATTAAAAATGGCAAATTTACAATGTACATTTACACTTTGGACAACGGTGGACTTAAGGAAATGGTTTCTATTTACTTGTTAAAATGTATTTTTTGTACAAAATAAAAAGATATAAATCTGAGTTTTCAGGACCCCAACTTGTCTTTGTTTCTAAATAAACCCTGTGCAGAATGGCTGAAGTGTTGGGTGTTACAAGAAAGCCTGGCTCAGTCTGGTGTTGGACTGGGCACACCAGTATGGAAATGGTATGGGAATGTCCTGGATATGGAAAAAGCAGGGGCTGTTAACAGAATGGAGCTGAATTTTAGGAAGTTCTGGTGTTGATACGTGGATGTGCTTCCCTGCCTTTGCTGCAGGAGTGGAAGTTCACCAGGCACGAGGACTTGCACCATCCTGCCTTTCCAAGGCAGCTCCTGCTGGCATGGACCTCCTCTTGACTTAGTAAAAATAATTTTAAGATCCTGCCTTCCATACACATCCTCCCTCAGCTGGAAAGAGAGGGATAAGAAAGGGGTTGGATGGTTGCATCCAGAGGATCGTGGGTGGGGATCTGGGGAGCAGGATTGGGGCTCCCTGGGGTCTGGGTTTGAGCACAACAGAAATGGACAAGGAGAGGACATCAGCACTTAAAGAATTCAACAAATGGTCTGAAATACTGCCAAAGGAGGGAGTTCCCACAGGATAATTCACCTAAGACAGGCACAACTGACAAATAGGAAGCTGTTAATTCCAGGCCTGCACAGAGGGGAAAGGTTTGGAATTAGCAGAGCACAGGACAAGATCCCACTGTGCAGACCATGGGAAAAGTGCAGATGCAAGAGCAGGAAGGTGCCAGGCCTGGTGAAGCCGATCTGGGTGACCTATTCGGACAAACATTCCCACCATGGCAAACTGGGGGAAAAGGAAATCACTGCATCATCATCATCATCATCATCACCACCATCATCACCACCACCATATTATTATTATTAATTATTATTATTATCATCATCGTCACCATCATTGTTATTATCATTATTATCATTATTATTATTAATAATAATATGTTTTCAAGGCGAAATGTTTGCATTTGAAACCGGGAAGTTTGGCGACACGTTGCCCTTTAAGACCTTTCTACATTTAGACTTGTCGAGCACAGCAATGCCTGTGAAACAAAAAACGAAACAAATCCCTCTTTTGAGGAGGTGCGAGCGTCGGTTATTCTCATTGTAGCTTTTTTTCTGCTGTTTTTGCGGGGTTTTTTCGCCCCCCGGCAGCCCCTGAGGGCTACTGAGGCGGCGCGCGGGGCGGGCGCGCGCATGCGCGGGGCGGCGCAAGGCGGGAACGCGCGGGAGCCGCAGGTGAGGGCGGGGGGGCGGCCTGGGTTGGGGGAATCGCACCGGGCTTTGGGGTTTTGGGGGTGTGGGGAGCGGGACTCGGGGTTCCTGAGGTCTGGGCAGCGAAATTTGGGGTTCCCCATGCTCCGGGAGCGGCCAGCGGCGCCTCTGTCCTTCCCCTGCCCGCGCCGGGCTTGCCCGTGCCCGCTTGTTGTTTGCGGTGCGGACGGGGTTGTTACCCCAAAAAAGTTTTTCCCTCAACTCTCAGACCAATGCACAGGGCTTGATACCCTCCTCATGCAGTCCCCAAACAGAAACTTTAGCCTTAATAACCCGTGACTTTTAGAAACAACCTTCCTCAAAGCATCCTGTCAGTGTCTGCAGTGCAATTCCGCGCTCTGCCAGCGGTGCCTGAGAAGCCTCCACAAAGTTTGGCCGCCTGAGCCATAAACAAGAATTGATTTAGGGTTTGTTCTGTTTTCTCCAGGAAACATGAAGGTCATCACCTGTGAAATAGTGTGGCATAATAAGGAGCCGGTTTACAGCTTGGACTTTCAGCATGGAGCAGACGGGAGGATCAATCGCCTGGCCTCGGCAGGGGTGGACACAGCCGTGAGGGTGAGCTAAACCTGTGGGCTTGGGTCTGGAGCATGTGCAGGGTCTGGGGATTTGTTATCCAAAATATTGGGTTATTGGCAGGTATGTGGCACGGGAATTGGATGATTTGGGGAAAGAGTGTAACCAGAATTATAGGGTGGTTTGGGTTGGAAAAAGACCTAAAGATCATCCCATCCCCTGCCATGGGAAGGGACAACTTCCATGATCCCGGGCTGCTCCAAGCCCCAGTGTCCAACCTGGCCTTGGGCACTGCCAGGGATCCAGGGGCAGCCACAGCTTCTCTGGGCACCCTGGGCCAGGGCCTTCCCACCCTCACAGGGAAAGATTTAATCCTAATATCCAATCTAAGCCTGCTCTCTTAGTTTGAAGCCACACCACCTCGTCATTACATACTCTTGTAAATAGTCTCTGTTGTAGTTTATTTCAGTTGTCTCAGATAAAACTTTCACCTTCCTCACTGGCAAATTGACCTCTTCTTCCTTGACATTGCATATGTTTCAGGGATTTTTTTTTATACATGTTTTAGGTCTGGAAAAATGTCAGTTGTCTTTGACATAAAAGATGCTACCTGACAGGAGGGGGCAGTGAGGTGGGGGTCAGGCTCTTTTGCTGTGTCCCAAGTGGAAAGAAACAAGGAAAGGGCCTCATGTTGCACCAGAAGAAGTTCAGATTAGGTATCAGGAAAAGAAATTTCTCTGGAAGAGTAGTCAGGCACTGGAATGAGTGGCCCAGGGAGGTGCTGGAGTCCCTGTGTGTGGGAGTGCTCAGGAGGAGTCTGGATGTGGCCCTTGGGGACAGGGTTTGGGGTGATGCTGGTGCTGCTGGGGTGGCACTGGCTGATCCCGAAAGTCCCTTCCCACCCTGACGATCCGGTGACATCACATCTTGTCCTGGAAAGCTGTAACGCTCTTGTAACTAGATCTGGAAAGTGGAGAAAGGCCCGGATGGAAAAGCCATCGTGGAATTCCTGTCCAACCTGGCCCGCCACACCAAGGCCGTCAACGTCGTGCGCTTCTCTCCCAGCGGGGACATCCTGGCCTCCGGAGGGGATGGTGAGAGCTGCTTCTCCTCTGTCTCATCCCAGAGAATTTTGAAGTTAAACCAAATTAAATCCATCAGCATTACATTTTGCATGAACAAAGAAGAGTGGGAAATAAAGAAGCTTCATCTGATCTCCTCTACAGATGCCGTTATTTTGCTGTGGAAGCTGAATGACAGCAAAGAGTTGGAGCCGCTGGTTTTTCAGGATGAAGACGAAGCTCAGCTCAACAAGGAGAACTGGGCAGTCTTTAAAACTTTAAGGTAACTTCTTAGTTCTTGAGTTTGTTTTTCTCTTCAGTGGTTTTGCCTCCCCCAGTGGCTTTTATCGTGCGGCGCAGTCTTCAGCGTGTAGAACTCCAGTGCTCGCTACAATTTGCTTGCTCTGATATTAATCCTTTCAAGCCTCTGTTAATGGGGCTCAGAAAAAGGAGGGAGAGGGACATTTTGTGCAGGCAGATGGTGACCAGACAAGGGGGAATGGTTTCAAGTTGCAGGAGTAGCTCCTGGCAGCCGCAGAGGTTGACGTGAGAAACTTTCAGAAGTGCTTGAAGCACCAGCAGGAGTTTTTATTTGCCTCTGCTTCTTTTTCTTTCAACCTAAAAATCCATAAACCTCATGTTTACACGTAGCTTTTAATTTTCCAATTAATGGTTGGTTTCTCCTGCCTTCTAGAGGCCACTTGGAGGATGTGTATGATATTTGTTGGACCTCAGATGGAAATTACATGGCCTCTGCTTCTGTAGACAACACAGCAATCATGTGGGATGTCAGTAAAGGTAAATGCTGCAGTTACCCCTTGGAATTCCAGGTCTGGTGGAAGTGCCTCAGGGTATTTCCCAAAAAAATTGGAAACGTCTTTTGTTGTGACTGAGTTTTTGTGTGATTTTCTGGGATTGTGAGGCCCTGCCCTACATGGATATGAAGATATTTTCAGGCCAACAAAATGTACAAAAAAGCAATCTGTTCACCTTGGAGTATTTCGGAAATAACTTCACACATTTTTTTTTTCCCCCCCACCAAACTCCTGCACAAACATCTTGTCTATTCCTTCCTCCACTTTTCGGTGTTGTTGTGCAGCGTGGCCTCAATTCTTCCGGTGTCATCTTTTTGAAAAGCTGTTTATTTTCTCTGAAACTTGTCAGCTTCTGGTATTTTTTTGCAGGAAAGCAACCTTTTTCCAAATGATAGGAAAAATCCCACCTGTGACCAATATTTAACAAAGTGTCTTTAAAGTTCTCTGTACCTTTGTCTCACCAATGTTTTGGCTCTGAGACCTTCACTTGTGGAACATCAGCGGGGTCAGTGCCTTTGCTTGGCTGATTTAAT
This sequence comes from Dasyornis broadbenti, assembly GCA_013397935.1. Lineage (NCBI taxonomy): Eukaryota > Metazoa > Chordata > Aves > Passeriformes > Dasyornithidae > Dasyornis > Dasyornis broadbenti. Next base: position 289,913 of record VZRN01000635.1, on the reverse strand, counting down.
TTGTGGCAAATAAGCCTTAGATTGGCAGTTAAAAAGCAGCTTTTTTTCTGATATTCTTAGCCACCATCCAGCTAACACTTTTACGTTAAGGAAAATAATTTCCCTACGTTTTGAGGCATTCTTTTGTCTTGTTCAGTTTCTGAAATGTTTGGAAACGCGTTTGGGTTTATGATCTGAAAGCCGTTTGTAATTCCAGGTCAGAAAGTTTCAATATTTAACGAGCACAAGAGTTATGTCCAAGGAGTAACCTGGGATCCTCTAGGCCAGTATATTGCAACCCTGAGTTGTGACAGGTGAGCTCTTGGTCCGAATGTTTTTCCCAAATATTCCTTTTTCCTGGGGGATGAATTGAGAGGAGGGGTACCAGACAAATACGAGCTTTTGTTTCATTCGCTTTGTTCTCTAAGCAGGTTGATGTGAAAGTAAAATGATTCTTTAGTTGTGGTAAATGATTCCTGAAGTCTCTCTTAGCAGCAAATGAACTTTTGTAGGAATTTTTCTCTAGGAATTAAGTTCTCATGCTATTGGTCATTACTGATACCAGTTGTGTCCTAAGAGAGTGTTGCATGCTCCTGTTCATGAGCCAATAAATTCATCCTTGGGGATGGAGCATCCTGGGGTAGTGGAAGGTGTCCCTGCCTGTGGCACAGGGGGGAATTAAATGATCTTTAAGGTCCCTTCCAACCCAAACCATTCCGTAATTTTATGACTGATGGAGATGTAGCTAATTGTTTTTAATTGTGTGACTTCCCACTCTTCAGAAACCCACAGTGCAGGTAGGAGCAGCCTGGCAGTTCCCTGTTTCCTAATTCCCTCATTCCTCCATGAATCCGTCTGCTGGGCCTTCCCAAACCTTATGGAGCCGAAACATTGCCAGGAATCCATTGGTTATTTGGTCACCAAAACACATCCCTGTGGTTGTGTCTCATGAGGAGAATTGTAATAAATGGTTATTTGGTGGTCCAAGTTTATATTTACATTTTGTGGTGCTGACTGAGAAGGGAGGTCCTGGGGCATTCTTGGGACCCCTGGGGCAAAGGAAGCTGTTCACAGGAAAGGCTGGCAGAGCTGGGATTGTTCAGCCTGGAGAGGAGAAGCTTTGGGCTGAACTCAGTGTGGCCTTGCAGGGCCTGAAGGAGCCCCAGGAAACATGGAGAGAGACAATTTGCAAGGAATGGAGGGCCAGGACCCAGGGAATGGCTTCCCAGTGCCAGAGGGCAGGGCTGGATGGGATCTTGGGAAGGAATTGTTCCCTGGGAGGGTGGGGAGGCCCTGGGATGGAATTCCCAGAGCAGCTGTGGCTGCCCCTGGATCCCTGGCAGTGCCCAAGGCCAGGTTGGACACTGGGGCTTGGAGCAGCCTGGGACAGTGGAAGGTGTCCCTGGATGGGGATTGGAACAGGAACCATTCCATGATTCCCTGCTGGCTGACTCTGCTCTCCCACTCAGGGTCCTGCGAGTTTACAACACCCAAACCAAGCGAGTGGCTTTCAATGTCACCAAGATGCCATCGGGATCAGGAGCTGAAGGAGAGGTGCGTGGTTCTGCTGGGACTGGAAACTGCTGGGTGCTATTTTATATCAGCTTTCTCTTCCGTGGAATCAAAGGATCAAATATTTTCCATCCAAAAAATTCCTATGTCCCAGAATCACGGAATCATCAGGGCTGGGAGAGACCTTCACGCTCACCCAGCCTCACCATCGTCACCTCAAAACCGTGTCCCCAAAATCTCTTGCTGATTTAAAGCAGCAACACAATCCCTCAGTTGTAAAAGTTAAAAATAGTGTGGAAAAAGTAGTTCTTAACAGGAAAAGCTCCGAGCATACCTGGCAGTAGCTGTAAGTTTATTAATGGATATGACATAGCAATAGTATTTCAAAGTTAACAGCCTGGGATTTTCAAAAGGGTAGTCTGATTTTTAAGAAAAATATGAATTAGGGATAATTTGGGAAATTCTAACCCTAAGAGGGAAAACAAAGAGCTTTTTTCCTCCTGACCAGTTGTAAGTGATAGTAAAATAACACCTCCAAGCTGGCTATAACTTTGTTAATCCCTTCTACTCACTCATTTTCTCTTTTGGGGGAAAGCATTGGTAACAGTTTTATAGAGGCTGAAGAACAGGCCCGAGAGCAGGCGCTTTGCCATGCGAGAAGTTCTCTTTCAGCCTCTAATCCTGGGGTTAAAATGAAATGCCTGAGGAACACTGGGTGTTAAATAATGTTGTTCTCCAGGTTATGACTATTTCTCGATGGCTGGTTTAAGGTGACAGCTCTGGGAGTGTTTTGCTTTGCAGCTCAAGAGGGATCAAGGACTATTTTTCTTAGCTGTGAAGAATTTATAGCGAGGTTGAAGGAGGCATGGCTTTTAAAACGTTTCGTTTGAAAAGTTCCCTTAGGTTGGATTGTCCAAGGGGATGTTTTGTCTCGCTGGGATTCCAGCTGGCACATTCCTGGCCCTTCCCACAATCCTGTTTGCCATGTTGCAGGCGAGGAGTTTTCGGATGTTCCACGATGACAGCATGAAGTCGTTTTTCCGCAGGCTCAGCTTCACTCCCGATGGCTCCTATCTGCTCGCTCCAGGTATGGGAACATCTCCTGCAGCTTGGCTCGCGTCACTGAGCTTGGAAAAGAGCTCCAAGGTCATGGAGTCCAAGCCGTGCCCGATGCCCACCTTATCCCCAGCCCAGAGCACTGAGTGCCACGGCCAGGCCTTCCTTGGACACCTGCAGGGATGGGGACTCCAAAGCTCCCTGGGCAGCCCCTGCCAAGGCCTGGCCACCCTTTCCATGGAGAAATTCCTGCTGCTGTCCAAGCTCAGCCTCCCCTGGCCCAGCCTGAGGCCGTTCCCTCTCCTCCTGTCCCTGTTCCCTGGCAGCACAGCCCGACCCCCCCCGGCTGCCCCCTCCTGTCAGGAGCTGTGCAGAGCCACAAGGTTCCCCCTGAGCCTCCTCTGCTCCAGCCTCAGCCCTTTCCCAGCTCCCTCAATCTCTTGTATTCCAGTTTGAATGTTTTTCAGTATTTCAAACTGCTCAGGGTTGCTGATTTATCGTCATTATCCCATTCCTCCTTCTCCCAGCTGAAGAAAGTAAAGACTCCACAATACTCTCCATTAACAATCCACAACATCAACTTTCTCCTGTGATAAAAATGATATTTATGGCCTTTTTTCCGAACAAATTGCAACACCAGCACCCTGTTAAAACAGAAATGAAGGGTAATGAGTGGTTTCTTTTGACTGGTCTCTCTTTATTTGGGTCCTTCCCTAAGAACATTCTGCATTCCCAGTAAAAACAACCCTGCAAGGAGGGGATCAGTGTGTGTGCCTGTCCAAGCACTGCTTTTATTGATGTCTGGCAACATCAAAAAGCGGCTTTGAGGAGGGAAGTGTATAAGGGAAACAGAACCAGCACTAAATAAATATTTAGGATGCCTTTTTAAGTTGTATTCGGGTTGCACAGCCTTTGCCCAACTGACAGGCCTAATTCCTGGGAATTTAGAATGTTCATGGGCAAGCCTAAATCCCAGGAATTAGAATGTTTATGGACACAAGGTGTGTGCTCAGGAGCTCTCTGAAGTGATGAGTAATGCTGGCCCCTTCGTTTTGGCAGCTGGCTGTGTGGAATCGGGAGAGAACGTTACGAACACCACCTATGTTTTCTCCAGAAACAATCTTAAAAGGTAGGCCTTAGCGAGATAAAAACATGTTTTTGTTACAAAATGAGAAATTCAAAGAGTGCAAGTCTGTTTGCTGAGCTCCTGATTCTCTCTGAAGGCCCGTGGGTCACCTGCCCTGTCCTGGCAAGGGAACTCTGGCCGTTCGCTGCTGCCCCGTGTACTTTGAGCTGCGAGGAGCACCTGCCGAAGGTACTGGGAGGCCTGCAGGGGCTGCGAACTCGCAGCAAATCTGGGACAAGACGTGGCTGTTCACTGCTTCGTGGCCCAGCCCTTTACCATCCCTCTAACACAGTGCTGCACCACACCTGAGAAGTTGTTTCCTGATCTGAGACCCTGAGTTCACCTGAAGTCCCTCATGAGTAGCTTTTGGTGGAGTGGGTGGGTGTCGTCCCTCGGCCTCTCAGGCTACAGAAGCACTGCTGAATGTTTGTCTTTAACTGTTAACCACTTTGTGTTCAGCATAAATAACCTGGTTTAGCACCAGGGGAGCAATCCAGTGAAATAATTCCTGTTGCTCTCAACTGCCCACATCACAGGGAGCTGGAATCGTTTGCAGCAAATGTTTATTGAAGGAAGCCGAAGCTGAAGCAGTGCTGGTGTTACTGGGCAGAACAGGAATTCCGAGCTGGGGACAGGATCGTCTGAAGTTGCACAAGAATTTGTCTGGGGATTGAAATCCAGCCTCATTGTGGCTCCAGGAGCGTTTATATTTTAACAAGACAGGCAGAGCTTGGCTCCTTTCTTTAGAGATTGAATTTGTAATATTCCAGGATCTACCTGTTGTGTTTTCATCATAATCCTTGGATCTATTGTGTTGCACAGGAAGGAGATGTGTGTGTGCGGTTGGTCTCTAAAGGGAGACTGTAATCTTAGAGTTTATATAAAGATGCTGAAGAGTTCAAGCTGGAAAGTACAGGACAAACTTTACAAAACAAAACAGAAGCAAACCAGAGGGAGAAATATGCCAGTTTGTCTTCAACTAAGACAATAGAGAGTACATTTCAGACAACAGAAATGTCAAATGTTAAATTTCACACCAGTGCTGTCTTTCAGTGTTTATCTTGATACTGATCGATAATTTAATTTCTTATTTAAATTAATGGCAAAGTGCAGTCACTATCTTGCAATAAATGCAAGAGTTCTCACAGTGCTCCTCTCTTTGCAGATGAAGGCAGTCCCAGATCCTGCCCTGCCCTGTTTAACCTGCCCTACCGATTGGTGTTCGCTGTTGCTTCCGAAGATTCTGTGCTTTTTTATGACACTGAGCAGTCCTTCCCCTTTGGTTACGTTTCCAACATCCATTACCACACCCTGAGTGACATTTCATGGTAAGGAGTTGTAGTCCTGATTTGTTGTGGGGAAAACGCCCTTCTCCAGGTTCTGTGCAGCACCTTGGGTTTACATCCCATTTACGACACACACGTGGTCACTGTCTCCAGTGTCCGAGCATCAATCACCCCTCTGTGCCCTGTGAATTAGAGAATCATGGCTCTTAATCACTTGGGTGAGGGGTGAAGACAAATCCTGGCCTTTAATGTGAAAAATGAAATCCCAACTAGGTCCAGTGACGGATCCTTCCTGGCCATTTCCTCCACGGATGGGTACTGCTCCTTCGTCACCTTCGACAAGGATGAGCTGGGAACGCCCCTGAAGGAAAAGCCCCAGATAAATATCAGGACTCCAGGTGCAGCAGACAAGAAAGCCAAGAAGAGCCAACCCCACAAAGCCATTTCGCCAGGCTCCAGGCTGGCAGAGGGGACCCCTCCCAGCAGGGATCCCGCCCTCCAGCCTCGAACACCCAGCACCGCTGCGAAGGAGCCGCCTTCCACTCCCGTCGGCATCAAAACCATTCCAGTGGCATCCTCCGAGGAGAGGAAAAGCAGCCAGGGAGCCTCCCAGAGCAGCAAAGCCCCCCAGCCCAGGAGGATCACCCTCACCACTTTGCAGTCCTGTTTCAAAACGCCCAGGTGAGATTTGTGGTGCCACTTCCCGTCGTAAACACGGGGGCCAAGACGAGCCGTGCTCGTGCTGCGTTTAAAGGCTGGCAGCTGTCTTGATGTGGAGCTTTTTGTTACTCTGCAAACGAGAGGTCAGAATGTCTCCCGGATGTGGAGCTTTTAGGTTTCTGCTGAAATGTGAGGCAGCAAATTCACCTGGTCCTTCACAGCAGAAGGTGTCTGTCTTGGCCAGGAGCTGGGTTTTCACCCTTGTGGGTCCCTTCCAGCTCAGAATATTCTGTGATTCTGCCTTCAGGTCCTGTTTCCTGTACAAAACAGGTACCTGAAGCCTTCAGCTGCCAAGAGCTATTTAAAGACCCTTCTGCCAAAGAACATTTTAAGAAGTGAAGAGTGCAGGTCTAGACAGGCCCTCAATGTTTTAAGTGAGACTTAAAACATTGATTAAGTCACTGCCTGAGGCGAAGATCTTGGTTTTAGAAATTGCCTTTAATCCGGGCATTGATTGTATGGGGGCACTGGGCACCCTGGTCCAGAGGGGATTGGAAATGGATAATGCTCCCTTCAGCTTATAAAAAGAAGGAAAAATGTGCAGTAAAATATATCTGAACTACCTTTGCATTTACCCAATTCTGTTGAAATAAATGTTTCAGTAAAAAACACATGGAGATGATGTCTGTAAAGCAATTAAACTGTTTCTGCTCTTTTAAAGGAGAATAAACTTGATTTCCTTGAAGCCAGATACCCCAACCTCTGCATGTCCAGACCCAGCTGCTGTCCCTCCTTCCTCAGAACAGGAACTTGGTACGTTTTTGTGACTCTTAATATCCAGCCAATCAGGTTTTTTTTTTCCATTATAGATTTATGTTATTAAAAAATCCTCCCTCTAGCTGCAAATTCTAAAGCTTCTTCATTGTCTTGGTGTGTTTAAGAGGTGCTTTTGGCATTGTGAAATGTTTTCTCACTGCCCTGGGGCAGCTGCTTGTGTGACCGTCCCTGCAGTTTTTGTAGCAGTGAAACCAAGGATAAATTCATGGATGTGAGGTTCCCAGCTTGGAAAGATTCTTCCAGCATTTCCTTGTTGCAGGTGCTGGACTCTCACAAATCAGGGCTGGGTTTTTTTTTTTTGGAGTGAGTGGTGAATTGTTTGTGGATTCGGCAAACAGATTTCCTTTTTTAATGTGGATTTATTAATTTTAAATGATTTTCCTGTCTGCTTCTTTCAGAGAGGCCTTTGCCATCCGATGAGAGCCTCCAAAATCCCCCAGCAGCAAAACGGCCCAGGACTGAGGAATTGTCCCTTCCTGCACCTGCTGGAGACCAAACCAGCTGTGATTCCAACAAATAAGGGCTGAGCAGCTTCCTCACCACCTGAACTCCGCAATATCTGAGTGCATTTCTTCTTGCAAAAGCTCAGTCCTCAATTCCTAATTCGAGTTTCCTTTGGTGTAGAACTGGGAAGAAACTGCCAGGGGAAGGACACAGGCTTCAGGAATGTGGTTCTGCAGTAGAAGAAATAGTTGGGAAGTGCCTTCAAGAATAAGGAAATCAGGGAAACGTGGGGATTAAAGAGCCACCCAGTATCCTGCGAGTCGCCATCAGAGTCCCTAAATCCATGTTTATAAAGCATTATGTCTTCCAGTAACCTGTCTGGCCAAAAGAATGGAGCGCATTCATAAGATCTGATGCGGTTTCAGAGCTGCAGAAGGAGGAAATGGTGTCATTCCAGCAGTTTGGTTTGTTTCTTCAGCAGCGTGTCCAGTAATGCTCCCCAGTCGCTGTGGGGCGGAGCTGACGCGCTGGGAGTGCAGCAGCAAAGATCGGGACTGAGACGCTGAAGCACAAATGGGAAGATTCGAGTGCCAGAAGCAGGGGGGCAAAAGGAAGAAAAACCCTCTGAAGACCTGGTACAAGAATTAAACAGCAGAAAGTTCGTACTTGTTTAATTTGTGGACTCAAAATAGAAATGCAGGTGTGAGATTTTCCTGAGGCAGCAGGATTTGAGTGTATGCACTGAAATTTCCTCTTTTCTCCCCACTTTAACTCCCTTGGCCAATAAAATACAATCCAGTGAATGGGAAACTTTTAAAATTTCTTTTTAGCATTTAATACTTTATAAAAGCTTAAATACAAATGTTCCAGAAGTGACTCAGAAAAGTCTCACAGGGAGGAAATATTAACAAACACCTCTGTCAGTCTTTCAGGCAAGTGAGCTCTTGCTTACAGTTCAATTTCAACAACAATTAATAAGCAAAAAGTTGTAGGAAATTTGATGGGATCTTTTGTTTTCTCCGGGTGCTGAGGGTAGATCTTCATTAGATTTAATTAAACCTGGGGTGTTTTTTCTAGTGAAGAGTTATAAAGACTTCATTCTTACATTTATTTCTCTGAGTTGCTTGGAGATCTTTTAAAGGATGATTTTTGTGTCCTAATTCTGTGTTCTTTTTTAAAATATCTGTCCATTCTCTCCAAAAAAAATTGTTTCTATTCCTTCTAAGCAGGCAGGGTTTGCTTTCTTAGCAATTCCAGTTTATTCCAGGCTGAGGAAAAATTAGTCCATGCCTTGAGAGCATTTCTCTGGTGGAAGGTGCCAAATCATAATCCTGAAATGCCACAGGCGGCTCCAGCTTTTCCATGGATGTCTCGAGGATCATTTCTGTTGGAATAGGTCTTTGGAGAGGTGAGGGGAGGGATAGGGAAGCCTTGTGGATCATCTCCAGCGCAAACTCTCACTCCAAAACCACTTTTCTGCGGTTGAGTTTCTGCTCCTTGAAATCATGAGGATCTCTTGCTCCTCACCAAAACCACGTGGACATCCCACTTTGAAATCCAAATATTTCTGGGAGCCACTGAACTGAGCAGGCCTTGTTCCACAGGGATTTGTAGGCAACTGCACCAGGGGTTTCAGGTAGAATTTGCAAGTTTTTGGATGGGTTTCGAGTAGATTTTGTAACTTTGTAGCTGGGTGAGGACTCGTGGTTGTCTTGCTCCTGGAAGGACTTTCTGCTGTGTAATAATGGTTCATTTTTAGACAGCCAGACCTTGTGCTGTTGATGTTTTAATTTTTCAGCAATCCAGCTGTCTGTATTAATAATGTCTTGTCTTAATTAATAATTAACCACTGCCTTTTGGTCGAAACTTGCTTGATCCTTGCCCGTGGATTCCAAACAGATTCTGTATTTTGTGTGCACATTCCCTGCGTTTATATAAACTTTGTTATCAAATAAATAACGTAAAGACCATAAAATCAAGCAATAAAAACAGGATTTTCAAGGAAATCTGTTGTCTGTGTGTTTTCTGCTCTGGCAGCTGCAGGATCCTGAAGAAGAGGCAGTTTGGAATTATGTGATAACCAACAGTGGCAGGAATTAAATGGCATCAGGGATGTGATTCCAACGCTTCCCTGGGCAGCCCCTTCCAATGCCTGGCATCCATTTCCAGGAAGAAATTTTTCCTAATATCCCGTCTAAACTGGACACAACCCTGGAGGGGCACGGAGTTTTGGCAGTCCCAAATCTCAGAAAAATGGAAATCATGGAAGTCTGGCAGATGTGAGATGCTCCTGATTTTCTCTTGCCACATGGAAGTGGGACAGGGCTGGAATTGTTGAAACGGAGGAGGATGGAGGTGGCTGGGAGAGGAAAAGTGACAGGGACTCATTGGAGCTGGGATGTAGAGAGAGACTTGAGAAGGAGAGGGAAGTGGCATTTGGGAAGCTGAGAGGGAGTTTGGTATCATCGGGAATTCCTGTGCAGGACTCTCAGCCCGGTGCTGATCCTTCTTACCCAAGAACACCTCATTTCCCAGGTTGGGTTTTAGCTGGGAATTTTTTGTGGGTTTTTTTTTTTTTTTTTTCCCTTCTGGGATGTGAAGGTTCTTTTTTTTGCCACAAAACTCCGAGTTTCTCACTCTCCTGCCAGCAGGTGACAGCGTTCCCTAAAGCAAAGCAAACGGAGCAGAACTTCCCCTTTATTCCAGACTTCCAAGATATTTTTCATCACCTTTCCTTTTTTTTTGTTCTACCGAGGGATTATTTCTGGCTTCTTTCCACGTGGTGAAGAAGAGAATAGGAGAGAGCTCTTCCAGGAGGAAAACACAACAGGCTGACTCCAGCCCTGAGGTGAACAGAGTACGGCCTCTCCTACTCCACTCAGTGAATCCAAAGGCTTTTCCAGCAGGGGCTGGAACTCCAGAGTCTGCAAGGAATGGACCTTGGATGAGCCGCGGTGCTGGGCTGAGGTGACGCATTCATTCCCAGGATTGAATATCCAGCAGAACCTCTGGCTGTGGGAACAACCCACAGAGGTCCTGGCAGTCTTTATGGAGAGACTGACGTGGATTTTGGGTTTCAGAGAAAAGTCCACCAAGGGAAGCGTGTTCAAGATGCCAAGTGCTGTGCTCTTCCAGTGCCACGAGAAAAAGGGAGAGGGACTTTTTCCAAGGGCTGGAGGGACAGGACCCAGGGAATGGCTTCCCAGTGCCAGAGGGCAGGGCTGGATGGGATCTTGGGAAGGAATTGTTCCCTGGGAGGGTGGGGAGGCCCTGGGATGGAATTCCCAGAGAAGCTGTGGCTGCCCCTGGATCCCTGGCAGTGTCCAAGGCCAGGCTGGGCACTGGGGCCTGGAGCAGCCTGGGACAGTGGAAGGTGTCCCTGCCATGGCAGGGGTGGGGCTGGATGCTTTTTAAATCCCATCCCAAACCCCTCTGTGCTTCCCAGGTATTTTTCCCTGCTCATTCCAGACCTTCCTGCTTGGGAGATCTCTCAGCCCCCACTTGGCAGCGCTGCCAATAAACTCCAAAGCAAAATCCCCACATTTGGTCCCAATTATCCCTCTCCCCGAGCAGCCCCGAGCCCCACACAGCAGCTCTGTTCTTCCTCAGGTGTGGGATTTTGGGATGCTGCCATTTCCTTCATGGAGGGGGAGCTGGCAGAGCTGCAGGGAGACGGAGCTGGGGGTGCTGAGGCTGCTCCTCCTCCTTCCCAATCCCTCCAGGAGAAGTTTCCCATTTATTCCCCTCATCCTGGGGTGACCTGCTGAGTGTCCCTGCAGGTGCTCCAACACCAGCAGAAAAGCTGGAATGTGCAAACTGGGAGCAGTTTTCCCTCCTGTCAGACTCCTAGCCGAGGAATATTGCTGAGGATCCGGCTCCTTATTCCCTCAGCTGAAAAATCCCAGGAAAAGCCAAGGCCCCAAGGCCTCTGGGCCCGCAATCTGAGAGGATTTGCCTCTCAGAGCATGAATAATTAAAAAGGGTCACAGATTTCTTTCTGTCTGGAAACTGGGCCTGAACTGAGGCTCTTCCAGTGGCTGGGAAAACCTGATCCTGGTGTTCCTGAAAGGAGAGGAACCTGTTGGTGTCTTTTAACTTGTTGCCATCTTTTCTGGGAGCATTGACTGGTGTTTAACTGCCCAGATCTTTGTAGTTGTGCTCCAATTATTTGAATGGCCCACTTAAAACGTTTTCCTTGATGAGATTTTAACCAGGGAAGCTTCATTTTGAAGGGAATTATTTCCCTGTGCGTCTTCCCCTCCTCATGATTTGAGTTTTGAGCGCAATAAATTTTGATGCTGAACAAATGTCGGGTTTTGTCTCGGGATAAACTTCTCCCCTTTAGCCACCAAAAGTAAATAAATAAACCCCAAACAAGAGCTGCAGGAGCCTGCAGATGTTTTCGTTTTCCCTTTTCCTGGCACCAGTGGGGTTGCAGCAGCTGGATGTACTTACAAATAAAGAGCAGGGCAGGGAAGAAGGTGTGGATTCACTCTGCAAGGAGAAGGGGCAAAAGGTGTTGGTTGGCTGCTCCAATATTCTAAATTTTGACGCCACAAAAATGCTGCTTCACTGCTGTGGGATGGGTTATTAAAAGAAGGCAAAATTGGCAGCCAGGAACAGCCAAATCAGTGTTCCTTGCTTGGATAAGCAGGAATAGCCCAAACCAGGCTCCTGCTGTGATGTTTTACTGGATAAAATGTGTAATTCTGAGCACACAGTGCAGGAAAAAAAAATAATTGTCCATGGGAATTATTCCTTGGAATGGGGAAGCATCTGTAGTGGGAAAGGGTGGGCATAAAACAACTGCACGTTGTGCCCAGGCAGGGTTTTCCACGTGGAAAATTGGAGCACTTTGCCAACACCTGGGATGTGTTTGTTCCTGGAGCAGGTGGGGTGGTAAATTCACCATTGTTTCTATGCACTCTCAGCTTCCCAGAAGGAGGGGGAAAAAAAATTAAAAAAGCATCATGGAAGCACTGAACGGTTTGAGTTGGAAGGGACCTGAAAGCCCATCCCATCCCACCCCTGCCATGGCAGGGACACCTTCCACTGTCCCAGGCTGCTCCAAGCCCCAGTGTCCAACCTGGCCTTGGGCACTGCCAGGGATCCAGGGGCAGCCACAACTTTTCTGATGTGGGCTCTGGGAGTCGTTTTCCTTGGATTTTTCTTGTCAGTGTAGGAGAGCTTGATGGGATACTGCAGAGAAGAGAAAATAGAATAAAATCATTGACAATCACAAATTATTACAGCAGCCGTAGGATAAAGTAATTCAAGTGTTGGAACATTAAAATTTTGCTTTCAAGCCATGTCTAATAAGAAGGATATTGAATCTGATTACTTCTCCTTTTTTCTTCCCTCTTGCTTTCTGCAGGAAGAGGGGATTTTCACTTCTGTAATTTCTGCTTGGATAACTCCAGATTCATTTTGGAGCGAGGTTTTAAACATGATCCACAAATCCCTGAGGATAAGGGGCCCGGTGGAAGGGGTGGGAACACTTTTTCTACTTTACCCATGTTCTTGCTATAAAAATAATGACTCTGATTATATCCCATAATAGTGACAACTTCAAACATTGTCTCCGAGTTTCAGCAGCAGGATCCAGGTGCAATCTGCTTTCTGGAGGTGAAGAAATTCAGGCTCACGCCTGAGCCTTTGCTGGGAGCAGCCACATGATGGCAACATTGCTGATCTTTAACTTTGCTCATGGAAGCAGCTCCTGGAGCTGGGGTTTAGCTCAGAGCAAGGCATGGAGTTCTGCTGGAAAACTGAATTCTCTGGGATTTAGAGGAAACCTTTCTTCCATGGTTTGACTTGGAGAGTGACTTTCCACAAGGGGTGGAGGGACAGGACACAGGGAATGGCCTTAAGCTGAGGGGGAAGAGGGTTAGGTGGGATCTTGGGAAGGAATTGTTCCCTGGGAGGGCGGGGAGGCCCTGGGATGGAATTCCCAGAGAAGCTGTGGCTGCCCCTGGATCCCTGGCAGTGCCCAAGGCCAGGTTGGACACTGGGGCTTGGAGCAGCCTGGGACAGTGGAAGGTGTCCCTGCCATGGCAGGGGTGGGGCTGGATGGGATTTAAGGTCCCCCCCCAACCCAACCATTCCATGATTCCATGAAATCAGACCACTCCACAAGACACTCTGTGGCTCTCAGCTCAACATGGGCAGGTTTTTAAGAGGCACGAGGAGAAAATGCTACTTTCCTTTTTTTTTTTTTTCCTTTTTTCCCCCTTTTTAAATTTTTTTTCCCCCTTTTTATGAGCTGCAGTGGAACCTGTAAAAGGCTTTTCCCTGGTGAGGACCAAGCAATTCCTGAACTGGTGCAACGCTGAAACAGGAGAACAGGATCTGGCACCGGGGGAAGGAGCTCAACCAAGTTCAAGCAAGATCTTCATTAAGTGCCCTCAGATCCTGGACGTGATAAATATGGGTGAGTTTTGGTGGAGACTGGAAGAAAAATGTGTCCTTTCAGCCAAAGTAACTCTCATCCCGACAAACATTTTGCTGGATTGTTATTTGAATGAATATTTAATATAAAACATGCAACCTGCTCTAATAAGAGCACATTCATAATTTCGAGCAGGCTGGCCCTGTCCAAAATTCCCTTGGCTTTGCTCTGGGTAAGGAATAACTTAAGAAGGAAATGTTGGACTGCAGCTACTCTTGGCTGAAGGACACAGTACAGCAAGAACAGCTGTGGAAGCAGATTTACTGCAAGAAATGAGGCTGCTGAAATCCTGACAGTACTTTGATTTTTGGGGGGATTTTTTTCTTTTTTTTTTTTTTTAAATGAAAAAGTCCAATATAGAGTTTATGACTTTTCATACAGTTATTTATTTTCGGAGTAAAAGAGCTGCCAAACACAGCAGGTAGTTAATAGCCAATTCAGACTGTGTTTAAACAGGGAAGGAGCTATTGGCTGCATCCTCTGGGATTCTGTGATTAACCCACAGGGAGCTAGAGCTGGCTTTTTCCAGAGGCTTTCAGGTGAGCCATGAGCGGGAGTTGGCTCCCATGGAGTGAAGCTGGAATCTGATGGAGCAGATAATTCAGCTCATCCTCTGCTGAAATGGGCTTTTCCTTTGGACAGGGGAGATGGAGCTGCTGGAGAAAAACTGGAGCTGGGGTGGAGATTCAGTCTCTGCCTTGTTCTGGGTATGGATCTTTCCTGGTGAGGATGGTGAAGGTTCTGGAGAGTCAATCCTGTGAGGAGCGGCTGAGGGAGCTGGGAAAGGGCTGAGGCTGGAGCAGAGGAGGCTCAGGGGGAACCTTGTGGCTCTGCACAGCTCCTGACAGGAGGGGGCAGCCGGGGGGGTCGGGCTGTGCTGCCAGGGAACAGGGACAGGAGGAGAGGGAACGGCCTCAGGCTGGGCCAGGGGAGGCTCAGCTTGGACAGCAGCAGGAATTTCTCCATGGAAAGGGTGGCCAGGCCTTGGCAGGGGCTGCCCAGGGAGCTTTGGAGTCCCCATCCCTGCAGGTGTCCAAGGAAGGCCTGGCTGTGGCACTCAGTGCTCTGGGCTGGGGACAAGGTGGGCATCGGGCACGGCTTGGACTCCATGACCTTGAAAATCTTTTCCAACCTCAGGGATTCTGGGATTCAGTGACTCCTGTGCTCAGGAAGGAGGCTCAGGGTGCTGTGCCACAGCTGAGCTGCCCATGAGTCCCTGGTGTGAACTTTGAGGCTGATTTCTCCCTGAGTATCCCAGGCCAGGCAGCACTTTGGGACCAGCTCCGGAGGCTCCGTGTTTGGCCCCTGCTGTTCCCAGTCAGCTCTGGCATCTCAGGCTGGTTTTGGGGATGAGAGGGTTCAGCCAGCTCCCACCCCCCAAGGGACTGGGGGTCACTGGTTGGTGCTGAGCAGTGGCCACTTTCTAAAAGCCCTGCAGTGAAGTCGGCAGCAATCACTGAGCTCGCCTGCTCTCTGGGTACTCGTCGTAAAAAAGGAGGGATAATGACCCTTGCATCCCTCCTGAGTGTGCTCTGAGCTTAAACCATGGAATCCCTGAATGGTTGGGGTTGGAAGGGACCTTAAAAGCTCATCTGGTTCCACCCCCTGCCATGGGCAGGGAAACTCCTCAGGAGGCGAAGGAATTCATCAAGGAGAAAACAAAGACTACAACAGAGCTGGCCACAACTTCAAAACGTGCTGCGGAAGGAACAGAGGAAACTCCGGCTGGGCCTGGGGAAGGAGCAGCAGATCTTGCAGCAGATCGGATCCCAGAAGTTCCTGCAGGCCTGGCTACACTGAGGGAAAGCTGGAGCTGATGCCCAGAGACCACAGAGCCTCCAGAGGGAGGGAGGGTGTTGTGTCCATGGCGTGGGACCTTCTCTAAATGCCAATATTCTCCTGTCTGGGCCTTGGAAGCAAAGAGACATCCCAGAAATCCCGTTCACGGCCCACTTCTGGTTTTATGGCACGCTTTGCTCGTGTCTGCCACGTAACTTCTGCCAGGAGGCACCAAACTGCAGCGGGAAGAGCCCAGATTGCTTTGGGATTCTGGGAGAGGAGGAGTTTGAGGTGTGGGAGGAGCCTGAGGTGCCATCGCTGGGGTTCAGGGAGCGGTGGGTGCGCCGCACGTTCCGGTGCTTGGAATGCCAGGAGTTCTGGGGGGATTTGGGTCCAGCAGAGCCGTGCTTGTTACGTGTTCAGGTCACCCAAGGAGCTCTCGGGTATCACTGGGGATGGAAATGCCCTTTCCTTGCTCCCACTTTCCTCCTGCTGGCAACTTCCTTGGAGGTTTTCCCTTGGTGCAGAGGGAGCAAATGCCAATTCCATAAAACTCTAGAAAACATCGATACTTGCCAAGCTGATTCCTTGAGCTGGTGGAGCTCAGTGAAATGAAAGGATTTTACTAAACTGTCCCAAATCCCAGATTCTTCCTCCTCAACTTCCTTTCAAGAGTGAGGGGACTTAACACGATCTGGCTTTGCATCCATGCTGTAACCCGAATCTGGTGTTGCTTTATCTGATCTTTGCAGAGGACGTCACAGGATCGCAGAATCATCCAGGCTGGAAGAGACCTTCAGGATCATCCACCCCCTGGGATTCCACTGTCCCAGGCTGCTCCAAGCCCCATCCAACCTGGCCTTGGACACTCCAGGGATCCAGGGGCAGCCACAACCCCTCCCAAGCAATTTAATCCCAACTCTTGTTTTTCAAGGTTTATTAATACTTCCTGACTTTTGCTCTCCCATGTTTTTTCGTGGAATGATAAAAATGTGACCAAACCAAACACAGAGGCAGCTCAGGGCAGGGTGGGATTGCACTGCCAGAGTGGCCTTTGCTCACACAGAGAGCCATGAAAAGCAGCTGAGGTTCATTAGCAAGGCAGCCTAATTGGGCTGGAATTGCCAGGGCTGGGAATGGTGCTGCTAGCCCGGGCCTGCGTGGATTTGAGAGCACCCCCGGGGATCAACACCAGTGATTGTGACATTTGAAAACTCAAATTGCTTGTCCTTGACTCCAGTGGAAGGGAGAGCTCCCTCTCACACCCCGCGGGTTGCAGCTGCTGTGCTCAATACCAACCACTTTGTGAAATGGCCAGCAAAAGCCTTTCCTTGCCGTCCCTCGTAGGGGGCAAAATCGCCACGACTTTGATTCTCTTTGCTCTGGAGGCCTTTTAGTTAAAAGCTCTCTAATAGATTGGGGAGTATTGACAACAGTAATGAGCTTATGGGTGAAACTGTGACCTCGGTGGAGGCAATGGAGCCAGAATTCCAGCATTTCCTAGCTACACACACATGTGTGGAGCCTGTACATGTGCTCTCAACAGATCAAATCTCTGCATTGATTCACTCTTTTTATTCACTCCACTTTCTAACAGTTTGCTTACCAAACATCTTTTAGGTGTGAGCTAATGAAATTAATGCATTTTCCTCCTGCTTAAAGCAGAAAATAAAATTAACGCCCTTTTCCCCCAGGAAAAAGGAGGGAGGTTGGGTCTGTCCTGCCTTTCTTCTCCACAGAGAGAGATTTTAAGGCCATTCAGGTGTTTGAGTTTATGGAAAACTCAGTAAAGGGTTTAAACAAGGCTTCTGATGCCATGGGCTGGAGAGCTGGAAAGGATGCTCTGAGTTAAACTGGGAATCAACGTGCCCAGGTGCCCCTTTAGTGATAAGAATGGGAAATATGGGTAACACGGGGACTGAGCTGTGTGAATGATTGTTAAGGGAGTAAGTGAAAATGAACATCTCTCTTATGTTGTACAGCAAGGCAAGGCATGCAAGGAAGGCTTAATGTCGTGTTGTAGAGCAAAGGAGGGGAGAAAAAAGAGAGAGAAAGAGAGAGGGGGAAAGAAAGAAGGAAAGAGGGAGAGAGAGAGGGAGAGAGAGAAAGAGAAAGAAAGAGAAAGAAAGAGAAAGGAAGACAAAAAGAAAAAGAGAAAGAAAAAGAAAGAAAAAGAGAGAGAAAGAGAAAGAAAGAGAGAAAGAAAAAGAGAAAGAAAGAGAGAAAGAACAAGAAAGAAAGAAAAAGAGAGAGAGAAGGAAAGAGAAAGAAAGAGAAAGAAAGAGAGAAAAAGAAAGAAAGGGAAAGAAAAGAAATAGAAAGAAAGGGAAAGAAAAGAGAAAGAAAGAGAAAGAAAGAAAGAAAGAAAGAAAGAAAGAAAGAAAGAAAGAAAGAAAGAAAGAAAGAAAGAAAGAAAGAAAGAAAGAAAGAAAGAAAGAAAGAAA